>LOEQ01001796.1:140331-159592 GCA_001685075.1 Bramus lutescens
AGATTGTCATGAAAAGTCTTAAGTTTTTTTTTTTTTAACATTTTAAATGCCTTATTCTGAAGGTATCTAAAAGATTTGAAGAATACCTATCTAACTGAAATACATCTCTGTACATCTAAAAACTCTAACTAACATGACGGTAAGCTTGACTATTATAGATAACTATCTATTAACTTATATTTCTTAATTATACATTGCATTGTTAAATGAGCTACACAATCACAATGCCTTAATCAAGAGCAGAAATATATATACATATAACAAAATTGACCTTAAATTTATATCAATAAAGTAAGATCCATACCAATGCAAAGTGTTCATCTCTATAGCATATCCCCCTTTAAATGTAAAGAAACATTTATGACCAATATTTGGGGATATGGGCATAGTTATTTGACTCCAGACTGCTTCCTGCTGTTTATTGGGTGAAGTAATTTTTGAGGGGTGTTCAAGGAAACCTTTTAGGAGGTCTTGTTTCATGAAACCACACCCATCTGGAAGCAATCCACAGGATCTCATCTTCTGTGAAAAACAAAAGAACCTGTTTTCCAAAGCAACATATCCTTAGACCAAGTGGTTCCTTGCAACAGCACACTGCCAAGTCTTTTGTCTTGCCTGCCATGGTGGGCAGTTGTGTAGTGTTGGTACAGAGCACCCAGTCCTCGCAGACTACTCTGTTTAAGTGGGTTTCCTGGCCCTGTGACCCTGGATAAATCACTTTCAGTGTGTCAGTGCCTACCTCCCAGGAAACCATGGACACACTGGCTAAATGCCTGGTATGACCTGGACTAGAAACATAAGCAGGACCCCTTACCCATTCCTCTGTCTGTGCTCTTCAAAATTCCCTTGCCTGTGGTTTGGCGGAGTCACAGCTTTACATGGTCTCTAAGATGTAACCTTCAGTCTGCTCTGCCCTTTTCTGAGAGCAAGGGACTCACATACTGCTACCCCATACATGAGTAAATGTTTTCCTGGCTCCCCTTCCCCCATCAGTGAGTAGAGAATCACCTTTCCCATTCCCTGGCTTAATAAAATCAAAGTCTTTATTAGGAAAATGTAATTTCCAAAATATCAAAGAAATAATGCTCAGTGCTTTGTGAAAGCATGCATTGAGATCAAGAAGAGAATCTGCACTCCTGGGGAGCCTCTTAAGTGTTGTGAGCCTCAGCAGCATTTCCTGGTGTTTAGCTGGTTGCAAATCTCTTGGTCCTGCTGTCTGGAAGTTGGCGAACATGCGCACCATCTTTGCAGACTGTGGCAGAGTGTCACTCTGGCACTCTGTCTGCCTTTCCAGGGTCCTGGTGCAGTCAGCAAATGGCAGCCTTGCTTCCATGTCCGAGTGCACAAGTTTTCCATTATCTAGGGAGCTGAACACCAGACACAGACCTCCCGTTAGGAGGCAGGTAGCAAAGGACAGGAGTTGCTATAGGATATCAATAAGAAGAGGCTTTTGCATGACCTCACATGCCTTGAGAACGTACTTTAGCTCGAGTCGGCGCCCTCCTGGCCCTGGTCCCAGATATGGCCAGAATAATGGATGATGCATACCCGTTCCTCAGTGTGGTCTCCTTAGACTCCCCAGACCCTTGGTGATGGGCATTGTGGAGCTTGAGTTTTCCCAGCATCTTTTATCTTCATCAGACCACTGACCAATCAATCCCAGCATTCCTAGAAACAGGTCCTCCGAGCCCCAGCACTCTGTCTTTTCTCTCTCTGCCCTGCATTGATGCTCTGTAGGTATCTCTCACAGGAAACTGCTGGGCAGTGTAGAAAAGGTTTCTCCAAAGTGGCACAGTCTTGTGTCTGAGGTGGGGGCAGTCCAGTGAGCAGTTTTTGCTGGATAGGGTAGGTACTCTTCTCTACCAGGTCCTCCACAGATAGTCCTTCTACACCTCAGTGTCCCCCCAGAAATGGATGCCTACGGCCAACTCTATCTCCATCTATTCCAAATCTTGAATGACCTAGCCTACTTAAGTTCAAGGAGTCGGTTTGGGGAGCGATGTGTGTTTGTTTGTTTGTTTTTCAACAATTGGTGGATCAGAGTCACTGTACCACTTGCCTCTCCTGCTGATCCAGCCACACCCTCCTCTGCAGAGACAATGGAAGAGCCTGGTGGTTTGTATTTTAACTTGAAAGCTAAAACAGTGACCAGAGGCCCAGCAAGCTTTCAAGAGTGATGACATACCAGTATAAGGCAGTCAAAGTTAAGATGTCTTTGAACTTGTCTTTTGGTAAATTTAAGAGCTAAAGCAATCCAGGACAACTCTTCGCAATCATTACTGACCGTAAGAAGCCCCCTCTAATTAACTGGCCTGGGAGACATTTCAGAGCCTTAAGGGTACTGTTTATGTTCCTCTTCATACCTGAGAATGAGATTTTTCACCTTAATGTCAGCCTCCTGCATGCTTTGTCAACCTCATGAATTGCTGGCCAGGTCCAGCTTGTTGTGAGGTGAACTCAAATAGGACACAAGCCTCCCCGAGTCCTGATGTCTCATGGCTCAGGATTGCCAGAGTTAGAAAATACAAAATACAGAATGTTCACTTAATACTTAAATCTCTAATGTAGGGAGTGTGTGTGTGTGTGTGTGTGTGTGTGTGTGTGTGCGTGTGCATAAAATGTGTGTGTGCTTAGTAAAAGTATGACTTATATACCATTTGGAATTCTTTTACCAATAGTGGGAGATGTTGTGGGAAAAGAAATGAGTTAGAGTCACTCAATTCTTCATCTATAAGTTAGCATACATGTCTATTAAGCAGTCTGAACAAAAACATGCCAAGTCACTTTTGATGATGCTTTCTTCTCCTGTGCTTCTGAAACAAGGGATTTTAGAAACAACCCCAAACTTGTGTTTTGATGAGTTACTTTATTGAAGTAACAGCTGGCTGACTTTGCGTTCCAGGACATCTGCACACCATTTACAATCAATATGACAATAGACCCTCCTTGGGGAACTCAGTTGGGCCGCTCTTAATGGTTCTTGTACTTGTACTCTGACCTAGATGACGCCAGAGGAAGGCACCAGAAAAAGATCCAGACTAAAACGCAGAAGTACCTCAACCTCTATGCCGTAGAAGGCCTCCGCACGTTGTGCATTGCCAAGAGGGTGAGTGGGGGGGGGCGCCTTCAGGAGGACACACACGGGCAACTGTCCCTCCTGTGCACAGCACCCAGTGCAGCACTCAACAATGTGTCCCCACAGGTTTTGAGCAAAGAAGAGTATGCTTGCTGGTTGCAGAGCCACATAGAGGCAGAAGCGTCTGTGGAAGGCCGTGAGGAGCTCCTCTTCCAGTCTGCGGTTCGCCTGGAGACGAACTTGTGCCTGCTGGGTAATTAGTTCCTGCTTCCTATGGTATAGAGCAGTGCTGTGTGTGGCGGTCCTGGACTCAATAGTGTCACGGCTGCTTCTCTTGCTCTGGACCATGCTGAGCTTATCTGTGAAGCCACCTGGCTTGCAGCTAGCTTGTCTCCAGGTTGGAAGGAACACTTTCTGCAGGCTCTTTCCATGGGGCTCATATGTGCCAGGCACTCAAGGTTCATTGTGTTCTTTTTGCCTTTAAACCTCCCTTTCCAGCAGTAATAGCTACCAGGATCAAGTCTTTTGACAATAGGCAGCTGGAAAGATTTCACCCCCTGGCAATCTGCATGAACATTCATGGAAATGCTGAGTCTTGCATCTTATAAATATTTCCGATTCATTTGGAATGAAATGAAAATTTCTCGTCTTTCCTTCTTTGTCCCTATTTACATCTAGTAAAATCTAATTGATTATTGGGAAGGCATTAAGGTACTTATTACTTTGGTTCCTATTTTAATATTTAATTTTTCAGTATTTGAACATTTCATATTAACCTGGTGAATGCATTCAGCTGAGTGTCCTATGTCTGTGTCTGTGGTTTGTGCTCACTGAGGAGCTAGGCGTGTAATGCCCACCTTATTTTGTGAAATGTTAGTCAGATTCCACTGGGCTTGCATAAGGCTCTGGAGAATTCACCTTTTATTACTTAAGAAAGGATGTATTCCCTTGTCCTTTTATTCTGGGCAGAGGAATCAGGAAATCTATACTTCTATATATACATATCTCTTATAATAGTTGCTGTTAATATTTAATAGCATGATGTGTTCTAGACAGAATACAACCACATACTTTGTCCATAGTGTCTGTTGACCTGTCCTACACAGAAAGCCACAGGACTTGGAACCCAGATGCTTTGTAAATGCTATCTCTAGAAAATTAAACAAAGCCCCCCAAAACTATTTCTGCCCATTTTAAGCCATTAATTTGATTACTGAGTTGGAACCACTATCATTATAAGACCCCTGACTTCAGAAAGGAAACAGCAGCCGGACAAGATGGTGCATGCCTGTAATTCCAGGATGCGGGAGGGACAGGCCATAGGATATGAGTTTGAGATCAGTCAAGTCTATACGGGGCGGCAAGGAAGAGGGGATGAGGCAGTGTCAAAAAAAAATAAACATAAAACCCCAGAAAGGCTTCTCTGGAATGTTCTTTATTGATGGCTAGAAAGATAGGAGGGAGGTGCTGAGCTGACTCTTCTGGACCAATGTGTTTGATCCCAGGCACTCAGCCCCCATGGCTGAGGTAGTGAGTGCTGAGGTGGGATTTCTCCTGGGCAGTGCTAACTTCCCAGATGGAGTGGTTTGCTTCCTAGAACACTCACAGTTGGTGTCGGACCCACCCTACAGCACAGCAGATGGTATCTCCTCCCTTCCCAAGTCACAAAAGCGCAGCTGTGAATTGCTCCACTGCCCCTTCCCTGCCGTCTCTCTCAGTTTGGAGTCCTGGCTTGGTTCTCAAGTCCAGGTTCTGCCACTTGCTAGCCATGGAAGCTTGGACAAGTCACTTAATCTTTGCATCCAAGTGTTCTAATCTGCTGTGAGGGGGGAAGGCAGCTGCACGGGTGGAAGGAAGAGATGGCATGAAGCACCAACTGTGACTTGGCATGGGCTCCTGCACTCACCCACACATGCAGACGAATCTCATGGGATAAAGTACACACCTGAGATGGCTTGACTTGTCCTTTTTCTACAAACTGTCTGTAGAAGAGGGGCATCTGCCACTTCCCAGTCTCGGTGCCACGTCTCTGCTAACATACCCTAAGTTAGAGCAGCCCTTGTAGACCTTAAGTCTCCTCACCCTGTAGGTGAGGTCACCTTTTGATCTTTTGCATGAATTTATGGCAACAGGTAAAATCCAACAGTCGTGAACCACTTTCCACCTCCCCGTACCCAGAAAGTTTATGTTTTAAGTGACGGAGCCTCAGCTTGAAAAAGAGTCTCTCGGAACAACTTCACCAAAGGGCAAGGCATTGAGGAAGGTTCGCAACTCCTCACTGATCAAGCAGCTTAGACCCTTAACTTCTAAGCCGAGTTCCTATTTCTAAACCTTTTTATTTATGTGATTATGTTATACCTAAGAGAACCACAAATAATATTTCAGCAGTAAGAGCTAACTTCATACTGAGCTCTTAAACTGCTTTGTCTGGGCCAGAAACAAATTTCGGCTGTAGCATCCTGCTCCTTTCCCCCAGAATTCCCACTGGTCCCATTGGTTTGGCTCACAAATGGTTGACATGGTTAAGCACAAATGTTGAATTTCGTGAGTGAAAAGTTTTCTGGCACATAGGAGATAGGTGACTGTCAGTAACTACTAAAACCTTTCTTTTAATCCCTTGGGCATATGGTAATTTCCTCCTTCCATAGTCTCTGTTTTCAGATTACATGAAAGTTAAACTGCTTGTTAGTCAGAAAGATTTCAAAGTACGGTATGCTTTTGTGAGCATACAGAATAATGTTTGTTGACCTGCACTCGTTCCTCTTGACTGAGTCATGGCAGCAGTTATGATAAGTGTCCAAAACAGTCCTGAAACGATGACTCACTTTAGCTTGCTTCCAGAGGGACTTTTCGCCATTCCGTGTCACCTGGCGAATGAGCCCCAAAATGTCTTAGGTATTTGGTAGTGCCACATCTGTCTCTGGTATGTTTGGTACATGGCATTTATACCCCCAGGAACTGTGAAGAGGTCATACATTGTGAAATGTCATACATTTAACCAGGTGCCACTGGGATAGAAGATCGCCTTCAGGATGGCGTTCCTGAAACCATTGCTAAGTTACGACAGGCTGGCCTGCAGATATGGGTTCTCACGGGTGACAAACAAGAAACAGCCATTAACATTGCCTATGCCTGCAAGCTGCTGGACCATGATGAGGAAGTCATCACACTGAATGCTGATTCTCAGGTATGCAGCTTCCAGAGAGGCTGTGTCTTGTCCCAAGGTGGCCATATGTCCTCTAGGCTCCCAAGATAGAGCTCTGTAGGAAGGCCATGAGGCTCCCACCTCTAGTGGCCACAGTGAGGAGGATATTTGCCCTGCATCCCTCTGAACATATGTCCTATTTTTGAGACTTGGGACATTCTTATCATTGTCCTGTGAGATGTGAACTTTTCTGGGATTTTTTTTAATATTGTATATTTTGAGATTATAATATCTTTTCTTTCTTCCTTTTCCTCCCTCCAAACCCTCTTGTTTGCCCCCATCCTTGCTCTCTTTCAAATTTATGGCTTCTTTTTTCACTAATTGTTGTTACACTCATGTTTCTCCCATTCTCAGCATTACTCAATTGTTGGTAGTCAGTTTTTAGGATGAGGTCGTCTGGGCTTTCCCCCATCCATGTTAACTTGTCTTTTGCGTCCTTTGGAGCTCATGTTTAGGCAGTCCTGTTGATAAAACTTCGTGCTTCTGATATTTCTAGGAGAAACAATCTCACAGCAACCCCCCTGTTCCTCCGGCTCTTATGATTGGTTTGCCCCCTTTTCCCTATGTTCCCCAACCCTTAGGTTCCAGAGTTGTATTTTAACATGTATCCATCGAGACTGGGCTTCATAGCTCTGTATTTTGATTAGCTGCGTTTATATGTAATGGTCTCTGGCTGTGGCGAAGAGAAGTTCCCTTGATGAAGGGAGAAGACTATACTTACCAGGCTAGACCCTGGAAAAGGATGTCTTCTGGGCAGAGAGGCTGGATCTGGGATTTCTTAATACCAAAGGAATGTGCATCTGGGTTTTATTAGTGCAGAGCTCATCTTTTTCATATTATGGATTTTTATTTTCATGAGGTCCTACATGTCTAGGATGGGAAGCCAAGGCAGTGATCTGCTTAGCACGAACTCCTCTGATTTCATCAGCTGCCTCTGGGCACTCCTTTTATCCACTCATATTTATTTGGTTAAATCCTCAAGACTGCAAGGGGTGTCTACTCCTGACCTCCCTGATCTAGGATCTGGGTCCTCCCATGAGCTCCACTTGAAATATCTTCAAGCTATCCACAAGGTTTTTGGTGATGCCCAGGACTCCCTTTAAATAGATTCCCCCCCCCAACCTTCCTTAGGAGCTCAAGGTCATGAAGGCCTCTTTGAGTAATGGATTTCTTCTGTGTTCCACATCCAGGTCATCAGATGCCCAGACCTTGGGACCCCGCCCCTGAGAGCCATGTGTTCTCCTTGCTGTCTTGATGTTGGTGGGACTTCAGTGACACTCCCTCTCTTATTTATGACATTGGTGTTTTTGTGTCTGTTCTTAGATTACTTTTGAGCCAGTCTATCAATTATACCGAGTCTTCAAAACCAAGGTTTGGGCTGCCTTGATTCATTTTCTCTGTTGGGTTATTTTCACTTTTATTGATGATGGGTCTGGAGTCTTCTCCTCCTCCTTCTTCTTCTCCTTCTTCTCATCTTTCATCTCCTCCCCTGACTTGCTTTTATTTCTGTTCCCAAACGTTTTTTCTTTTCTAATGTACACAAAATATGTGCACCTTACAATTTTGAAATTTTAGCTACATACAGCTCAAGATATTTTTATAAGCATTTCCTATGTTTGCTTTCATGTCTGTGGATTATTTCAAAGTGTTTTGTTTCATTTCCAAATATTGGGAGGTTGTCTTGTCCCCTGTTACTGATTCCTGGTTTGATTCCATTTTGGTTAAATAATATTTCAGCTCATCCAACTTGTTAGCTTTTCAATAACCAAAGGAATATTTATATCACATTGGGTTGGATCAGCTGGTTTTTTTCTCCAAAGTACCCTTCAGTTGATAAATGGGATGGTTCAGTTTTGTTGTCTTCAGAATCAGGAGACAGGACTTCCTCCTGAATTCCCTTGATTCATTACATCCCTTGTATCCGAAGCGGTTGTGTTAGGGGAGGTTCATTAACAACAAATCCTGTCTTTTTCCTCAGGAAACATCTTAACTGTGTTTCATTCTGGAACCATGTCTTCACTGAGGGTGGAAGACTGTGGTGGCAATTACTTTCTTTCAGCTCCCTAAGCATAGTCCACCTATGTCCAGGCACGTGGTTTCTCATGAAACCAGTGCAGTCCTTAAGCCCCTACTGACTAATGACCAATGATTGCTTCTGAGTGGCTGCTGTTGGGATTTTTTTTTGCCATATGTCTTAAGCAGTTTGAGCATGGTGTGTTTGTGTTTCAAGCTCACTGAATTTTTATCTGTTATTGTCTCTTTACTATGAAATCTGAATAGTGCTGATTTTGGAAAAGAAACTTCGTATATAGAATGGTTTCTATTTGCAGAAATGTTTGGAAAAGTTTTTGAAGCACTCCCATATACCATCTTAGGGGTGCATAGAGAATTTGTTACACCCACCAATATCAACACTTGCTCTAACTGAAGCTCTTTCTGTATTAGATGTCTTACCTGGCATCTGCCATCCTGTTCTAGGATTTCACATGGCATCTGTTGGTCAAAGCTCACTTGAATGGTCCTGGCTGTGAGAGTCTCGCAGATTATCTTTGTCATTCACGTCCTTGGTATTTTGAAGAGGGCTGATGAAATTGCTTCTAAATTGTTGTGATCTTGAAATCCACCCAACATTGCAGTTAGAACTAGAATGAAGCCAGGAATTTTGTGTGGTGGGCATGAGGTACCATCATGTCATGGCACTGTGGAGTCATGCCATCATGTGGCTGAGGACCTGGTGTTTGCCACTTCTGTCCATCTTACAAGGAATACAGCCTTTCATCCCACCCTTTTCTATACTGAACTCTTCAGAAATAAGTCCTACTTAAGGAGTGTGGTGCTACTGTCCTCCTCCTGGAGGATGAAGATGCTATTTAAAATATTTAGGGTTGCATTCACATCTCCCTATACTCTTCCTGTGTACTGTTCACAGTCTTTCTCTGAGAACTGTTATGCTACTGACTTCCAGAAGGCTAATGCTTGCTCGTAGCTCTTCTATGATGGCTGCTTTAATGTCCCTGTTAGATTATTCCAGTGTCAAGTCAAAGTCACCTTCTGCTCATGTATGTTTCCCAAGAGCTGAGATTTTCTGGTTCTTCAGTCACTGTGAGCCTTTGTCATATGCATTATGGGTAGTATGTCATGACTCTCACCTTTTTTAAAAAAAAAAATTCAATTCTCTGGAGTATGGAGTTCTGTAAGCAGGATATTTATCTACCACGTTGGATTTGGAGTTCAGGCTCTACTCAGCCTCTGAATGTGTGGTCTGCTCAGCCTTTGTCTGCTTCTCGTGTTGGCTTTGAATGTACATATTGCTCTTTGGAGATCAGTTTGGAGCCGGGGTGGTGGCTGTGCCAGAGTGTCCTTCTCAAGGGTTGCTGTACCCTCGGGATTATGCCTGTGTGTGCACATCATATAGTGAACCCACAAACTCATAAATACCATTTGAGAGCCAGTTAAAGTGTCTCTCTCTTTGACCATCTTTCTAGTACTTTCAGTTTCCCAAGAGTTCCCTTTTCTGTCCTCTGGTAAGATGGCCAGAGTGTATGTTACTCCTGTCTACTTCCTGTTTTCCTCCATCTCCTTCTGCATGTGAGCCCAGTGCTGGCAGGACAGAGAAGAAGGGCAATCTTTACACTGTCATCTTGACAGCACAGTGCCTGAGACAAGAGGCAGGTGCCACTTCCTCCGAATCTTTATCCCTAGATGGCCCTCTTTGCTGCCATCATACAAACCCCATTTGGTGGGAACTAGAAGAAACCAGGAAAACAAAACAAAATAAAAAAGCAGAGATTCCCTGCATCTTATCTGAGCATTCAGTGTGCCCTTCCTCCCTCCTACAGCCAGAGTCTGGGGTTTCTTCCAGAGTTCCAGGTCTCTGGCATCCACTTTTAATTCTTTGAGACCTTGGGCCATGCCAGAGGCTTCCGGGGTAAAAATGGAATAATTGTCACCCTTTTGATAAACTCCTTTCCCTATCCGAATGCTCTTGTTTTCTTTCCGATTTCATGGTTAGCTGCTCTGTGCACCTGGCCAGATACAACATCTGCATTAGGGGAGAGGTTGGAGCGGGTAAGCCTGCTTCTTCTCACCAAGAANTGTTTTCTTTCCGATTTCATGGTTAGCTGCTCTGTGCACCTGGCCAGATACAACATCTGCATTAGGGGAGAGGTTGGAGCGGGTAAGCCTGCTTCTTCTCACCAAGAACTAGCCATGTCAGTGTTTTGTAATAGGATCAGGTACTTCCTGGGGTTTCTACATCCACTTCTTAAGTCTTCCCCAGCTACCAGTATGTCCTCCAGCAATGGTGTCCAACTGCAGTCACAAGTCTGTATGCTCCCATCTGTGACTGGCAGTGCTCATGTCCAGGGGCTTGCGATCCTTCCAAGTCCTCCTAGGGGCACTGACCATCTCTTCTCAGATTCAATAGTTTCCTGGATGTAACAGACTTTGGTGGGTATTGACTGGCCACAGCTGAAGGTCCACAGGATACTGCAAGGAACTAGGCTCTAGGCCAGGGCATGGTCTGTATCAGGAGGACGGGAGCCTTCCAGACTTCTCCTTGAGTTTTTGTTCCTGCTAATGAGCTCCCTCTTTGGTCTCCAGCTCCTGCCCCAGAAGTCTATTACTATCCAGGGTGTCCTTCTCTCCACAACTCACATCCAGTTTGGGAAGGGCATGGATAATGAAGAGCCACAATAACTGGATTTTTTTTTCTTTCCCAGGTGTAAATGGAGAATTTAGAGAGAACACTAAAGATTATATTTCTTTATGGGCTGATTCAGCAAAGGGTTTGGAAGATATTTGTGTCCCACCATTGATGGATCAGTATGAGACAGCAAGGTTTAGGTAAAAGCCCCAGAGAATGGTACAGACACAGAGGTTGAGCCTTCAGCCTGACCATGTGAGGTTGTGCAGTAATACAGCCACACCTATGTGGATGAGCAGCCTCCATTTCAACTTCAGCACAGCTGCATGGGTGATAAAGTACAATCTAGTGGAAGCTGAGTTCTTTCTCTCCTGTGGAGGAAGGCATCCTCTCTAGCTGAACTTCCTTTTCTGGAGGTCTAGAGAGCCATTCACGACAGCCAAATGCCCTAGAAGGACATCAGCTTGGAGTATTGAGGCAGATAACCAGGGTCGGTGACATTACTGAAATACATTGCTTGTCAATTTCAGGAAGCCTGTGCAGCCCTTCTGGACCAATACCTCCACTATGTGCAGTCCAGAATCTCCCAAAGCACCCCTGGGCATACTGAAATGAACGTGAGTGTGGGGTTCTCTTTCAACCCAGCCTGCACATCCGCCAGCTCCAGCCCCAGCCCAAGCCTTGTGATTGATGGCAGAAGTCTGGCCTACGCCCTTGAAAAAAGTCTAGAGGACAAATTTCTCTTCCTGGCCAAGCAGTGCCGTTCTGTCCTCTGCTGCCGGTCAACGCCTTTGCAGAAGAGCATGGTGATAAAGCTGGTGAGAAGCAAGCTCAAGGCCATGACCCTGGCCATAGGCAAGTATCTAGGCCTGATCCTTCAGCTTTCTTCTTCAACTAAACCCTCTCCATGTGACCTGAATTTCTGATCCTCTTCCATCTAACACTATGAAACAAGTGAAGCCTCAGTCACCTGTTTCCACTTACAGTGTTTTACCCACTGTGGTAAAGTAGAGAATTCCAGACTTAAAGCATCTATCAATAAGCCACACGATATGGCAGCAGATATAGGTACTATTATAAGACCAGCAACTGCTAATTTAAGAAGAAAGACTGGAGGGTAGGCCAAGGCCTGGGAGACAAAACTTAGACACCCACCCTCCTTACACAGTCCAGCCACAATAATGGTCTTCTATTAACTTAGCAGAGGCTCTTTTCAAGGGCTTGAAGGCTTTGAGTTGTCACATGCCTCCTCAGGTCAAGGCTTTATGATGATTGGGGGGGACCCAGACTACACGAACAGGAAGCCTCAATGACTCTGACCTTGCTGACTGTTCTGAGACAAGTGTTTCATTAACTAAATCCAGTTCAAGACAGCACAGCTTTGCATCCTTTAAAGACAGTGTCTAACTTCATTTTTCTTTTCAGGCACTCTTGGCTGGGGAACACTCTAGATTCCTCCCCAATGACAGGGTGGTAGTCACTTAACACATCCTTAGGGAACCCTCATCCCACTTCTGAATTGGTCTATCCGAATGCTCCTGTTTTCTTTCCGATTTCATGGTTAGCTGCTCTGTGCACCTGGCCAGATACAACATCTGCATTAGGGGAGAGGTTGGAGCGGGTAAGCCTGCTTCTTCTCACCAAGAANTGTTTTCTTTCCGATTTCATGGTTAGCTGCTCTGTGCACCTGGCCAGATACAACATCTGCATTAGGGGAGAGGTTGGAGCGGGTAAGCCTGCTTCTTCTCACCAAGAAGTCTCCAGCACAGGCTCAGCCACCCCCTGGTGAGGACCAGGAAGCCAGTAATTCTCACAACACCAATTAAAAATATAACCTGCTCCCGGGAAGTAGTTGGCTCAGTGATACAGTATCTTCACTAATTAGTCAGTCACCTATAATTACAGTACCATTTGCAGAAAGTCTGGGGTTTTACCCGCTATGCCCGTGGGTACTTCATCTGCTAGGAGGAAGCCAGCGTAAAGTGTGAGACCTGGGTAGCCATAGTCTGCAAACCCTAAGACATATGGAGACCATAGCATCCATGAGGGACAGTGCACAGTTGGACGAGGACACAAGCTTAGGAGACATGAGCAGAGTGCTCACCCTGCTGCCCTTGGCCCAGGCTGAGGGAAGATGGCATTTCCTCCAGGAAGGGAGCCGCTAATCTCCCTTAGAATGTCATGTCATCTTTTTGGACCATATGCCCCAGTCTTAGGAACCCAGAGTTTAGACTTCCATAACCCCATTGTGCATCATACATTTTGAATGGGGGCATCATGGGATGCTGGAGAGATTGCCATTATTTCAAAAAAGTTGAATTCAACAAATACTAACTGATATTCCATTGAGTTTGACCCAATAAAGGACAGTGAAATCACAGACCTGGGACATACTTGGGAATCCAGTGAATGAGAAGGTTGAGACAAGAAGATTGCAAGTTTAAGGTCAGCCTTAGAGATACAGAGTAAGTTTAAGGTCATCACAACAAACTCAGTGAGATCCTGCCCTGTCTCAAAATAAAAAGTAAAAACAGGGCTGAGGAGATAGGTCAGTGGTAGAATATTTGTGTAGCATTTATAAACCCTAGGTTTGATTTCCAGTACTGGGGCAAAGAAGAAATAAAAGGGAAAACCTATAGCCACAATGTGAGTTGCTCTGACTTTTCTATGTCTGCATCTGCTATTTTTACAGCATGGGATGTCTGCTATGCCTTGGGCTGTTCTGAACCTAATTCCAAACAGGGCTACTATTGCCTCCAATTATAATGGCTGTGTTTGTGTTTTGACAACCCAAAGATGCCAAGGTTTTTGGCTTTTTGTTTTCACATTAATCAGTCCACAGCCCGATAGTACAATAGACATTTTCTATTTATGCCTCAAAGACCCAAAAATCACATATTGGTTTATTTCCTGAGGTAATCAGTGTGCTTAAATGCTGAACAGAACAGAACATGTTTGATTCAGTAAGAAAATTGCTAAGGTGACTGTGAATTGGAGAGGTCCTGAGGCCCAGCTGGAGGGGTTGAGTCACTACAATTGCAATGAAGATGAATGTACCATCCACATTAAAGGCCGTTTCTATGCGAATCCTGATAGTACAGACCCCACTGAAAAAGATGGTGGCTCGGTGGCAGTTGATTTCTGGGACAGCCTGATATGGCTGGCAGTTCCACGTTGTACTGTGCCTGATTCCAATTGGTCACCTCAGTTTCCTCTTCTGCCCTTTTCCTGATCTTTCTCACAGAACTCAGCCCATCAGAGACCCAAGAGGCTCAATGTGTCCATGTGAGTCTCTGCATCTTAAAAATCAATGATTCTTGCTGCCTGCGTTGTTTTTAGGTGATGGAGCAAACGATGTCAGCATGATCCAGGTGGCAGATGTGGGCGTGGGGATCTCAGGCCAGGAGGGCATGCAGGTAAAAGACCAGTTGGACTGTCTTGTATTGGCTTCTTCTCCTGTCAGAGCGCACATTGTCCCAGCCTGTCTCTGGGCTCTAACGAAGCTGAAGGGTATGCCTCCAGTGTGGGCCAGTGCTTACCTTCTGCTAAGCAAGCAGTAGTAAAAGCTGAGGCAGAATGTCATTCTGTTAACAAAGCCGCATGCCATAATCACCTTAGCCTGTGTCAACAGAAGTGTATTTGGGGAAACTCTGACTTCAAGAGGCAAGGTGAGCCATTGCCTCCCCCGTCTCATGCCAGGAGGTCTTTCTGTTTACTGTTGCTCAATGGTAGCTATTCTCTGTAAAAGCTACCTAGTGACACTGTTGGGACCTAAAATCACTCTGAAGATGGAGCGTAGTCAACCCTGACTCCCGTGGAAGTTCTGTCTGGGCTTTTCATTTGTCTTTGTGTCAGCTCTGAATTTTCCAGAAATTGAAAGCACTGGTTAATTTCAATATACTCCTTCTGAATATAGCACTATAAGTTACAACACTTGAGCAAGCTTGAGCCATATTTTTTAAAATACTTTGGTAAAGCCTTTAGGGAAGAATTTATTATTGGATTTTTAAATCATAATGTTAACCACCATTTATGCACTGGTTGGATCACCGTTCACTCAGAGACTATTTATGGAACGCTCACTGTATGCTAGGCTGTGCAAAGAAGATTCACTTGCTGGCTTGATATCAAATAGCAGTTGGATGGTAGGGTCCCTGCTGGACGCATAGTACAGTTGCCCCTCCGTATCCAGGGGAAACTGCTTCAGCACCAGAATCCACCAGTCTCCCACGTCAACTGATGTATTTGCATGAATCCTACACACACCCATCGGCATGCTTTCTTTAACCACCAGATGATGTCTTCTTCCCAATGCAACAGAAACACTATGTAAATAGTAGTAATGTGTTGTTTAGAGAGAACAATTTCTACGTTTTCAGTATATTTTACTGACTATCCCACAGCCACCGTCCATTGTTTGAGTCTGCAGATTCTGTTCCCACGGATACATGCCTAATGGAACATCCATTTCTGAACGGAATGCTTCATGTGCTTTTAGACTCTTCAGTCATTTACCCCATGATTCATTCTTTAGAAAATCAATGAGATTCTGCGATTGCCTGGACAGACTTAGAAGCAGGTGCCATTAGACATAGTCAGTGTCCTCATTGGGTTAGCTTAGGAGCTCTCTCAAAGGTGGCAGTCATTGAAAAGGAACACAGGACACCACTCAGGAGTGGGGTGCTTACCTAGCACACACAGGGCTCTGGGTTAGATGCCAAGAGCTGAAAGACAAAGAGATTAGTAGGCCACCCTTGTAGACTGTCTTTGGAAACACCTCCAAATGCTGACAGTTCCTGAAGAAGCTCACCTGTCTCTCCAGGCTACTGCCTTTCCTACCCACCCAAATCCAGTGCAGGCACAAGGCCTGCCTGTTCCTATGTAGAATTCCTATGCTGCTTCCACTCTGTACTCTCCTCTGCCAGAGCTTGGCTCCAGGGACTGTCCCACTGTATGACGGAGCAGAGGAGTCCATGGAGGCTGAGTTTCTGAAGCACCATCCAGTTCCTGGCCTGAGGTGGCTGCCCAACAGTGGCTGGGCTGGTGACCTCCTACCTATTCTAACATATCCATGAGGACTCAGCCTAGATTTCTCACATCTGTGCTGCAGAAGAAGAGACCAGGATAATATTCTCTCACTCACTGGAATAACATACAAGCTTAGGAGCATCAGAACAGGTCTGAGCACCTTGCATAATACATCCTCCACTGCATGTAGCTTGTAGTCTGTACAAAAATAGCCAGACACATCCTACTTAGAAATTTGCTTGCTCGGCACCACCTGCCCTATGGTCCCAGCTGTTTCCATCACTGCTCACATGTCTCTGGTCACAAGTCTTATGGATGGGACACTGAGTCCTTGCCTCAAAGCTGAGAGCAGTGATAGCAGCTTAGTCTCCTCCCGGTTCTCACTATCAAGGTCTGTAACACAGAAGACCAATGGTTTCTTGGTCAGGGTTCTTTGCATATGGGATTGACAAGCACTGTGCTAGTTAGCGTTTCCTTAAGGGAAGTAGAGAAAACTGGCCACTCTGAGAAATCGCCCATGGATTATTTCCTTTCAGTCAGTCAAGTTCCTTGAACTTCCCCACATGTGTGGTGTTGTGGGGCATTGTGAAAAGACAGAGAAGAATGATGGTTTTTCTTGTCGTTCCTTAAAAACCACGGCGTCACGACGGTTTAAGCTGGAAGTGCAGTCTCAGATGCAACTCCCAGAATGTCTGGGTGTCCCTCTGATAAACATCAGTGGGACATCTTTAGCTCGTTTCTACTGAGCTGAGTACGGTATAGAAATAAGTGCCACTGGGGATGGGAGAAAGGTAGGGGAAAGTCTGTGCATCTCTATGTTTTGTGGCTTGATAGGAAAAAATATTGGAAGAGAAAAATTGATGTTTTTTTAAACTCACTAATCATATATCTAATGTTTGAGGCCTTGAATGGTTCTAGAAACTGGCACCCCTGAGCAACCAACCATGCTCCTGGAGTGGGTTCCTTTTCAGTTGAAGGAGTTAACGAGACACAGGCCCACACTTGGCATGGTGTTTGAAGCTGGGCTTTTTTCTCCCCAGGTTGGCTTTGCCTTGCCTTTGTTCTTCATCAGCAGTGATGAGAATTATTTTCCTTTTCAAGGCTGTGATGGCCAGCGACTTTGCGGTGCCGAGGTTCCGATACCTGGAGAGACTCTTACTCGTCCATGGACACTGGTGCTACTCCAGACTGGCCAACATGGTGCTATATTTCTTCTACAAGAACACAGTAGGTATTTGGCACGGGTCTTTGGAATTTTTCAGTTAAAAGGCTTACAATGGCTACTTTTGCTCTGTACCAATGACTACAGACTCACAGTCGAGAAAAAAGATATAGAAGGCTTCTGTGACAATCTTACCCCTCAAAGACTTGAAAGATGGAATCCTGCATAAGGTCAACAGACCACCAGAGTCTCAGATGTCTACTCCATCCTTTTGGGTTTGCATGAATGTCTGTGATCATAACCTGGCCTTGTACCTTATAATATCTGAAAAATAACTCAGGGGAAATGAAAACAGCTGCATCTTTTAAGATGAAAGGTCTGATAACAACAGGCAACACAAGAAAGTTCATATATGACTTTTTAAGGTAGCGCAATGACAAGGCCTGTAGGTG
The DNA here is from genome assembly GCA_001685075.1 of Bramus lutescens. Taxonomy (NCBI): domain Eukaryota; kingdom Metazoa; phylum Chordata; class Mammalia; order Rodentia; family Cricetidae; genus Bramus; species Bramus lutescens. The sequence goes on from LOEQ01001796.1 coordinate 157,900, forward strand.
GCAAGGGATCAAGTCAGTATTTGCTAAAACTGTGTTGCTATCTGACATCTGATTCTGTTCTTTAGTTCTCAACCTGTATCCTTGTGTTTCTTAGGAGCGTTCCACTGGTGTGTCCGTGGGACACTGATTTCTCTCCTGTAGGCAAGGAATGCTAAAGGAGAAGTATGTTCAGTGGCCTTGCGATCAGAAAATCACTTGATCTTGCTATATAGTTCAGATATTGAATTATGTCTATCAGAGACATGCTCAGACCAGCCCTTGTACAAATCCCCAAGTGAGGCCTTGAACCTGGTTTTAAAAAGGAGGGAAGGGCTTCCATACTTTCCTCGGCTCAGGGAAGAGACACACTCTTCTAGCTAAGCTTAATTGGTAACTCCATTTAAGTGAAGATGCCTAGGCCAGATGCGCTGTGAACATCAGGGGCTTTGAATACAGAGCCGGCCCTTCCTGATCTCTCCCACATGGGCCTCATGTTTAGTCTTAGTACTTTGTACTCTATGGGCCTGCAGAATGGCCCACAGGGTCATCATAGAACACTGACTCATTTCTAAGATTTCTAGACACTCTCCTGAGGGGCCACTGGTTTGGGCTCTGCCTCTGGCAGCTTGAGGCTGAGGGAACCGACAAGCAAACAAACTAGCCTCCTGGGATAAATGACCTTCTAAGCTCGTTCCATAAATCTTACTGCAACTCCAGTCTCAAAAATATCCTGTGCTCTACTGGAAAAGAATAAAGTAAATTCAATTTTCTTCAGTCCATATGAAACCTTCATGCTAACTCTAAGTTGATGTCAGTACAGCTCTTTCTTGTGTTCTTAATGGTTCATTCTGGAGGCTGACACATACCTTCCCATTCCTAACCTCTCCCACCACCTTGCTTGCCTGATTTTTATAATGTCTCCTAGCAAACAAATACAGATGTTCTCAACCAATCTGAACATGGCTAATTGAGCAGATTTGGAAATCAATTCCGACTGAGCTCCACCTGGGACCACATCCAAAACCATTGTTCTGTTTCTGCCCTTGGGAGGTCTTTCTCCTTTCTCTATGACCCAGTATTGAATTGCCAACACGGTGAGGCCTCAGAGATCCAGAACCTAGAGGCTCCCAGCTTCCCTCCCCAGGAGTGAATGACCCATTCGGAGTAGGCTGGACTGGAATGCGGCCTCATTTCCTTCTGTCCTTCATAGTAGTGTCTTCAGAGTAGTTGCTCCTCAACTGAGTGTGGGGTTACGTGGTCTTGTAATGGTCCATCCCAGGTTGAAAATATCACAAGTGAAAAATACATGTAGTACACTTAGGTTAATTACTATCTTAGCTTTGCACATAGCCCACTGGAGCATGGCTGCCTTGTGACCAGCTAGCTGGGAGCTTTGGCCCAAAGCTGCCATCCAGCATTCCCTAAGAGAATAAAGCCAAGGCAAAGATCTAAATCGAAATTCAAAGTTTAGCAGAACGCATATTGCTTTCACACTATCATCCCAAGCTTGAAAAAATCCTCATTGAGGCATCATAAGTTGAGGATCCTGTCTGTTTGACTTCTTTGGGGTACATTTTTTTTATTCCCCAAAACAAAACTATGAATTAAGCTCACCGATCTCTGTAATTCCCAGCTCAAGTCTGTTGAATTGAGAAGGTAGCGAGAGCAACATGCTCCAAGCTTCCTAACACTGGAGAGGCAGAAGAGTCTGAAG
>LOEQ01001796.1:159617-180540 GCA_001685075.1 Bramus lutescens
CTCCCCTGCCTGCAAGCTAAGCCTGTCCTTGTCGGAGAGCACAGGGAGGGGAAAGAGCCGCCCTCCTGGTTTTCTTCATGGAAGATGCAGGGCTTTGTTAAAAGCATTCGTCCATGTGAGCAGTTCAAGGGTAATCACTCCTCACAGGAGAGTCATTAATTTGAAGAATAAATTGGCCTTTCCAATAAAGAACAGAGAAGAACAGTTTCTATAGTAACAGAGATTTGGGAATAAAGCTTTTCGGCACTATGAGGGGGGCTCTCAATTATGTAAGTATTTTTCTTCCTGCTCCCTGTGACTCCGTTTGCTCTCCTATGACTCAGAAGGCTGAGCCCACGATGGTGGGTGAGCAAGAGTGAGCCGTGGGAGGAAGGCAGGGGAGAAAATCAATGAAAAGCCCGAGTCTGTCAGTGGCTGATGTGGAGGGGGATCATTGCCTATTGGGAAACTTAAGTCATAGATTAAAACAATGCCTGGGGGATTTAGTCATCGCTTCCACCCACACGAACTAGCATTTTTTTCCCAGATCTTTAGAATCCATTTTCAAGGCAAGAAAACAAAGCTCAGAGAGGTAAAGCCAAAAGCCAGAGGCATAAAGCAACTCATTCAAGAGCCATGGAGAGCTATAGCTCCGGAACCCAGACCCGGTCCTCACTGTGCTCAGTGGAACATTCACCCACTGTACGGCATGGCCTTTGAAGACTGGCCCCCAGGACCTTATGGCAAGATTCATCTGTGTTTGAACAAGTTGAATGGGTTACCCGTGCTATGACCACCTTCACATCTCCAGCCTCAGTTTTCTGTAAATGTTAAGGACACCTTGAACTTGGGCCTCAAAGAAGGAAATGAGGATATTTAGCTAGGGAGAATATGCCTCTGACAATGGCCACCATATTATATTCCAAGGGTCTCATGAAGTATTTAATTCCCCACACTCTCCCTCCCTGGGTAGCTCTCGCTGGTATGGCCATAGATGGGGACACTGAGGTAGGGAGGATGCTATGATCTATGCCAAATTACCATAAGTGTGAAAATACATTGTGTGCTTGTCGGTTTTGTGTCCCTCTGGGGAAATAACTGAAATAAATTAGTTATAAGGGGAAAGTTTTTGTTTGGGGTTTGGTTTTTGGTTTTGGTTGGTTGGTTGGGTTTTTTGGTGCATGGTGTTGGATGTTTCACCCATATACACTTGGCCCTGTTTCCTTTGGGTCTACGGTGAGGCAGCTCACAATGGTTGGGGAAAAACTGCTTGCCTCATGGCTCTCAGAGAGGCAAAGAGACTTGCGTTACCAATGTTCTGTGTAAGGAAATGTCCTCACTGACCTCATGTTTTCTGATGGGCCGCCACCTCTTCTAGCTTCCACTGCCTCCCAATAGCTCCACAAGCTGGGAACTAAGCTTTAACTCAGGGGCCTCTGGGAGACATTCACAATCTAAACCTCAGGCTTTGGACTGCCATATTCCCTAGGGAAACGCACTCCAGCTGATGATACTCTCAGCTGGTGGAAGGGCAAAGACTTCCTAGCTAACTCCCAGCCCTGCGGAGCAGGTTGTTGAAGCTTTCCTCTGCTCCTCTCTTGCCTTTGCTCTTGTACGCATATGTGTCTTCCTCTTTGGAAGTTGTTGATGATTGTCCACTGTTCCTTTTCAAAGGTAAGGTGAGATGGGAGGACTGTAACAAATTCAAGGTTATCCTGGGCTACATAGTTAAACCTCATCTCCCAACTCCTCTCCCCCAAAGAAAAGAAAGAGAGAAAGAAAGAAGGGGGGGCATGGGCATACAGATGTATTCTAGGGTGGGTGTTTGGGAAGATAGAACAATGGAAGGCCCCAGGGAAGAAGCCACAGGTCCTCTTAAAATGTAAGCCGTCCTAAGCTCCAGTCACACCTTAGTTCTTTCACATTGACCATCTCTGGCTCTTCCGCTCCAGAGAGTTCAGATTCTTGCCGCTGCTCTCTTGAGAGCAGGAGACTGTGGCAGAAGAGGACTGTGAGCACACCACCAACAAAGCTGGAGGTTAGGGTTGTCTTTTAGAAGAAATCACAGCCTGGCCACCTAATCAAGAAAAGTCTCTGCAGAGATCTTGAGTCCTTCAGATGAGTCTTTGCTGGACCGCAAAACAAATTACCTGTCCTTCCACCTGCAAAACAATCACCAGTCCTTCCACCTGCAAAACAATCACCTGTCCTTCCACCTGCAAAACAATCATCTGACCTTCCACCTGCAAAACAATCACCTGTCCTTCCACCTGCAAAGCAATCACCTGACCTTCCACCTGCAAAACAATCACCTGTCCTTCCTCCCCACAAAACAATCACCTGTCCTTCCACCTGCAAAGCAATCACCTGTCCTTCCACCCCCTCCCTCTCTTGCAGATGTTTGTGGGCCTCTTATTTTGGTTCCAGTTCTTCTGCGGCTTCTCCGCCTCTGCCATGATTGACCAGTGGTATCTGATATTCTTTAATCTGCTCTTCTCGTCACTTCCCCAGCTTGTGACTGGGGTGCTGGATAGAGATGTTCCCGCTGACATGTTGCTGAGAGAGCCACAGCTTTACAAGAGTGGCCAGAACATGGAGGTAAGCTCGCTGGTGGTTCTGCCTCTGTCTCTTGGCCTCCAACCCCTTTACACCTTCCAGAAAGTGAAATTTCCCCCAAATCCCTACTAATAGACACTCTAGAAAACTGTTGAAACTGTAGACTGGATGCTGTATGTCAGACTCTGTAATACATTGTGTTAGCTTTGTATTGCTATCATAAAATACCCAAGATGATTAACTTAGAAGAGGAAATGATTCTTCCGCATACATGATTATGGCAGTTGCAGTCTAGGATTAGGAAATTCCATTTGGGCTTCTGGTGGCAGTGCCTGGTTGTCATGGCAATGGTAAGAAACACATCATGGAGCAAACTGCTTATGTCAGAAACCGGGAAGCAAGTAGGACCTCAGTATCATCTCAGCCACATGGCCCCAGTGACTTAAGGACCTCATACTAAGCTCCACTTCCTGAAGGTCTCATCACCTCCCTCACAGCCACTCTGAGAACCCAGCTTCGATACGGGAGCCTTTGGGGGGGGGGACATTCTAGATGAAAACTGTTGTGTTCAGGAAGTATGTTGAATGAAAACCAAGCATTCACATATATGAACCTATGAGGACCATTCCCATTCAAACTGCTATAGCCAGGCTATTTAAAGAGAAGTTTTCTGGAGGTCCAAGGTTGAAGGGCTGTATCTGGTGGTGATTTTGATGTTGGAGTCTTAAAACATGGCACGGCCTGGCAGTCATGAGGATGTGTCTCTTCTAGTCTCTTTCACATAAATCAGTCACCGGGGCTTCTGTGGTTTATCTTAACTGTCTCCCAAAGACCCAACAAGTTTCTGCTCTCAGTATTTTACAGTGAGGATTAAGAATTAGTGGATCAACTCTTGGGGACACCCTAAGACCGTATCAAAACCAGAGTAATAATTTCTTTAACATCATGAGGGGATAGAGAGATGGCTTGGTGGCTAAGGGCACTTGCTAGTCTGGGAAGTGCATACGCATGCTGTACATATTCAGGCAAAACACTCATACATACATATGTATGTATGTGTGTATATGTAATATATACAAATATATGTATATATGACATATATAAGTCTAAAAATCTACTAGGAAATGTCCATCATCTAACTTTAAGGCTCATTGCTAAGTCTTTCTAACGTGCTTACCATAAAACCTTTTCTGTGGAAGACTAGATGTCCAGATCAGGGAGCTGGGGGGGGGGCAATAAGGGGCAGGCCCAAGATTTCAGCTCTTCTTTTGTAAAGCATATTAATCAGTGCCTCCCGCCCCCTGGGAATTTCATGCATACGGACTCCTGACTGTATTGACATCATTTCCACCCTTCCTTTTCCTCCCCCAAGTCTTCCCATCTTTCCTCCAGACTCCCTTTCAAACGCATGACCTCTGCTGACATGTAGCTATAGGGCTCATGTCCTGGGTTCAAAGGCTCCCCATGGCTCAGATGCCTACAGCTCGACAAGCCTGATGGTTTCGGTTTCTCTTCCACCATGTTGGAGCTGTGCTCTTCTTAGATCCTGAAACAGGACATTTTCCTCCAGTGCTTTAGGTATTACCTGCTCAAGAATGTGTAGCCAGCTTTCCTGTCAGACTGTCTTTCGATTGCTAGCCCCCAGAGAATGACACAGAGACTTACTATTAATTATGAGAGCTTGGCCTTTAGCTTAGGCGTGTTTCCAGCTAGCTCTTATCATTTAATTAACCCATATTTTTTAATCTACGTTCTGCCACAAGGCTCAGTTTTTCCTTCTCAGTATGGCACATCCAACTTGCACTGACAAAATCCAAGTGCCTAGATTCCTCCTCCTCTTCCTTTCTCTCTCCAAAAATCCCACCTATCCTCTCTTGCTTAGCTACTGGCCATTCAGCTCTTTAGTAAAGCCATCAAAAGGTGCCTTGGCAAAGACACCTCTTCACAGTGTACAAAAAGATTATCCCACAACAAGAATGCCCTGGAGGGGACAAGCCTTTCTCTGTTGTTTCTGTGTCCCAGGAGTACCGGCCACAAGCATTCTGGTTAAATATGGTGGATGCCGCCTTCCAGAGCCTGGTGTGTTTTTTCATTCCTTACCTGGTAAGTGGGAACCCAGCAAAGGTTTTCCCCTCAGCTGCCTCTGGGCACCTACAGACACCCAGCACTTGCCATTCTGCTTGCCTTTCAGACGTACTATGACTCGGATGTGGATGTGTTTACCTGGGGAACCCCTGTCACAACAATAGCACTGTTCACCTTCCTTCTGCATCTGGGTATTGAAACCAAAACCTGGGTGAGAGCCAGGGGCAAGGTCGTGCTCCCAAAGGGACCGGTACTGTGGGCCACACACTTTCCAGCAGGTGGTTTCTACATACAGGAAGCTGCAAAGCTACCCTAGCTGTGAGATAAGAAGGCAAATGACACCTACCCAAAGCCACTTTTCCGGGGAAAGGGACAACCCACCCTCCCGAGCAGATCTTCATCTACCCGTCTTCTTGTTGCCTACACCCCTGCCTTGCTCTCTCCTCCTGCCCTCACAGTCCTGTCCCAGGCTGCTCTACTAAGACCAACCAGTCCCTGATAACATGGGTCTTCACAAAGACCCGGAAGGCGGACACACCCCTAATCATTCCCGATACGTTCATGCTGCTGTCACGGTCGCCACTCTTAAAGTGAAGTAAAAGCCCTTTCCCTCTGGTTCCTTTCAGACCTGGCTCAACTGGTTAGCCTGTGGCTTCAGTATCTTTCTGTTTTTTTCCGTGGCTCTGATTTACAACACCTCCTGTGCTGTCTGCTACCCTCCGTCTAATCCTTACTGGACCATGCAGACATTACTGGGTGACCCTCTGTTTTACTTGACTTCTCTTATCACGCCCGTGGCTGCACTGCTGCCCAGGTGAGTATCCGCTGGTGTCCCCAGCTGACAGTGGGGACAGCCCACACCCCTTGCCCTTGCTGTCTTTGGGCCTGGGTGAGCCTCTTGAAGCTCAGCCACGGCCCCGTTTTGAATCTGATTCTTCCTCATGTGTTCTTTCCAGATTGTTTTTCAAAGCACTCCAGGGGAGCCTCTTCCCCACCCATCTCCAGCTGGCACGCCAGTCATCCAATAGTTCTTCCAACAAATTCAGTGCTCCCAAAGAGACTTCTGCTCAGGGACAGCCTCCTGGAGACTCAGAAACTGAGCTTTCAGAAAGGAAGACCCTGGGACCTTTCGAGTCCCTGCCCAAGGATTGTACCTCTCAAGCTTCCCAGCTCGCACAGCAGCTGGGCTGCTCCCCAGAGGCCAGCGGGGAGCCCAGTGCAGTGGATGCCAACATGCCATTAAGAGAGAGCACCTTGTTAGGACTTGGCACGCAGGCTTCCAGGTCATCTGTGCCTGGGGAGGCTGTTTCAGAAGAGCGTCCAGGGGGCTTCAGGAGAAAGGCCACCAGTGCTACCCAGACGGCCCCCTTATCGCCACTCTTGAACCTGCCCAGCTTTGGCTCGCTCAACTGGATTTCCTCCCTGTCGCTGTCCAGTGGGCTGGGAAGCATCTTGCAATTGTTCACAAGTAGTTTACAGATGAACAAGCAGGATGGTGAATTCCTGTCGAGTCCCCCGCAGCCAGCTCAGGACCTGCACAGCTTACAGGGAAAAGTCAACGGGCTCCTTGTAGCATCGCCTCCAAAGGGTCACAGCTGATTGTGGTGACAAAGAAATCCTTGAAATGGCCTTTTTATTATGCAACAGATGTTAATGTTATTTATGTTTATTTGCACAGAAGAGTTATAGGAAGATGTATTTTTAAAATGTTTCCATGACAAATATAGGAAACCAGAGGTACCAAAAAAGAAAGTTTATTTTTTGAAGTTCTAAGTAGAGTTATACTGAAGAAAAATAAGAACATATGTCTCTACCTGTCTATCCATACATAAAGGTTAAAGAAGAGTGGCCCTTGAAATGTGTCTAGATTCATTTCTTCATCTCATTTTGTAAGAAAAAGCCATGTGCTTGGTGTCTTCAGCACACATGGCCCTCGCTCTCTGCAAGCAGGAATACATGTGCAACTGGGACAGCAATCCCTGGGGTGGCTGTGGTGGGTGTGGACCCCAGGACCAGAAAGGAGGAAGGAAAACAGAGGGGCGGGAGGATGTGTGACCTTTGAGGCAGATTCCTCTATTGACTTCCAATGTTACCAATAGCGAAAGGAACGGGGAAGCCGGGAAGCTCAAGAAAAACTCGTGTGACGTTCCTGCCAACACTCAGTGCTGTGCAGGCATTTCATCAAGTTCATGTCATAGATAGGTACGACGGCTCCAGTGTCATGTGTATTTCTTGCTAAAATCACCACGAGCAATAAACAACCTCCACTTTGCAAAGAGCATGTCTGGTTGCCACTTTTGTGTGACGATGCTGTGTGTGGCCAATGTGAGTGTGCTCCGAACACCGTGTGGTCACTTCTTTATGCAAGTCCTTTATGCATGACACTGAAGAAAGTGGTATTGCAGCCAGGGCAGCAGAGTGACCTGTTACCCTTGGCTCCTTGCACCAGGCCATGGGCAACAACCGGACTCCACTAACCAAAACCTTAGCTATTCTTGGTAATTCCCTGCAGGCTTTTGTCTGATGAGCTATCATGTCTCCTCATCAAAAGGGAAATAGGGAAGGGAAATGATAAAAACTCTCAATGGCAAGCTCTGCTGTTTCAACTCCTCCTCCATGTAGTGGCCATCTTGTCTCACACTTGGCATAGGAAGTAAGTGGGGTATGTCTCGGGCTCCTCCAGTGGGTATCTGTTGCCTCTCACTGCAATGCAGAGGAGCACAGGATAAAGATTTGGGGGAGAACTGTCCACGGAATACAGTTTCTGTCAAGTATCAGAATGTATCTTATTCCTCGGCGTGGAAGCTGAGGTTAGTCATTAACTTGAGCGACAATCCATGCTGCCTCTTAGGTGAGACTCACAGACCTTGGCTATGAAACATAACCTTGTATTTACTTTTATTCATCAAAACTCTATAGAAGCTATCATTATTATTACCAAGTTAGACGGTACAGCTTAGGGAGGGGACAGCATCTTGAGAATCCACGGGTAAAAATGCCCAGTAAAACAGGATGGATGTTTCCAAGAGATTAACACACTAAGTTACAGGCAGTGGAGATTTCCCCATATCCACCCATACCATGCTAGATGCCGCAGCAAACATGTAAAGGCACAGCTGAAGCAAAAGGTATTCCGGGGTCTGCAGTCCCAGCCTTGCCTAAAGAGATTGCCCATCAGAGGATTCCCTTCTGCTGGGCCGACACCTGGAACTTTAACCGCAACTCACTGCTCCTCTGGCATGGCCCACGGCAGCAGGTGCTTTGGTAGGATATGTTCAGGGTACAACGGCTCTAGCTTGGATGAATTAACACTGTAATCCAAAGGGGCTGTCAAGACCACATTGTTTTCTTGCCCTGTAAGCAGCCCCCATTGTGATGATGCATCAAGAGGGCTCTGGCCAGACACAGAACCCTTAACACCGGACTTCCAGCACCCAAAACTGCAAGGGACACACTTCTGTTCTTTATAGACAAGCCAGACTCAGGCATTCAGTTCTTGAAACATAAAACAAACCAAAGCATAGGATTTGTCCCCTTGTGTCTTCCCTTAGTTTGGGGTTCAGCCTAGTAAGGCCACCTCCCGTCAGCTAAGACTAAAGTCACACATCCAAAGGAGAGACTCCCGTTCACATTCTAAGCAGCCCTAGTATCAATAACCTCCCATTTAAAAGGTTGCCCAGCAGTTCCCAAACTAGCTCCCTATAAACTGTGTGGGCGGTATCCTTTCTACAGTGCTGTGACCCTAGACACAGCTAGACTTGCTCTGATTGGGATGGTGAGAAGATGAAGAAGTCACACGCATGTGCACACACACACACAGAGACAGAGAAACAGGCAGACACAGAGACACAGACACTGGGGTCAAGTGGGCTAGGCTCTCTGATGGAGAAGTGTTAGCACTCAGAAGTGAACAGATTACTACATACAAAGAAACAAGGAGACAGGGTGCATGGTGTACAGCTGGATGAAGGAGCCAGGTTTAGGTAATCTTAGCAGGAACCGTCTCTGTAGGGAGCCGTCTGCATGCTATAAACATCCAGGGAGCAGGAAACTGCTGTGGACGTTTGTGTCATACATTATCAATATGCAAAACAGCAGGGTCTGAGGCTAGGGTCCTTGACATTTCTGTATTCATGTCAACAATGCACATTCGCTCGGGACTTTGTTCACTCTGGGCTTCCCCTGCCCCCCACACTAGGGCTCCTTGATGGAGCTGGGAAGGATTCCTGGGTGTTGTGAGATGGGGGTGGCTGAAGTGAGTAGTGGGAGGTAGCTTTAACACTGGCAATGCAGGATCAAAGGCAACAACTGTCCTGTGTTCCTGTCGTATCCCCCCCATACCTGGTGCCACCTTCTTTTCTGCTCTTGTGAGCCACACATCTGGAGAGCATTCATTAAGTTGATAAGATGTGTTGCTGGCAAAAGACCACAAGAACATAAGCATATATATCTGAGTATCTGCGACTTCAAATGACCCAGGGTCCAGACGCTCTGCACTCACGGCCTTGCTTCTTTCAGGGGAAATCTTCCTCTGAGGATAGGGTTTCCTGTCAAGTAGAAGGATCTGGGCATGAGCTTCGGAGACTTGCCTAGCAAAGCCATGTTAGGGAAACACTGCAAAGGGTGTGCCGGTTGCCTGTTTATGGGATGAAGATGACTCATGGTATTTACTGCAGTCTATTCCAGCCAATTATCTTTATCTCAAAGCACCATAGCATGGAGTAAATAAAGGTCATAATCCTTTCCAAAAGGTGGCACTTGAAAGACATTACCGAATCCTGATAAAACGTCAAAGTTTTCAATATTTGAAAGCAGTGACTAGCAGAAGGCGAGAGACTAAAATTACCATTATTCATACCTGACTGGGTGAGATTGTTGGAAATCCAAGTGAGCCAATGAGAGGCTCTCAGTAATCTAAGGAGGAAGTGTATCAGCTCACTACAGGAGGATGCCTGTTCTTGAGGACTTGCCTTGCTTTGGACATCAGAGTAACTGAACAAGCTCATGACCGCTGCACCGTATGGCTACTTGCTTCAGAATCGAAAGCAATGAATTTGAACTCTCAGAGGGCAGGTACTAAGTCATTTTGCCTCTTATGCCTGGGACTGCACAGAATCTAACATCTTGAGTGCACTCAGCAAATATTGGGTGAGTAAGAGAATCAGCTTATTGGTAAAACTTAAAGATATTCCAATTAAAATCATAGTCAAGAACAATTACTTGTGATAACTCATTGCTTGGTTTAATAGTGTCCAGATTTTCTGGCTGATGCAATGTGTGAATTTCTAAATGAAGCATTACTGGACTGGCAGAAACTTGATAATCATCGCCCATATATGATATGATTTTTTTATACCTGGGAAATCCCACAAGAACTCTCACAATTAAAATGCTCTTGGATTAATGAGAGGAAGAAGCGACTGGTCTCACTAGAAGGCAAACAAGTCACAGTCTCATCAGGAAGATGTATCCAGTGAAGGATAGAAAGGTCTCACTTGCCATCACACTGAGACTAAGAAAAACTAAGATACCGAAGATAGAACAGTCTCTGTGAAAGTAGATGGTTTTCAGTTTCCTTATTTGGGAGGTTCTGAAATTAGCAAAGTGGTTCAAGAATGGACAAAAACACTAAAGTGTAACATGAGGGCCTGCTCTGTTGTCTGAGTTTCTGTCACGCCTGGTACCCCACAGCCCTTTAGTCCCAGAGAAAATCACACAGAGAGTCTACATTAGGTCATAAACGGATTGGCACATTAGCTCAGGCTTCTTATTAGCTCTTGTAGCTTATATTAACCCATTATTCTTATCTATGTTAGCCACATGGCTCAGTACTTTTTTCAGGGGGGTAGGTCACATCCTGCTTCTTTGGTGATCTGGGCAGGAATGGGAGGAATGAGTTTCCTCCTTCCCAGAATTCTCCTGTTCTCATCACCTCGCCTCTATTTCCTGTCTGGTGGACCCGCCTATACTTCCTGCCTGGCTAATCAGCATTTATTTAAAACATGATTGACAGAATACAGACAATTCTTCCGAGGGCAGGTCACACTAAAGAAAATTCTGTCAAAGAAGTCGTGGACTTCTTTCTATCTGATGTATACAGTAAAGTGTTAGCCAGTCCTAGAATTAAACACAAACCCAGGTAAGATCAGTAAGTGATAGTGGACAACTGTATGGGAAGATGCTTTATGGCATTCTGATACTTCAAATAATGTACAATAGTTCAAGAAAGATACAAGAACAGAAGAAACTTGAAATGCCATTTTACAATCAGAATTTAACTTACACTTAAAGGATGAAGAATCAGAGAGAGCTGTTTATAAAATCTCATATATAACACATAGTCATATGTATATTACTTATAATCACATGTGATGTAGAAAATCACATATGTTCATATGTGATGTAGAAATAAATTATTCATCTCTTCATATACAGTTCCAATAAGGTAATCTTGAATTTTTTTAATTGAAAGCTACTGTATAGGTAGAGGAACTTGAAATTAAATATAATCAAATATCTGAAGGGGATCCCTTAGCACTTGGATAAATTCCTGGGTCTTGCCTGTGTTTTGGCTCTTAGCCCCGCCTTCCTTCACTTGGTCCTATGGACTGGACCTTTCATTGCTTCTGTCTCGACACCACTGGTTCACCTGCTCGTGACGGATCTGTCAGTCCTGCTCAGTATCACCATGTAGGCTATTCGAAGCCTCTAGCATGCCATTCCTGCATACCCTCTGTCTCTCCACCATCAGGAAGCAGGAGAAGCTAGGATGAAGACACATCCCTGCCCTGGTCCTGGAATGCTATCACCGATCAATTCCGGGGGCAGCTTATTTGCTGATAAAATCTAACAAGTATGGCTATGAAATGAAAATGACAGTAAAACCTCCAAAGACAAAAGCCAATTGCCTAAAAATATTTCAGTATTGGTGTATTAAGTGAAAATTAAAACTGGAAGGCCTAACCTATTGGAGTGATTGGCTGACCCTCCTACATCATTGGAGAAAAATATATAATGTGCAAATTACCACTATGAAGAACAACTATCAAGTCAGTACTTGCCAAAAGACTGGATGGATTGAATGCTCATAGCCTAGTGAGAGAGAACACCCTATCTGGGAAGGAGCTTAAACCCACCCCTTCTCTTTGGTCTAATAAATCCACTTTGTGGAACTAATTTTTTTACATATGTACATGTGTGTATAAAGTGCATATGTGTGTGTGCATGTTCACACATGAAAAACTTGTATATACAGTTGCACAGACAGTTGTGAAAGTGTGTGTGTGGCATCAAGGTTGTCATGGTATATTGCTATTATTTTCCACTGTATAGATTGAGGCAGAATCTCTCACTGAGCCTTGAACTCTGCAGTTGGGATCGTCTAGCTATCCAGCTTGTTCCGGGGATCCCCCATCTCTACCTGCTGCGTGGACAGCCGGAGCCTACCCTGCCGCGTGGCTTAGAAGTGAGCTCTGAGGATCTGAACTCTAATACTTGGGCTGGCACCACGAGAGCTTTACCAGATGAGCCATCTCCCCACCCAACTCTGGGGACTCAATCTGAAGAAAATATCCAGTCATGTTCATTTAAGATATCCCTGATAATTAGGGGGTACAAACTTGAAAACCTTTGGATGGTCAGTGAAATAATTTCAGGAACTATCAGTGATACCATAGATCCAAACATGGAGTCTGCTGAGAGGGTGCCGTGAAATGTCAGCTGCCGGCCGTGGAGACCAAGTGCTGCATAAATAATGCCCAGGACAAAGCTGCCATTGGCTTCCCATGACTTAGTTTCTAAATCAAGAAGCAGATGACAGTGCATTGGAGTCTTGCTGCAATGGGTGTGTGACCCTTAAAACCGGTGTGAGGCTCTGTGGCATATGGCCCTTAGAATCCAAGTATGAGACCGTTAGAGCTGGCGGGGTGGGATGACACTTCAATCCTGGTGCATGTATGTGTGTATGTATGTATGTTTTTACAAACGCAGGGTCACACAGAGCAATCTAGTGAAATTAAATGGAGGAGAAAACAAAAACAAATCAAAAACCATGAATGTGGAAGAGAAGGTGTGGGGGGCAGGCTAAGACAGCATGGATTGCAGTAATCAGAATATACTTGATACATGGATATCGTCAGAGAATAAATACATTTAATTTAAAAAAAAATCTGGGTATAGTGTTGCATGTTTATGATCCCAGCTATTCAAGATACTGAAGCAGGAGAATTTTAAGTTGAGGCCAACCTGAGCTACATAGAAACACCCCATCTTTGAAAAAATGGGGAATAAAAGAAAAATACATTAAGATTACTCAAGAATGACTAGTCTTTATTTGACATGTCTGTGGGCCTGTCCATCAAACTCATGGAATATAGTAGGTTTCCATCTCCATAAGCATAGGGTTTTACAGACTCATCATTGAAAACAGCATAATGTTCCCACAAAATAGATATGAGTGCCACAAAAGTGACTCTATGTTCACTTAAGGATCCAAAATGGTAATTCAAAACTGTCAACTCTTCTTTTGAACCCCTTTTCCATTTGAAAACTTAGTCCAAGTCAACAATGTAAAATGTTACCTTATTTCATTATTCTAGGACAGAACTTCCTAGATAGAAAAACAAAGATCAGTGAAAAGTTGAGGTTCTGGGTGTAAAGGATATGACAGGAGAGGGTTTGCTTGGCATTCATGATACCCTGGATTCCAGCCCAACACCACAAATAATAATAAAAGTTGAGCTCCCATTATAGATCATGTGCCAACCAGACCCAGCCCTTGCTGCTCAGGTTGCTCTCCCAGCACACTTCATGCCCCACTGGGAGTCTACATAGGCATACCAAGGCTTCGTTCTCTTCCACCATTCTGAACAGCACGGAACATTCCTGGTAGGATTGGCTGAGCTTTTTGTCATGGCGTGATCATGTTTCTCCACCCAATACTTCTTTTCCATGCTCTCTCCGGTTGTTCCAAGGGTATTCCAGTAAATCTACTACACTTGAACCTGTCTCCATCAACTTCCTGAGGTTCTTTACCTAACCCAATGCTGAATCAAGAAATCGTTTCTCAGGAAAAAAAAAAAAGGCCAGGTATGACTCCTTATTGTTAATTATTACTACACACACATAATAATAGTAATATGAAATATAGTTGAGTCAGTGTAATGATGGACATTTGTATTCTTGGTACTTAGCAGACTGAAGCAGGAGGATCCCAACTTTAAGTCTAGATCAGTGGTTCTCAACCTTCCAAATGATGCAACCCTTTATATAGTTCCTCAGGTTATGGTGATCCCCAGCCATAAAATTAATTTCATTGCTACTTCATAATTGTAATTTTGCTACTGTTATGAATAATAACATAAACAAATACCCTTGCTTTCTGATTGTCTGTGAGAAGGTCGTTCAACACAAAGAAAGGGGTTGTGACAAACAGGGGTCGTGACCCACTGGTTGAGAGCCATTCGTCTAGATGCAATTAAAGCAAAACACATGCTTGAAACTGTGATATGAACCTTATTGTGGGGCTGGAGAAATTCTTCAGTGGCTAAGAGCACTGTCTGCTCTTGCAGAGTGCCTGGGCTTGATTTCCAGCTTCACATGTCAGCTCAGTGTTGTAAGAGGAGCGGGCCATGTCCCGCCGCCTGGCTAGCTTAACCCCCAAAATAACCACACAGAAACTGTGTTCATTCAAATACTGCCTGGCCCGTTATCTCCAGCCCCTTATTGGCTAACTCTCACATATTAGTTTAACCCATCTCCATTAATGTGTATCGCCACTTTACTGTAGCTTACCGGCATGAGTCTAACCAGTGTTCATCTTGGGCAGGAGAATCATGGCATCTGCCACATGGCCCTTCTTCCCAGCATCCTGTTCTCTTTTCCACACCTATCTAAGTTCTGCCCTATCTAAAGGCCAAGGCAGTTTCTTTATTTAACCAATGAAAGCAATATATAGGCAGAAGGACCTCCTACACCAGCTCAGCTCATAACTCTCTGTAACTCCATAGCCAGGGGATGTGGGGCTCTCTTCTGATCTTCACGGGTACCAGACATGCACATAGTTCATGTATGTATGTGAAGGCAAAACATTCCTATCATAAAATATGTAAAGTAAAATAAAGTCTGATTGTGCTACATCTGTCCATCCTATTTGAGATCTCTCAGTATGATTTTGTGCTAAAATGGGTTCCCAATATTCTGAATATATTCAGTAAAAAGCAAACCAACCTTCTTTTCATGGTTTTTGAGAGCAGACAGCACTTGAGTGATGAGTCCCCTATGGTCACACTGTTTTCAAAGCCTGCAGTACTCCATCATCACAGATCATGCCTGCCTGAGACCTTAAGCCTCCATATTGTCTCAGCTCCATGCTCTGACCTGCCTCTGCTCAGGGTGCTCTCTATCCCGCATGCCCAGCACCGTAGTCATATTTTCATGCTGAGCTGTGTCCTTTCCTTCCTTGTACTGGGCAGTTCTTGTCAACCCCTCCAGGCTATTAGCTTTTCTTAGAATAGAGCCTGAATTCTTCAGAGTAGAGTAATTCCCCATAATAATGGTCTAGGGATCACTGCTAATTCAAGTTAGCTGGGCTGTCCACACCATGCCTTAGGTGTGTTCCATTTCCCAGCATGCAGTCTTGTCATCCCTATGTTGGAGGTGAAGGCAAGCAATGGTTTGAATTCTGACTGCCTCCCAAAGCAGCTTCAAAGGTGGGGCTCCTTTGAGGGAAGGGGGCCTAGTGGGAGGATCTTAGATTATTGGGACATTCCCTAGAAGGAGAGTGTAGGAGCACAGGCTCTACTGTCTTTTGCTTCCTGTTTCATGAAGGAAGCTCCACCATGTGCTCCCCATGATGGCATTCCAGCACTCCCACCGGGGACTCAAGCAATGGGTTCTCCAATCTAAGTTCTCTCTTGCACTTTCCCAAGCAGGTTCAGCTTTCTGTCATTACCTCTGTAGACATCAGGTTCCAGGCTTGCCAGCAGATCTTTGAGGGGTTTCCAGGCTTCTGCCTTAGACTGAGGTCACCTCACTGGTCCCTTCATGCTGAGGTTTCTAATGTTTTAGACTGAACCACAGACAGCGTTTGTAAGTTTTTAATCCCTGTGACTGTCAACCAGACTAATAAACCCCCTACTATAAATATATGTATTCTGCATACTCTGGTTTCATATTGAAACATCCTCAGCACCATGATTACATTTTCCTAAGTAAAAATCAGGCTTTAGCAGTCACCTAATAATGATAGAATATTTGGAATGAGACTTAAAGACAAAATTGTGGATGTAGAGTAAACTGAAAATTAAAATTAAAAATAATTATTGTGCAAAGGGGTATAGCTTTAAAAAGTAAACTAAAATCTAAAAATCATTTGATTTGTATAGTTTTCCTTATAATGAATGACTGGCTGAAAAGGGAGTAGTCAAGGGCAGATGGACAGAAAAGAAGTAACAGCTGTAATACCAGATCTCAGAAAACTGAGACAGGACTACGATTTTGAGGACATCCTGGGATACATGGTGAGACTGTATCTTGAAAAGAAAGCAAAATGAGAGGAGGGGAAGGGAGGAAAGGGAAATAATAGAAAGGAAGTTTCTTAAACCAATTAAGTCAACAATTACATTGAAATTAAGTAGATAAGAAGTTTTCATAAAAGTAATTTCCAAATGAATTTTAAAAAGACAAATGTATACGTCCAAGAATGTAGGCAGAAGTTCCTGTCACTTGTAGTTCTACAGCCATTCAGTTCCAAAGAAACACCAGGAGGCTTTATCAATCATAAACTCAAATGTAGCATGATTAATAAAAACTCAGAGACAGATATTGGGGTTCAACCTGAAGATCAGGAAAACAAGAGAGCCAGCCACTGGCTCTTACCAGTCTGAAATTGCGATCCTGCCTCCAGGAATCTCAAGATGTGACCATGCTGAGAGCGGTCTCCTCCTGTCTTATATGCCTCTCTAGTGCTGGGATTAAAGGCTTTCACCACTACTGCCCAGCTTCTGTGGCAAACTAGTGTGGTTACTGGAACTAAGGTGTGTGCCACCACTGACTGGTCTGTATGTCTGACCAGTGTGTTTGATTTTACTCTCCGATCTTCAGGCAAGCTTTATTAAAATACAAATGAAATATCACTACATTTTTTCTTTTTTTAATGACAACGAGACATGTCTGCACCTGGCAGCACAAATCTACTTGGGAGAAGATAAAGGGCATCAAAGAAACTCCACATGGAGTTTCCTTTCTTTGTGACAAAAGTAAGCCACCGGGGGAAAAAGTGCCCTTTCCTCAACTGCAGACCGTGTGCTGCCCTAACATGACAGGCAGGACACAAAAGAGACTGACTGCCAAACCTTGCCCAGACAAGGCAGGGAAGTCTTTGAAATAACCCTGATTCACAGAAAACTCTGTCAGATATTTGAGGCCTATAGGCTGAAGATGGGCACCATAACCTTGCCAAGGAACTTTGGATGACTATACAGGCAGCTGGATGTTTCTGTCATTTCTCATAATTTTTGGAAGTCACTTGCTTTGCACCTCCTGCTTACTCAGTTCATATTATTTCTTTCCTGGGACTCTGAAGGAGTTGAAGACTAGATATTTATCGTTTTACTTGTTTACCAGACACAGGAAGCAAGTTATGATAGAAAGTAAATTAGGTATAAGACATTGGACTTACCAAGCTAGGGTAGATATGGAATATTACCTCTGAATTTGTCAAGTGAAAGTGGACTAGACATTGCTAATGTATTTATTGCCAGTATATATTGTATATAGTCATTGTACTTATTGTATATAGTTTTTCTTATATTAGTCATAGCCTTCTTTTACTTTAGACAAAAAAAGGAGAAATGCAGTGATGTTTCATTTGTATTTTAATAAAGCTTGCCTGAAGATCAGAGAGTAAAACAGCCACACTGGTCAGCCTTACAGATCAGGCAGTGGTGGCATGCACCTTTAATCCCAGAAGTTGCATTACTTGCCATAGAAATCAGGTGATAGTGGTGCACCCCATTAGTCCCAGCACTAGAGAGGAATATAAGACACAAGGAAACAGCTCTCAAACTGTCTCCTTCTGAGAATTTCTGAGGACAGGATTGCCATTTCGGACTGAGGTAGAGGTAAGGGCCAGTGGCTGACTGTTTTGCTTTTCTGACCTTCAGGTTGGACCCTAATATCTGTCTCTGGGTTTTTATTAATTTTGCTGCACATGAAGAATAAAGGTACAGGTAAGTAAAGCGTTGGGAACTGATTTGAAAGCCGTGCTGTAGGAAAAATGACATCAGTGCTGGAGAAAGTAGACTTGTCAACAGAAAGGTATCTTACATGGTAAAGGGGTCAGTCTCTCAGGGGTACGTAATAGTCCTGGATGGCACATTCCTGGTAGCAGAGCTTCTGTTATGAAGTACGTGAAACTAGAACATACAGAGGAAAAAACATAATCACAAACAGAGGCAGATCCTCTGTCAGCAATTCACAGACCAGGTAGAAAGTGGGGAGAGGAAAGGCAGGATTTGGAGGGCAAACAACTGGCTTCTGCGCGCAACACTGGAAAATATAGACCCTACTTGAAGTGCGTGTGGCTTAGCATGGACATAGCTACAGCCAGAGAGTTGCTAGCCTTTGGAAGCAAGATCAGGTGGACCAATCCAGGCCAGGGGAGGTAGACTGGGTAGCGTGCAGAGAGAAACAGGGAAAGAACCTCCAGAGAAGAGTAATCACAGAGCTCTAGGGTCTCTGGTGCTCACTGGTTAGGAGGTGACCTGCTCTGCACCTATGACTACGTGAAGGATCTGTAGGCTCCCCGGGCTTAGAGTCTGAGCAGCCTGTCACACAGCGTCCCTACCCCACCCAGTACTGTTTCACCTTTGGCCTGCTTTTCTTATCTCTACTAAATAATGTCCTTAACGCATGCCCATTCCTTGACTGACAGGTATACTAACACATGCCCATTCCCTGACAGGTATACCCACTTCTTCAGCATGCACCCAGCCATTGCAGCAAAGTACACCTAGAGGAGACATGCCACACTCAAGGGCTTGTGCATTTGTGGATCAGGACTTGGCACCAGCAACTTGGTTTCCTTTTGACTTGGATGAATTGCTGGCCTGCAATGGAGTGAGTAGATTGTAAGGAAGACTGTCACCCCTGCTAGCCTTCTGCCGGCCCACCATTTGGTCTTATTCAGAAGGGAGATCTCTGGGGAGGTCGCTCTGCTCTGCATGATGTGGAACTCTCTGGTGCATGGACATTACTTACACCTGTCTTAGACCACTGCTGAGGCTCTGCCTGCCACCGTTCCTTTCCCTGTCAATGTAGCTAGGTCTAACATGTCAGCCTTCTGTTTTTCACTAAATGAATCCCTTCTTGTGTTTGCACTTAAAGACATAAAAACTCTTTTGAAGAATGTGAACTTGCTTTCGACCCAGTTCAGGGTCAGTGTTTGGGATAATGAAGTGGCAAGTGTTTGCAACACAACTACACTGCTGTTGCTTCTTCTGGCCTCTGTCGGCAGAAGCATAGTTGCATGTCCTCACTGGATATTTGGTGGGATGGCTCAGACACCAGACGGAATGGATAAAAACCCTCCTCAACCAAACCCATTCCCAACCACTATACAGCACACCTCCAGGGTTGCCAAAGAAACCAGTGAATTACCTGAGCTGTGTGCTCACGGCCACCCGCAGTGGATCCTGTGAGTGTAGTCACGGTTTCCACCCAAGGCAAATTTTAGACTCTGTTTAGGTTTGCTTTGCAACTAGGATTCTCAGTTCCCTTGATTCTTGGTTAAACTAGCTTACCATCCTCCAAGTCTTGGCCAAATTGAAGTGCTTTCTGGATCTCATCCTTTTTCACCCTTTGTGGTCCAGGTAGAGGAGAAGGGAGCAGCTCTGTTTAACAGCTACACTCTTAATGTTGCTCATCTTTTAACACGGCCATCTTCTCAAATACTGCAGGAATTAGTCTTTTGCTTTGTTTTTTTTTTTCATTTTTTTGACCACAGGAATTAACATTTCTAGGATAGTGGTTTGATTTAGAAGGAGCTATCTTTTAGTTTTACATACTTTATATTTCTGCTTTTCTATGCTAAAGGACATAAAAATGATCAGGCAACATTCACTAGTCTGGCTTCTCTATACTGTAGCTATACCCAGTAAACAGCCCTCAACTGCTCAGAGATCTGGGGAATATGGCATTGAAATATTTAATTATTTTAAAACTTTTCATAACAGATGGAGACAGGTTGGCTCCTAGCAGCAGCACTCTGCTTCCTCCAAAGAAGAAAGAAGACAGATGGGCACCAAAACAATGTCCATTTACAATTGGGTTCAACTGCCAAACATTGACCACTGGGCAAAACTGCCTTTCAACTAAATTGAAGATCACCAGTCAGTGGAAAGAATCACTGGAATTCACAGCCTAGCTGCTCAGGTCCAGGTAGGCTTGTCTTCCTACAGATTTCTTAGCCCACAGGATCTTCTTGAGCCTGGCAGGCCTTGTGCTAAACAGCCAAAGGTAAATATGACCCTCAGCAAACATGGAGGACTGTGAGGAGTAGCTCTTGGTGCCAACCAAGTAAGTTTTCTGTTATTTTTTTAATCAGTAACTCAAGTAAAATTTTATCATTTTCAAAGATCTCTGATGCAGTTTGACAGCTGAGAGGTTTTGTCAGTTTAAAAGGACAACCTCACGAAACAAATATCAGTAAATTACAAATACAAGTTATTAAGATGTATACTTACAAGTTATAAAGGTGTGACCTGTTTATGTTCAATAGTTTAAAGAGAGAGTACGACGGAATCATAGTCTTAAAAATACTTTCATTATACAAAAATATCTGTCACAGTCATTCTAATATAAATACAATGCTGTCTATAACTTATGTTTTCACAAACCCAAAGAATTCTTGTGAGTTCCAGGGAGCACATTAAAGGATCCACCTTAAACAGGTCAGATACCCCCCTTTCAATTCCCTGGTCCTAAAATTTTTTTTTGTTAACCTTGTCCTCTGTTCTGCCAATACCTTAAGCAGGTGTAAGAGACACCAGGAATTTCCATACCACAAACACCAGACAGGAGCAAAGAGACCAGCTATGCCAGGATATGACCAGCACCCTGCCTTCTCAGGTTCCCCCCACCAAGATGATGCCCACAAATAAGCAGGAAGCAGTCTTGAGAATCTGCTGCCACAATTCTTTTAACCTGTTGTGCCGAACCTCCAGCCTTTTTATTATAAAAAAAAGAGATGGGAATGTAATGGTCTGTCCTGTCCCTTCAGGAGAAAAGCCCCACCCACCCCCTC
>LOEQ01001796.1:203214-225452 GCA_001685075.1 Bramus lutescens
TTCTATTAATTATAATTCCGAACCAGTGTGGGATTGTTTATGACTTACGCCTTCGCTTCAAGGTTGGCAGAGAGGAGTCCATAGACTTCTTTACTGAGGAAGGATATTTCAAAAGAAAAGCATAACACTGAAAGGTCTACCTCATGCTCAGGCCTCATCATTTCCTAGAAAGTCGGTATCAGAGGGGAATCCTTGCCATTGGCATTCTGATCTGTGCATACCCACATCAGCCCGTTCCTGAAGTCCAAGCTTTGCTTCCTGGTGTGTATGTTCAGGGTTGCATCTGGCTGATGGATGCTTATGAGGAGGACCTGTAGCACAGCACTGAGTCCTGGATTTGTACCTGCTCAGCTTTCCAGGCATGCCCAGAATTCATGTGGATGGAAAATAAAGTTCCCAGTGAAGTAGCTCTTTATGTATGCACTCTCATCTTCTTATCAATTCCCAGTAGAGCATGGCTGCCTATATATTCCTAGGAGGCTACAGACCCACCCAAGACCATCTATCCTGGAAGCAGCTGGACCTTGTTTTGTCTTATCACAGAGATACCCATCTCTAGGTCTATGATTGCTTCTCTGTGTTTAGTGAGGTATGTAAGTGTTGTCTTCAGCATTAAGACCTCACCATCAGTTTGTGGAGAGCAACCAATAATCTCAGAAATAATAGCCTGAGTTGGTTTGGGTTTCCATGAAGTCCCTTTGGCCACCAACTCAAATACATGTAACCCATTCCTAACATCTAATAATTCACATGTTTGTAGTTAGCTCTTAAAATTAGATTGCTGGGAAATTATAGAAGAGAGTTTGGGGAGAGCTCTTTGTAAAGCCAATGCCAGAAATGAAAGTAGATGAAGGCCAGGGACAACAGAGAATGTCAGATTCTCAGGATACTCCCAGCTTAATTGGAAAGCAGAATCTGCACAGAGAGGAGCTGGAGGTGGTTGGCAATTGTTCTGTCTGTCCTAATTCCAAGTATTTGATATGCTTTAGTGAACTGAGATGACTATAGGGGAGTTTAAATGCCTATAACCTTCTGGGTGAGCTATTTGACAAGACGTAGTTAGATTTTTGATAATCTTTATACCCCTGCTATGGAAATACACTTTTGCTACATCTTTATTGAAATATCATTTACATTAGGAACATCTATACATAATTCAATTATAGAAAAATTTTCAGCCGTCCAAATGAAGGAACACTATGTAGCCCAAAGAAAGTTGGCTTGAAAGAGTAATTCTAGAGTTGGCAGAGTTCTCATGAAGAGTGACCTTACTTCCTGTTCTTGGCATGTGGTTCTGGAATCATCATTAATGATGTGCTCTTTGCAATATTCCTCACTACTTTAGCCACATCATAACTAAAGACGGTGGATTATAATCTCCATATGCTCTGTAATGGGGAGCAGGCTGATATATGTCCAACCATTAACATTCTCTGAGAGCTGCTCAGATTTGCAGTACTTGTCAGTTTCCAAGTGTGAGTGCTCCCACTGTGACCAATTTCAAGCCATAAATCAAGCTTTTGAATTCATGTTTTGAGTAATAAGAACATAAGAGGCCATGAGAAGCTGACTTAGCACACATTTGGGCAGATTTAACACTGTACAAGCAAGTGATCCACAAGAACCAAATCTCTCTTTTGGGAGAATGGTGAATGGATGTTATCTTAGTTAGAGTTTTTATTGCTGCTATGAAATACTATGACCAAAAAGCAAAATGGAGAGAAAAGGGTTTATTTGGCTTACACATCCATATTTCTGTTTATCATCAAAGGAAATCAGGGAAAAAAAAACTCAAGCAGGGCAGGAAACTATCTAGAGGCCATGGAGAGGTACTGCTCTCTCGCTTATTCCCTATGACTTACCCAGATTGCTTTCTTATAGAACCCAGGACCACCAGCCCAAGGATGGTACCACCCACCAAGGGCTGGACCCTCCCTATAAATCATTAATTAAGAAAATGCCCTACAAGTGAAACTTATGGAGGCATTTTCTCAACTGAGTTTCCTACTTTTCAAGTAAGTCTAGCTTGTGTCAAGTTGACATAAGACTAGCCAGTACAGATATCTTAGCTAAGCAGTTGCCAACACAGAGACCTCTCTAGCTTCCCAGTCTGCCTCATACTCTTGGGAGCTAACCAGGTTCCCATCATGCATTACTTTCCTGAAGGGTAAGTGACAATATTTTTCACAGGGAGAAGTAATACACATGTCTACTCAACACAGAGAGGGAGTTCACAACCAAAGTATGGATACCGTCGAAGTCCAACTCGGTGAACTAGTGAGTTTTGTGGAGTTAATTAAAGGAATATGTCTGAGGGGTTACTTACAGGAACATAAATGACCTCAAAACAGCTGTATCCACAAAGCTTAACCCAGCTCCTGGTGACAGCTCATAAAAGCGGGGAACCTGGAGCTCACTGCACAGCTTACTGGCAGTTCAATGGGTTAGAAAGTCACTGAGTTGGCCTAAACCTCTTCCAGGCAGCTTGGCTGGACTCTGCTTCTTCTAGGAAGCTGGTCTGGTTTCAGAATCTTCTTTGAAACTTGGCTTGCCTGAAGATGACTCTCAACAGTATTTTTTTCCTTGCTCTTGAGAGGGACCAGTCTAGTGAATCTGGTCAGTTTCGGGGACTTCCTGCAGATATTTTGAGTTGTTTACTTTCTGGTTTAAGGACTTTCCTGAAGGGTGAGTTATTTCAATCTCAGAGGAAACTGCTATACAATATCATGTTAGATGCAAATTCTTTCTAAGAGATTAACTAGGTGGTCACAGTGACAAAGTACCAAATACAAATATTGATATTCATGGAGAAAATTATATTAATTATGTTCCTACATCTCTTGCTATGACCGTAGATGACACTGGCCTTTCCTTTATGAAAATGTCAAAAAAAAATTGGTGTCTCCCAGGGACAAAAATCTTTTCCCTTCTCTTTGTTCCTTTTCCCTTCTCCCTTGTCCTTTTGTCTCCTGTCTCTGACTCTTATCCCCTGCCCTGTGGCAAATAAATCTCCTCTGTGCGGAGAACGTGTTTTGGGGGAGTCTTGTGCTGACAGCATTCCTTTCAAGGCCCTAGCTGTATCAGCCCACGGATAATCGGCAAACCCCACAAGATTACATGTATTCTGCCTACATGTAGGCAGGCTCTAATTTTAACACACATGTCTTGCAGTTGTCCTCAGCGTCTTTATGAGCAGAGGAAGCAAGATTGATCACAAAAACAGAAATAGCAATCGTATGGCCCAATATCTTTCCAGACTAGCAAATTTTACGAGATCAGTCAATTTAAGAATCATCTTCAACATCTGGGCAAGAGGGAAGCTAGAGCACACACAACTGGTATAAGCTAAGGGCTTACACGTCAGAGGCAATTTTTGCTTTTTGGTCTCTCAAGAAGAGTAAGTCTAAACTTCAAATGTAATGCTAGCCATCACAGTACCAAGAAAATTATTTCTCAGATGTATATCTAGATTCACCCAGGAAATGATGAACCATCATCAAATGGACAAAAGAAAAGAAGAAACTCATTGTTGATGAAACACTGATATTTTCCTTTGTTCTTGTTTAACCAACCACAGATAGCAATCTTCCTGGGGACAAGACTCCATTTAATGTATAATTTCTTCTTCAGTTCTTAATGTATAAGGACACTGTGCTAAATAAACACCCTTCACCAGGAAAAAGAGAAAAGGCCTGAGGAGCTGGAGAGATGTCCACTTTGGGGATGTGACTAGATCAGTAAAGCTCAGATCAGGCACTGCTGTTCACCCCGCCAGGGAGAGTGGAATCAAAGAGCCTGCAGAGGCCTTCGCATGAGAAGCCCTATATGACAGAGTAAATAAATGTATTTTCATTTAGAGATTTTGTTTTTTTCTGAGGAGGTAATGGGAACACTGCAGTATATTAAAAGGGGTGGGGAGAATAAGATGACATTAGCAAGATGGCAGAAAAAGGAGATCTCCAGGCCTAATCTCCTTAAAGAAACACTGATAGAGTTGCTGTACACAGACAGGAAGATTCTGTAACTCAGCAATGAGCATGTGGTACCTTGTCAGAGGACAGAAACAGGAGTCAGACTGCATGAGAAAAGAAAAAACATGGGCCAGGTGTTATCCCTGCAATCTCAGCAGAATCCTTTTCAAAGCATGAGGGACCAGAGAGAGAACTTACACGAACAGGTGAATGTATCAGGTGATTAATTCAGGAAGAGCTGAGAAAATGAATAAAATACATTAAATAGCAATTTGGAAAAGAGCCTCAAAGACATGGAATAAGAATTAAATTTAAACTAAGAATCTGAAAAAAAATGAAACAGAAATTCTGGAAATAAAGCAGCCAATGTTTTTAAAACCACATTATCGGCACACAGCAGGGAACACTAAAGAAAAAGTAATAATGAATATGGCCAAAACTTTCACAAACTTGGATGTTGCTTCCAGTGACTTATAAATGCAGAGGCAGGGAAGGTTCACTAAATCCCAAAGGCAAAGTTTATTGAATGAAATTATAGAAAATGTTCCAAACCTAGAGAAAGACACTGACATTTAAATATAAGAACCCTTTAGGATTTCTACACAGGAAGTCTCCAGACCTTATTGCAGCCAGGTGTCAAAAATACAAAGCAAAAAATGGTTATTGGTGCTTGGTGTTAGAGTCATTGGTGTAGGTTTTGATGTTAGCATTTGTTTAGCCTGCACAAGGCTGTAGGTTAAATTCCTACGCCTACCCCACCCCAGGAAAATTATAAAGCAAAGCCCATGAAAGTCACTATAAATTAACACATGGGGACATGAAACAAGAAGCTGTAACATTAGCAAACACTTATCCCTGTGTCATAAAACAAATGCCAAAGTTATGAAAGGTCAGATGAACACTAACATAATAATAATGGGATACTGCAATATGCCACTCCTTTATTGGGTAAAAACCAATAAAGAAAATTCAAAGCCAAACAATACCACAGATCAACTGGATTTAACAGATATCTACAGAATATTCCATCCAATAGATATAGAACACACATCATTCTTTGGGCCTACGGGAACCTCTGTAAAGTAGAACATCACAGATCCTAAAGCGATTCTAAAGGATACTAAGATCTTTCTATTTCAGCTTGCACAAGATTCAAATAAAAATGGATCAAAGACATGAATGTAAGACCTGAAGCTTTGAAAGTAAAAGAGGAAAACGTAGGCAATGTTCTTCAAGACACAAGCTCAGGCAAAGACTTTCTGGAAAGACTCTGACAACTCAGGAAGTCATCCCCTGTGCTGGCAAATGGGATCGGTTGAAATGACAAAACCTCAGCACAAAAAACATCAAAAGAGATTATAGAATGGGAGCAAGTCTTTGCCAACAAATCATGAAAAAGAGGGGTCATATCTAGAATACATAAATGCATCTAAAAATGAAACACTAAACTGTCCACAGTAATCCAATCAGCAAATGGGCTGAAGAACTGAATGCAGTTCTCCAGAGAAGAAACACTGATGACCAATAATTGCTGGAAAACAACACATTGGAGCTAATACATTAACTTGGCTATCATTAAGAAACCAAACCACATAAACCTGCAAGAATGCATGAAAGGAAGAACCTTTGATATTATATATACTGTTGAGGGGCATATAAACTGGTACAGCTATTACAGAATTTGCAGCCACTTTGGAAGTACAAAGTGTTCTTTAAAAACTAAGAATATAACCACCATATGACCATTGCTAGGATATGCCTAAAGGACTCTAAGTCCTACCACAGAGCGGCTCATTCATATTCATTTCAGCACTAGTCATAATCACCAAGAAGTGGGCCAGCCTAGATGTCCATCAAGAAATAAATGGATAAAGAAAAGATGCTATTAATATACTCTGGAATTTAATTCAGTCATAAATGAAAATGGAGTCGTGATATTTGCAGTCGGATTGACAGGAATAGAAATCCTTATGTTAAAATAAGCTGAACTCAGAAGGATGTCTCCCCTCATTCAGAGAACTTAGATTTTAATTTACATAAATATAATTGATATATAAACATATGTATGTATTTTATATATCATCCATCCATACATGCATATATATGGGTTTTCGGACATTTTAGTTTTGTAGCATGCTGACAGAAGTACATGCAGCATGTGAAAATCATTTACTATTTTGAACTTGAATAATATTCCCTTGTACACGTGTGTCATGTTTGGTTTGTGTGTTCCTTCACTGACAGAACACACTAGTGAGACTGACTCTCACTACTGTCTTTTGTAAAATATTCTTTCAAACAGCTTAAGGAAGCCTCTACTTTAAATTCTTCAGGATATATCCCAAGAAGTGGAATTACTACATCATATCACAATTCTATGCTTATGTTTTAGGGAGAATCACAACTTTTAAAGAAAGTATGGTAAAATACCTAAATATACTAATTTTAACGAATACACAAATTTCAATAAAGGCTTCCCTTTTTCTTCAAGTAAATAGAATTTCAATTGCCAGGAACTCCATCTTCCTGGATCCCTGCGTAGCCCTCACTAAGGCGTACATGAAGTGGGCCAGATCAGCAGAAAATATCCCAGGCCAATGGATAAAGACTTCTAAGAACCAATATCACAGGTCACAGAATCATTCCTCATAGTTGCCAAATACAGCAACTTATAAATTCCAGAGGGATTTTAATAATAGGAATTAAAGGGGGTAAATGTTATACCCTGGCCCAAATATGCTAACTCAGGAAGAAATTGCCAGGCCCTGGGACAAACTTACTTTGTCGTGTCAAGCTTGACATCTTCTAATCAAACTAACTGAGCACAGCAAACCAGAAACTGGGACACCTGGCTCTTTTTTGTTTTTCTCTTTCTTTCCTAATTTTCTAT
Organism: Bramus lutescens; assembly: GCA_001685075.1. NCBI lineage: Eukaryota > Metazoa > Chordata > Mammalia > Rodentia > Cricetidae > Bramus > Bramus lutescens. The sequence continues at coordinate 210,076 of LOEQ01001796.1, forward strand.
ACGTTTTCAAAGTTGTGCCAGGTTCTGAGGAGAGCTTCATGCTGCTGATAAAATGGGATGTGAAAAAGGACAAATACAAGAAGACAGAAGAAGGGAAGGAGAGTAAGGCAGAGGAAGAAGAGGAGTACAGAACAAGGAATGGACAAAAAGAAGGGAAGGGAAGAGGGGGGACGAGATGGATGAAAAGGAGGGGGTGGCAAGTGAGGTGATTCATGCATATTTGTCTGCAGTCGCTGAGCAGTGGGACAGAAATACTGGGCACAACTGGCCAGCCCTTCCCATTGACCTGTACAAAATCCCAGAGTGTGCAGATATCAGAGGAAGGCTAGGGATGGCTGGTAAACCAGTAAGGCAGCTCTGTTCTATCTGCCTGAGGGAGGTGACGACTTCACTCTGGAAGTTAAGTCTACACAGGACACAGGGCTTTGCAAAGCTGAGAATCTAGCCCATGACCACAGCAACTTGGGAAGGAAAGGGTTTGTTTATTTTATGCTTCCACATCACACCCACCATCAAGGGAAGTCATAGCAGGAACTCAAGCTGGGCAGGAACCTGAAAGGCAGGAGCTGATACAGAGGCCATGGAGGAGTGTTGCTTACTGGCTTGCTCCTCATGCCTTGTTCAGTTTCCTTTCTTATAGAACCCCAAACTACTGCCCGCAATGAGTTGAGCCCTCCCCATCAATCATTAGGAAAATTCCGTACAGACTACCCTGTAGCCTGATCTTATAGGGGATTATCTTAATTAAGGTTCACTCCTCTTGGATGACTTTACCTTGTGTCAAGTTGATGCAAAACTATCCAAGACAGGGTCTCTCCATTATGTAGCCCTGGCTCTTTTGGACCTCTCTATGTAGAGCAGGCTGGCCTCAAACTCAAAGAGATCCACTTGCCTCAGTTTACCAAAGCTGGTATTAAAGGTACATGCCACCACACCCACCTTTTAGAAGATAGGCTTTTGAAACATCTTCCAGATAAATAGTTTGTGGGAATGTTCTGTGAAGCTATGCATCTTAATCCCACTGATTCAAACCTAGCAACAGAAAGCATGAAACCTGGGCTTGGTAACTGAAAAGGTTGATTACTAGATAAGTACCCAAGAGCTGGAGGCTCTATTGTCCCAGTGACAGTTAACCACCAGCACCCACAAACTCTTCCTCCGCAGTGCCTATGCACACTCCACTGCCCGCTTCGTGCTAGGNGGGAGGAAGCTTCTGTTTGTACCCATGGCACAGCCCATCCACAAGGCCATCTACATACAACCCTTCTTGCTATGTGGATTCAGCAACATAAAGCCACATAGGTTCCTCCAACAAAGTCAGATACACATTAGCCTAAATGTTCTGCTACTCTTGACTCCTCAAAGCTCAGGTTCACATTAGCCTTGATAACCATCACAGGGTGGAAGGTGAGATCCAGGATAACATCCATAGCTTATCTATTTGTCATTGGTGGCAGGAGACAGTAGAAGAGCTGTTAGTTCTATTATGTTCCCACCATGCCTCTTCTTCTCCAAATGACTCCTTTGATTGTGGCTTTTAGCTCTTTTCACAAACAGCCTGACTCTTCGGCTATATGGAAGCCTCTCTACCCCTTTACTGTCCCAGCTTAAATGAAGTTGCTCAATGTGTGCTGTAGGAAGGAGGCCGCTTGTTTGTTCCCAGCTGGTCAGCCCCGAAATAATCACTCAGAGACTGTATTAATTAAATCACTGTTTGGCCCATTGGCTCTAGCTTCTTATTGGCTGGTTCTTACATCTTAATTTAACCCATTTCTGTTAATCTGTGTATCGCCACATGGCTGGGGCTTCCTGGCATGATTCCATCCAGCATCTGTCTCTGGCGGAGATACCTGGCTTCTCCTGACTCTGCCTTCTCTCTCCCAGCATTCAATTTAGTTTTCCCCACCTATTTCTATTCTGACCTGTGCAGGCCCAAAACAGCTTCATTATCCATTAAAAGCAGCACATATACAGAAGGACCTCCCATACCAAATGTGTTTTCAAGAAAGATCATCAACTAATGTCATTGTCTAGAGTTTCAGTGTCCCCGACAAAGATATTCTTGCATGAAATGAGTCACATACTTAGGCCATGTACTTCACTCATGATCATTTCCAAAGTCTTTGCATATTATCTTAGTGACAAATTAGGTTTCAAGTCACCAGAAATGTAGTTCCAGTCTCTTAATTAGGCTCAGACTCAGAAGTAAGTGATCCTTGCTTTTCTCTCTCATGTATTCATTCTTCCATTTATTTATGAATTGCATCTAACTATGTGATCACATAGCACCTCTATATTAGATGCAACAACAGAGGTGGCTCATCTGGCCAACTCCCAAGCCATGATAATCAGTAGCATGTAGGAAAACATGGTGAGGAGGGGTTAATCAGAGAAGGAACATTTAGAATAAGGCAAGCTTTATATCATGGAAAGAAGGATCCATCAAGATTTCTGATGACCTTTTTCCAAGTTCTGAAAGCCTACCTAACTTCTACAGCTTCTCCCAACTTGAGGCCACGAGACTGGGGAGTTTTTTTAGGAATATTTCTAAAAATATTTACAATACTTCCTATAAATCACTGTCTAATTATTACTGCTTCTGGAATATTTTAAGATGCCATAGAAACTTTATTTTCCAAGGTACTGAATTCATGTCATTAGGAAGGAATGTCACTCCATTCACAAGGAAGAAAATACTAAGATGACCTATTTTTACGATTTTATTTTGGGGGATTATAGTATATCATTTCCCTCTTCCCTCCCTTTCCTCTCTCCAAACACTCCCATATATGCCTCTTTGCTCTTCTTCAGATTTATGGCCTCATTTTCCATTATTTGCTGTCTCTCTCTCTCTCTCTCTCTCACACACACACACACACACACACATAGACATATATATAATATAAAAGCATATAATATATACATATTCTCCTAATGCATGAGTAAAACTTGCTCAGTATGTATACTGTTACTTTTATGTACGTTGTCAGAGATGACCATTTAGTATGGGATAACCAATTGGTGTGCTCTTCTTTGGGAAGACATTTCTCCCACTCCCAGTATTCCATAGTTATCTGAAGTCCTTTATGTAGGGTTGGTGTTTCTAGTCTTCCCCAGTTCCACTTTAATGTGTGTATTGTTGCTATCATATTTAGCCCATGTTCAGGCAGTCCTTTAATGATATGTTACGGGTATGGCTTCTGATATTACTAAGGGGCATAGTATCAGAGTAAAATCTGTTTCTTTGGCTCTCACAATCTTTCTGCCCCCTCTTCTTCAGTGATTCAGGGATTGTTTTGTTGATGTGTCTATTGGGATGGGGTACCACAAGTCTGCAACTTGATTATTTATAGTTTCCAGTAATTATCTCTGTTGCAAAGATAAATTTCCTTGGTGATGAATGAGGTTTACACATATCTGTGGGCATAAGAACAAATATATAGAATGTAGTAAGTGATTATGTTGGGTTAGGAAAATGGCCATTGTATGTTCCAGGAGTTCTTTGGCCCTGAATAGTTAGATAGGCTTCCAATATCAAGTATTATTTTCCATTTTAATATACTTTATTGTTTTTTCATTGCTTTTATTGAGCTATATATTTTTTGTCTGCTCCCTCCCTTCCTCTGCTCTCCACTTCTATCTCTCCCATGACTCCAATGCTCCCAATTTACTCTGGAGTGCTTGTCTTTTCCTTCTTCTTATGTAGATCCATGTATATCTCTCTTAAGTTCCTCTTTGTTGTCTAGGTTCTCTGGGGTTGTGGACTGTAGGCTGATTTTTATTTGCTTTACATCTAAAAGCCACTTATTAGTGAGTCCATATTATATTTGTCTTTCTAGGCCTGGGTTATCTCACTCAATGTTTGTTTTTTTCTAGATCTATCCATTTGCCTGCAAATTTCAAGATGTCATTTTTTTTTTACTGCTGAGTAGTACTCCACTGTGTAAATGTACCGCATTTTCTTTATCCATTCTTCAGTTGAGGGGCATCTAGGTTGTTTCCAGGTTCTGGCTATAACAAATAATGCTGCTTTGAATATAGTTGAGCACACATCCTTGTGTTATGATTGAGCATCCTTTTTGTATATACCCAAAAGTGGTATTTTTGGGTCTTGAGGTAGGTTGTTTCTTAATTTTCTGAGAAATTGCCATACTGATTTCCAAAGTGGCTATAAAAGTTTGTACTTCCACCAGCAATGCAGGAGTTTTCCTCTTACCCCACAGCCTCTCCAGAAAAAGCTGTCATCAGTACTTTTGATCTTGGCCATTCTGATAAGGTGTAAGATGGAATCTCAGAGTTGTTTTGATTTGTATTTCTCTGATTACTAAGTATATTGAGCATTTCCTTAAGTGTCTTTCAGTAATTTTTTTTAAATTGGATTATTTGTTCTTTTGATGCCAAGTTTCTTGAGTTCTCTGTATATTTTGGAGATCAGTCCTCTCTCTGATGTGGGGTTGGTGAATATCTTTTCCCATCTGTCTTGTTGACCATGTCCTTTGCTTTACAGAAGCTTCTCAGTTTCATGAGGTCCCATTTATTAATTATTGCTCTCAGTATCTGTGTTACTGGATATTGTTGGAGGCTGTTAGTTCATTCCCAGCTGCTCAGCCCTAAAATAATCACATGGAAACAATATTATTTGCAATACTGTTTGGCTAATAGCTTGAGTGTATTGCTAGCTAGCCCTTACATCTAGAATTAACATGTTTCCATTTTTTTATATTTTACCATGAGCCTTTGGCCTATTGGCAAGATTCCAGCTGGTAGCTCACATCTTTCCCCTCTGGCGGCTACATGGCATCTCTCTATTCTGCCTTCTTTCTCACAGCATTCAGCTTAATTAACCCCCACCCCACCCCACACCTGCCTAGCTAAACTCTGCCCTATCATAGGCCAAGGCGTGTTCTTTATTCATTAACCAATAAAAACAAAACATAGACAGAAGGATCTCCCAGAAACTGGAGTTAGAGTTAAGAAGAGCTCTTCTGTGCCAATGCATTCAAGTGTACTTTGCACTTTCTCTTTTATGAGGTTCAGTGTGGTTGATTTTTGGTTGAGGTCTTTGATCCATTTGGATTTGAGTTTAGTGTATAGTGATAGATATGGATCTATTTTTATTCTTGTACATGTTGATATCCAGTTATACCAGCACCATTTGTAGGATATGCTTTCTTTATTCCATTTTATATTTTTTGCTTCTTTGTCAAAAATCAGGTGTTCGTTCATAAGTACGTGGATTGATATCCGGGTCTTTGATTTGATTCCATTGGGCCTCCTGTCTGTTTTTATGCTAATACCAGGCTATTTTAGTACTGTAGCTCTGTTGTAGAGTTTGAAGGCAGGGATTGTGATGCCTCCAGAGTTTCCTTTTTTGTACAGGATTTCTTTGGCTATCCTTGGATTTTTGTTTTTCTATATGAAGTTGAGTATTATTCTTTTGATGTCTTGAAGAATTTTTCTGGGATTTTGATAAGCATTGCATTGAATCTATAGATTGCTTTTGGTAAGATTGTCATTGTTACTATGTTAATTCTACCTACCCAAAAGCATGGGAGATATTTCCATTTTGTGGTGTCTTCTTCAATTTCTTTCTTCCAAGATTTAAAGTTCTTGTCATACAGATCTTCCACTTGTTTGGTCAGAGTTACTTCAACATATTTTATGTTCATTGTGGCTATTGTAAAGGGTAATATTTCTCTGATTTTTTTCTCAGCCCATTTATCATTTGTATAAAGGAGGGCTATAGATTTTTTAATCACCAGAAAATAGTGAGAGTTTGACTTCTTTTCCAATTTGTATCCCCTTGGTCTCCTTTTGTTGTCTTAATGCTCTATCGAGAACTTTAAGTTCTATATTGAATAGATATGGAGAGAGTGGACAACCTTGTCTTGCTCCTGATTTTAGTGGGATCACTTTGAGTTTCTCTCCCCTTACTTTGATGTTGGCTATTGATTTGCTATATATTGCTTTTATTATGTTAAAGTATGTCCCTTTTATCCTTGCTCTCTGAAAGACCTTTATCATGAAGAGATGCTGAATATTGTTGAAGGCTTTTCCAGCATCTAATGAGATAATCATGCATTTTTCCTTTCAGTTTGTTTATATGGGGGATTACACTGACAGATTTTCATATTTTGAACCATCCCTGCATCTCTGGCATGAAGCCTACTTGGTCACAGTGGATGAGTTTTCTGATGTGTTCTTGGATTCGGTTTTCCAGAACTTTATTGAGTATTTTTTCATCAATGTTCATAACTGAGATTGGTCAGTAATTCACTTTCTTAATAAGGCCTGTATGGTTTGGTTACCAGGGTCATGTAAAAAGAGTTTGGCATTATTCCTTTTGTTTCTCTTGTGTGGAACAATTTGAGGAGTATTGGTATTAGTTCCTCTATGAAAATCTTGTAGAATTTTGCATTGCAACCATCTGGTCCTGGGCTTTTTTGTTTGTTTGTTTGTTTGGGAGAATTTTGATGACTCTATTTCCTTAGGAGTAATAGGTCTATTTAATTTGTTTATCTGGTCTTGATTTAATTTTGGTAAGTGATATTTATCCAAAAATTGTCCATTTCCTTTAAGTTTTCCAATGTTGTGGAGTACAGGCTTTTGAAGTATGGCCTGAATGAAGATTATCTAGATTTCCTCTGTGTCTGTTGTTATGTGTTCATTTCTGACTTTGTTAATTTGGATATTCTCTCTCTGCCTTTTGGTTAACTTGGATAAAGATTTGTTTATCTTTGTCTCATTGATTCTTATATTGTTTCCTTTGTTTGTATTTTGTTGATTTTAGCTTTCAATTTGATTATTTCTTGATGCCCAGTACTCCTGGGTGATTTTGCTTCATTTTGTTCTAGTATTTTCAGATGTTTTGTTAACTCAGTATTATGGGATTTTCCCAGCTTCTTTACGTAGGCATTTAATGCTATGAATTTTCTTCTTAACACTGCTTTCATTGTGATTTATAAGTTTGAGTATGGTTTGCCGTCATTTTCATTGAATTTTAGGAAGTTCTTAATTTTTTCTTTATTTCTTCCTTGACCCATTGGTGATACAGGTGAGCATTGTTCAATTTCCCTGTGTTCATCCACTTTCTGAAATTAGTGTTGCTGTTGAATTCTCACTTTAAGCCATTGTGATCCAATAAGATACATGGGGTTATTCCAATTTATTTGTTTCTGTTGAGGTTTGCTTTGTTACAGATTATGTTGTCAATTTCTGAAAAGTTTCCATGAAGTCCTTAGAAGAAGGTATATTCTTTTATGTTTGGGTGGAATGTTCCATAGATGTCTGTTAAGTTCGTTTGAGTCATAATATGTGTTAGTTCTCTTATTTCTCTGTGAAGTTTCAGTGTGGCATACCTGTCCAGTGGTGAGAGTGGTGTGTCTAAAAGTCTCCCACTATTATTGAATGGGGTTTAATGTGTGGTTTAAGCTTTTGTAATGTTTCTTTTACATATGAGGATGCCCTTGTATTTGGGCAATAGATGCTCAGTGTTGTGATTTCCTCTTGATGTCCTTTCTTTTTTTTCTATTTGATTGATTTTAGTTTGACGTCTATTTTGTTAGATATTAGGATAGCTGTACCAGCTTGTGTCTTAGTTCCTGTGCCTAAAAATTTTTTTCCAACTCTTTACTCTGAGGCAATGTCTGTCTTAAGTTGAGGTGTGTTTCTTGTATGCAAGAGAAAGATGGATTCCTTTTCTATATACAATCTGTTAGCCTGTGTCTTTTTATAGGTGACTTGAGTCCATTATATTAAGAGATATTAATCATCAGTGATTCCTTGTTTTTGTCATTTTAGATTTTGTTGTTGGTGATGTTATTATATGTGATATTTTTCTTCTTTGGGATTTGCTTTTTTAAGATCATCTACTGTCTGCTTTTGTGGATGTAAGTGACTTCCTTGTGTTGGAGTTTCCTTTCTAGTATATTGTGTAGGGCTGGATTTGTGGCTAGGTATTATTTAAATCAGGTGCTATCATGGAATATCTTGTTTTTCCCATCTATTATGATCGAAAGTTTTGCTGGAGATAGTAGTCTGGGCTGGCATCCATGGTCTCTTAATGTCTACATAATGCTTGACAAGGACCTTCTGGCTTTCATTGTTTCCACTGAGAAGCCACATGTAATTCTGATAGGTCTGCCTTGGCCTTTTCTCCTTTGTAGATCTTAATATTCTTTCTTTATTTTGTATGTTTATTGTTGGATTATTATGGGACAAGAGTACTTTTTCCCCCCAGTCTATTTGGTGTTCTGTAAGCTTCTTTTATTTTCATAGACATGTCCTTCTTTAGGTTGGGAAAGATTTCTTCTATAATTTTGTTGAATATATTTTCTGTGCCTCTAAGTTTGACTTCTTCTCATTCTTCTTTTCCTATTATTCTTAGGTTTGGTCTTTTCATGGTGTTTCATATTTCCTGGAAAATTTTGGTTAAGCTTTTATTAGATTTAACATTTTCTTTGACTGATGAATCTTTCATCTATTGTATTTTCAATGCCTGAGACTCTTTCCTCCATCTCTTGCATTTTGAGATTTTTGCTTGCATTTGTGGTTCCTGATCATTTACACATATTTTCTGTTTGCAGATTTCCTCAAGTTTGTATTTTCTTTATTATCTTTTTTTTTTCGGCTTTTAAGTCTTGAATTGTTTCTTTCACCTATTTGCTTTTTCTTTGTTTTCTTTAAGGGATCTGTTGATTTCTTCCAATTTTTTTGTTTTTCTTTTCCTTTCCTTCTTTGAGAAAATTTCTCATTTCATCTTCAAAGGCCTCAATTATTTCCCCAAAGTTCTTTTTAAGGTCGTTTTCTTCTGCTTCAACTGTGTGGGAGTGTTCAAGTCTTGCTGTTGCAGAACCACTAGTTTTTGGGGGTGCTGAGCTGCTATTTGTGTTGTTGAGTGTGTTCTTCCTTTGTTGTCTACCCATCTTTCCCTCCAGTTTGTATAGTTGGGGTTGTGTCTCTGGGTATCACTCCAGTTGCCAGTGGGTTCATGGCTCAGATAACTGCTTCTTGTGGTGAAGTTGGGACCACAGTTTTGGTCATGATGGTCATGGACTCACTCTCTGAAATGGTAAGCCCCAAGTCACATTTCTTGTTTTCACACAAAAAAGTTTTAGCCCTTTATAGAGTTAACTTACAGGAGATGAATCAGGGGTGCTAGGTTGATTTTTCTTACATAGCTCTTTGAAAAGCTTACACCTTCAACTCTGAATGTATTTCATCATATCAAAAGAGTTTCTTTTAATCACCTTTGGAAACTGGAGAGGCAGCCAGGAGGAAAACTCATTCTTATCATTGCTCTTCTCTAAATCTACTCTCAGCACCAGCCATGAACTGTTTCAGACAGGGTTCTTAATGGGAGCAGAACCAATAGTGTGCGTATTTCTCATCTTTCAGTTTACCCTTCCTGGAAAGTCTTTCATGGACTCATCCAGAGATATGTGCTTTAATCGATTCCAGAGCTGTCAAGCTGATGGGCAAAGTTGCTGCCAGCACAGCTAATCAAATGATGGGCAAGACTGCTGCCAACACAGCTAATCAGATTTTGTGGCGAGACATTCCAGAATTTGCTCTTTAGCAATTTTGAAATTTGTTTTATTATCAACCACACCATACGTATATAACATATTTCAAAATATTACTCTTCCTGTCTAAACAAAATTTTGGACCCTTGGAGCACCATTCCCCATCAATAACTCAATCATTGTTAGAAATAATTTTAGGCTCGTTTCTAGAGTTCAAAATGTATAGCTTCCATATATGTTGCTTGTTTGCTTCTTTGTTTTTTCTGTACCTGCTTTATTTGGAAGTTTTATTATTTTTTGAGACAGGGCCTATGCTTGACTCTTCATCTTCCTGCCTCAGACTCTGAAATGCTAGGCTTATGGGCATGCACCAGCAGATCTTGCTTTATTTTGCTTTTTAAAGGCCCATATTTTACAGATAAGAAATTCAGAATTTCTCGATTTTGTCGATTTCAAGAAAAATAAAATATCTACAGACCTACAAAAGAATTTGAAAGACCCCAAGCTCAAACTTGACAAGGCCTCACTCAGTTTGCGTATGACCTGACCTCTGTACCTCCTAGCCTTTCTACCTTCCCAGCTCTGTGCTTCTGAGCAAAATAGCCCTCCCCCCAATTTGTGGGTGATATTAGTTATTTAAGATTTTACTGATATCTTGTATACCTCTTCTACCCAGTATCTAGCACCTTACCTCAGTTTATGGCAATCTGTAAAAGACAAGCGTGGCTGGGTGATTAGCCAGTTACTCTTCGCAGCTGTGATAAAACATGACCAAAAGTGACCTACAGAAGAAAAAGTCTCATTTGGCTATGATTCTAAATGGAGAGTCCATAATGACAGAAGAGAATTAACACTTTGTTGAGGGAGAACAGTAAAGGTTTAACACTGGCCTTGGCAGAGTTCAACATTGCCATTACCATCAACATCCAACCCCCACCCCACAGTGTATCATATGCTTTTCAAACCAATGTTCTCTCTTTAACTGTGGACATCCTTTGATACTGGGATTTAGACTTGCCTTGTAAAACAGCCCATCACATTGTGACCACGATGGCTTGGTTCTGTTTTTTGACAACTTCAGCTCTATGACTGCTGGAGAGAAGGGTCTCAGGACATGGTTCGAATGGCATAAAGCGGCTAGAGTAGAAGGCTGAGAGATCACATCTTCAACCATAAACAGGAAGCAGAGAAAGCAAACTTGAAGGAGAACAGCAGTATAAACACCCCAAACCGACCCACAGTGATGTGCTTCCTCCAGCAAGCCATATCTCCTAAAGGCTCAAGAACTTCCCCAAACAGCACCAGCAACTCAAGATCAAATACTGAGATGCCCAAGCCTATGAGGGGCATCTCTCCCTCAAACCACCCATATAACCCACTTTGATTCAATGTGATCATACAAGGCTACTGGGCAACATCTGCCTAGTGGAGTTCCAGACTTCAGATCCTAAAAATCCAAGAGCCATTTGTTCAGTGCGGGGTTGGCAGAAGGAAGGGTTTTGAGTACATGGTAAGATTGCCTAGTCACTGAACCACCATCCAGCAAGGACAAGAGTAGTGGAGATCATAAACCAAGATCTCAGTGCCAACGTCATTCCCCCCCTTTTTATAGTGGGTCATGTGCCTAAGTGATGCAATCATGACTGTGGTACTCCAGAGTGGCTCAGTATTCCAGGCTTCCATAACTTTTGTGGTAGTTCACATCAGCCCATGACTTCTGAAGCTTTCCCTCCTTGTAGTTTTGAAATATTATTATTTCATTATTAATTGTAGTTACCCTGTCATGCAATATGTCTGACCAAAACTGAATTCTTTGCCCAAGGCCTTTTCACCCTCTGGTATGTGAAGAAAAGAGACCCACATCCTGACCATTGACCACACCCCTGGAAAGGGTATCAAATCTGGAACTAGAGTATAAGATGGTTGTGAGTTATGCAAAGCAGGCGCTGGCCCTGAGCCATCTCTCCAGCCCCTGTCAAAGTTTTTGTGCTATTTTTAACAAGCTATTGAGCAAACATAGTCTTCTGAACATGATCAATGTGTGATGCATCCTGAGCTACACCTTTCCTGGCTTGACTTTTAATTTTAGTAACAGGAAGCAAGAACATAGGTTAAAGATCAAAGAGGATATTGATCATTTCAAAGTTACTTTCCTTCTAATTTGAGGATAAGTGAAAGATTCACAGCAGTGGGACCCTGGCAGGTCTTCTAGTGGGCGGGAGATGGCGGCGGGCAGTGGGTGGAAGACAGACAGATACAGCAAGTAGAGAGAGCTTGGGTATAGAGTTTATTTAATGAGTACTGGGAAGGGTATAAGGTAAGGGGATTATGTAGGGAAGAGAGAAATAGAGATAGAGAAAGAGAGGAGAGAAGGGGGATGGGGAAGAGAGATGTAGTGGTTATCTCTTCAGAAGAAGGAGAGAGAGAAAGAGAGAGAGGGGAAAGAGAGAGAGGAGAGAGAGGAGGAGAGAGGGTAAGTGATCAGTTTGCCCATAGGAAAGGGGGCAATGAAAATACAGTTATTCTTTAAAGAATTCTGAGGCAGTTCATGCTCAAGCATGGTGGGCTGGATCTGAAGCATGTTTTAAATATGAATTCTGACTTCAGCCCCTGAGCTTCAGGAATACAAGCTGGGTCCTCTAATCTGTCACTAGCATACCTAGATGTCATCAAAGCTGTGTTCTCAGGAGACTAATTGTTCCTCACAATATTTTCTGTGTGAACCAAGAAACTAAACTTTAAACTTTTAAACGATTTTGGAAGCACTACTCTTGATAGTAGAAGTTCACTACCTGCGTTGAACACCTCCGCTCTCGTAGGTGGTAATAAGGAGTTACCATATGCACTGACTACCTTTTACAGATGCATGCCACCATAGGGCTCCAGGCTTTGCCTCTTCCCAGAGGGCTGTTGGCTCCAGCAAGGACACTATTTCCTTAACCACCCCTGAGTAAATGTTCACCAAGTTCCGTGTAGAATCCCCTTTGCAATATCTCCAAATGTCGTTTCATTTCATCTAGTTAAAAAAACATGTGTGTACAGAGCGCAAATGTCACTTACCATGAGAAAGGTTCTATGCTGTGCTCTCAAAGTAGTGTGAGGTGGTGGAGGCAGAGTAGAAGCGAAGGCTAGAAATCCGTTCATTTCTAATAATGCCACTTTGATTCTCCCGCAACCAGGTGTCCCCACACTGCTACATAGGAGGCAGTTCCATGGTTCTCATCCTCCTAGGAGCCTGGGGCCCCAGGAGATGGCAGGAAGATGGGCATCCGAGCCCCCACTTCCTCCCTGAAGACAATAACTTTCCAGATACACATCATGCACTGCCTGCTTCTGCAGATCCTCTATAGACTGGCAGATTGCATTTACCCCTGAAGTACCATCTCTCTATCACGGCTACCAGAGTAAATAATAAATAAAAAATCCCAAAATATTAGTTAACTGAATACAAAAATAACATTGCTAAGGGACTATGAACACATAGTAAAGTGTGAGTGTATTCAGGAAGGCTGAGGCAAGGGAAGATTTTGTGAGCAATGCTGGAGGTACTCGTGTCTCCTGGAAACAGCATTCACTGGCTGTGGAGGGGTTGCTGTCAGCTCACTGGTGGAGCTGCCGTTGCTGTGAAAATATCCTTTCTGAACCACTGCACCCTTCCAGAACACTAATGATAAACTTTGTTACAGACATCGGTGCATTTGAGGAAGACAGAAGACATGCCAAGGAGGGACAGGTGCAGAATGAATGCAAAGAATCTCTTGCTGGGTTTTAGGAAGTCTTTGCAGTGGTATTTATCTGAGGCAGGAATGCTGGACTCCTTACATTGTTTCCTAATTCTGACTTTCTCTGGGTTTGACAAAACTGATTTCATGTTTTCCAAGTTTCCGAAAGCCCACAGGTCATTATCACAGTCTGATCAAATGAAACTCTTCCCATGTATCAGCACAACCCTCTTGTCTGCCTTTGTCTCTGCAGTGATGCCCAGGGCTTCAAAAGGTGCCCTTCTGCCTCTGCCTGAGTTTTCTCCTTTCCCGTGATCACAATAGCCTAAATCCTCTGCACATGCTGTGTTCTGCTCCATGAACTGCTCTCCAGAGTGCCAGTCTGGTTTTGCCACTGAATTATGATGAAGATGCTCTCCTTGACTAAACTTATTGCCTCTGAACTGTCTTCTCAAAAAGCCCTGCCCTGTGTTGGCTCAGCTCAGCTTTCACAAGAATCCTCCCTCTCTTAGTCTCTAATCAGACTCCGTTTAAAATTTCCCATTATGGCCTGCTCCTATGCCTATTGGCTAATGCGCCTTAGCTGTTCATGTTGTATGTTAAGTCACATTTTCTCCCTCCTGTGTTGCAATGGTCTTGAGTTTTATGGCAATAAGGAAACACAAACACAATAGTGACACAGAGAAAAAAACAGATGAAGCACAATCAGAAATTTCTACCATAACTACAGATTTTTCAACTACAGAGATTTTTATCTTTTAAAGAAAATAAGAAGGAAACTGGATGTGGCACACACCTTTCATCCTGGCTATCAGGAGGCAGAGGCAGGTAGAGCTCTGTGAGTTCAAAGCCAGCCTGGTCTACAAAGTGAGTTTCAGGATAGTCAGGGTTATTACACAGGAAAAAACTGTCTTGAAAGCCAATAAATAAATAAATAAGTCAATATTAATAAAAAGGAACTATTTCAAAATGTCAGTGGGCCTCTTTACCTAACATACATATTCTTTCTCTCTCCTGCTCTCCCTCTCTCTCCTCTCTCTCTCTCTCTCTCTCTCTCTCTCTCTCTCTCTCATACACACATACATTCCTGGATCCTGGAATCTGGACATCAGAGTGAGTATCTACATATTATCCTGATCAACACCTTCTACATACTACCCTGATCAACATCTTGTTTCCTCATGAGAACTCTGGGCTACCTGTCTAAGCAGGACTGCTTTGCAAAGCCCCTGAAAAGTATTATGAGATCACAATGGCCTGTCCACAATGAGATCACAATGATATCATAATGACCTGTCCCCAATGAGATCACAATGGCCTGTCCCCAGTGAGATCACTATGGGATCACAATGGCCTGTCTCCAATGAGATCACTATAATATCACAATGACCTATTCCCAATGAGATCACTATGAGATCACAATGGCCTGTCCCCAATGAGATCACTATGAGATCACAATGGCCTGTCCATAATGAGATCACAATGAGATCCCAATGACCTGTCCCCAGTAAGATCACAATGGCCTATCCCCAATGAGATCATAATGGCCTGTCCCCAGTGAGATTACAATGGCCTGTCCACAATGAGATCACAATGGCCTATCCCCAATGAGATCACAATGGCCTGTCCCCAGTGAGATCACTATGAGATCACAATGGTCTGTCCCCAGTGAGATCACCATGAGATCACAATGGCCTGTCTCTAATGAGATCACAATGACCTGTCCCCAGTGAGATCATTATGAGATCACAATGGCCTGTCCCCAGTGAGATCACTATGAGATCACAATGGCCTGTCTCTAATGAGATCACAATGACCTGTCCCCAGTGAAATCATTATGAGATCACAATTGTAGTGATAGGCGCGGTGGGCTGGCCTGCTTTTTGTCCAGCCCGGCTCCCACACAGCTAGCTTTACACCCGAAATAACAACACATAAAGTGTATTCATTTAAGCACTGCCTGGTCCATTAGTTCTGGCCTCTTATTGGTTAATTCTCAAATCTTAATTAACCTATTTCTAATAATCTGTGTAGCACCACGAGGTGGTGGCTTACCGGGAAGATTCTAACCAGCATTTGTCTCGGAGAGGAGAGTCATGGCGTCTGCCTGACTCTGCTTTCTTTCTCCCAG
>LOEQ01001797.1:23145-36477 GCA_001685075.1 Bramus lutescens
CTCTCTCTCTCTCTCTCTCTCTCTCTCTCTCTCTCTCTCTCTCTCTCTCCAAGTAAATGTAAAGAAAATTTAAGGAAAATTTTTTTCTTGGATTTGAGATGTGGGCAAGGGTGCTTCAAGACTTCAGAGAAGTTTCCAGATCCCTGGTCACTCACAGTTTGTTGATAATTGAAAGAACAATGCCATTCTTGCCATTTTAATGATCAGGCCCCTGTTGTCCTCCCTCTGGTTACTGTGAGAAACCCAGGGATCCAAGAGTCATTGGCTGAATATGTTACCCAAAGACATATGGAATCCCACCCAATACCTGCAAATACGACTTTATTTGTATGTAATATCTTTGCAGATATAATCAAGATAAGAGAACTAAGTAGAACTTAATTCAACATTACTGGCATCATTATGAGAATAAAACACCATGCGGAGATGGAGACATAGCAGAATAACTCTGTAGAAGTCAAGAATATCCAAGACAGATAGCCAATGCTTAAAGGTGGTCAAGGAAAGGTTCCATCCTGAACCTTGGGGTAGGGTATCCATTCCTGCCAACACCTTACCTTCAAATATCTCTACTCCAGAATCTTGAGAGAATAAATTCCCAGTGTCTCGAGCCACCCAGTTTATGATGTCCCATAACTGGAGCCATGTGAAAAGAATACAATGAAACCCTGTAAGTTGTTAAGGGAAGCTAGAGGTGGCCATGTAGAGGGAAAGAGTGGACAAGGGCCTTGAAGAGCCCCAGGGAAGGACAGACAATGGATGCCCAGGAGCTAACATGTAGGACACAGCATCTTTCCAACCTCCTTCTTTGCATTCTCTCTTTTTATCAAAAAAAATTTTTTTTCAATACAGGGTTTCTCTGAGTAGTTCTGACTTTCCTGGAACTCCCTCGTTAGACCAGACTTGCCTCAAACTTGGAGGTCCCCCTGCTTCTGCCTCCCAAGTGCTAGGATTAAAGGCATGCACCACCACCACCTGGCAGTTTTTCAAAAAACTTTTAATTGAGTCATTTTGTGTAATACTTAGTTTAGGTTTAGCTTGACTGAATCCCAATGTAGCCAGATGTTTAGCTAAACATTTTCTGGGTTCATCTGTGAAGATGTTTTTAGATGAGGCTCACTCTGGTGTCAAGAACAGAGTACAACAGAAGGCCCTTCTTTTTATAGGTGGGACCCATCCATTCACTATGGGTCTGAATAATGGTAAATGTGCATGCTGGGAGAGAATGTGCTCTGTCTACTTCTTTTCTTTCCTTCCCTTCCTTCCTTCCTTCCTTCCTTCCTTCCTTCCTTCCTTCCTTTCTTTTTGTAAGACAGGGTTTCTCTGTGTATCCCTGGCTGTTCTAGAATTCACTCTGTAGACCAGACTGGCCTTGAACTTACAGAGATCCATCTGCCTCTGCCTCCCAACTGCTGGGACTAAAGACGTGCACCACCACTGCCCAGCTCCCGTCTACCTATTTTCAAGCAGAGACTCTGGTTTCCTGGTTTCATACTCAGACTCAGACTAAGAGTATAACATCAGCATCTTGATTCCTCAACTGGTCAACTGCAACCTCTAGGACTCAGCAATCTCCACTGATATGGGTCACTGAAAAAATGAATATGTAAGCATTTTTGTTTATGTATATACATAGAGAACCAGTTGTGAATATACAAATACAGTATTACATATCTCCATTTTAATCTGATACTTTATATCAGACTATGACCCATCTTAATGATCTCACTTTAATTACATCTATAATTATCCTATTCAAATAAGGTCACACCATGAGGTAGCAGGAGTTAAGAGTTCAATATATGATCTTGGGGTGGTAAGAATCATAATTTAATCAACAGTGCACAATAAGTATACTTTATGTGTATTGTCTTATTCAAGTGTGTGTGTGTGTGTGTGTGTGTGTGTGTGTGTGTTATGGTTGAAGAGAAGGATTTTGTTGTAGATATGAGGGAGAGAACAGCCAGAGGCATCAGGAAGAGTCCAGATTGAACATGGCCAACAGACTGAACTGGGCTATGAAAGGAGGGTTGGGGAGTGAGAAAGGAAGAGAAGAGAGAGGGGCAAGAGAAGGGATCATGAACAGAGAGCAGAGGACCAAGAGTTCCAGCTTATATTTCTAAGGAAATGTTTTAATGCACTCACGTATATAACTTTATACACAGATACAGTTACCGTGTAAACAACTTCAGCTTCTCTGGAGGATGAAGTCAAACAAGCCTTGGGCTTGACAACCTTCAAGCCCTTGACTAATGAATGACTCCAGGGCTTCCCATTCTGCATACCACACCTACCTCTCTTCCATTCACTCATGATACCTCCCTACTGCCCCTCCAATACCAGTTTCTGTCTCAGAGTGATTCTGACCCTTGGTCCCTTTCCCACAGCTGTCTCCTCTCCTAACCTGGTCTCCCAATTACCACCGTGCTGGTTTGAATGAAAATGGTCCCCATAAGCCCATAGGGAGTGACACTAATAGGAGGTGTGGCCTTGTAGGAGGAAGTGTGTCACTGGGGACAGGCTTTGAGGTTTCAAATGCTCAAGCCAAGCCCGATGTCTCTCTCTTCCTGCTGCCTGCTGATCCAGATGCAGAACTCTGGGCTCCTTCCCCAGCACCATATCTGCCTGTATGCTGCCATGCTTTTTGTCATGGTGATAATGGACTAAACCTCTGAACTGTAAACCAACCCCAATTAAATGCTTTGTTTTGAAAGAGTTGCCATGGTCATGGTGTCTCTTCATAGCAATAGAAATCCTAACTAAGACCCCTCCTCTCTCTGGGAAGCCTTCCCTGACTCTCTCAGCTCTGATGTCTCCCAATCCTCTAACACATCTCTCTTGGTTTTATTTATTACTATTATATTTTTGTTGTTTTATTTTTCATTATAGTGACACTTGAAACTACAGCTAGTTTTGTACTGTCTCCCTGCTTTGATTGTAAACTCCCCAGAGGCAGGAACCATGCCTGCCTCTTTCTTCCCTACAGTGTCTATGCCCTATTCAGGGACAGACCTGACATTCAGAAAGGGTTGTGAGAGGAAAGAAATAAAGGAGAGAATCAGGAAAGGAAGAAAGGAGAACAGAAAAGAAAGAAGAAAGGGAACCCTCACCTCTACTCCAAAACCTTCTAAAGAGGCTAATTATTTTCCCAGAATCAGACCCGTCTACATCTTGCTTGCCTCTAAAGTTGAGCTTACTTTGCTGTGTTCCACTGGTTACCCTTACAGCAGCATAGTTACCATGTCGTAGGACACATTCAAGATGTGTTATTGCCCTGGGTCCTTAGACATATAAACTGATACTCTGTGACAAAAAAGCAAAACCTAACTTTGCATGAGCTATTTATCAAATTGGACAAAAATTCAAATACTTGTATAGAAGTTTTCTTATATAAGTTCAAAAAGGGAAATAAAAACAATTGTCAGGCACATGGTCAATTTCCTCCTGCATACATATCAAGAAGGGACATATAGCCAGTCATTAATGGTGAAGTGGTAAATTCTCTACCTACCAGCTGGTTCACTGTATTGGAAAAGGAGGTCCCAACCCTGACTATTACACTCTGAGAACATGGGCACCCTTGCTCCTCCAGAGGGACCCAGGTGAGCTCTGGGTGGTAGGGGAGGTCCAGAGAGAACTTTCTAGTACTGATGGAAGTGGTGGAGTGCCAGATGTCACAGAAGGAGCCTTTGAATTCTCCTCCCAGTTCTGGCCCTGGCAGCCCGTTTTCCTCTAGGCGCCTGACCCTGCTAATGGGAACTCCGCTTTACTTCCCCATTTCCACGTTAAGTGAGGGGTCACAGGGGTCAGGCAGGCACTGGCTTCTCTTCCTCCTGACAGATCCATAATTAGAAGGAGACAGAGAATTCAAAGAGGCGCATTTGGCTCCAGGCACATCCTTGTCAGCCTGTCAAGCAAAAGCCTGTTCTCCATGAGCTATTTTGAGCCACCTTCTCAGCTGCATTTCTGATCCTCTAGGCCCATGTCACCCTCCCCCATATGCATGGTGGCCCTCCTCCTTCAAACTTCTTCATGACATCACTGAAGATCCTAAGTTTGGGGGAGGAATACACAAAGGAGCATTTTGTACAGGATGCTGGAAGAGCAGAATGGGGAAGTCTTCTCGCCCTATCCAAACCTGCTATCTCTTGGTCCAGTGTCTTAGCCACAAGGACCAATGAGTACCACCATTTGCTATAATAGACACTTTCTACTGTGGGCATTATCAGCAGATACCATGGGGCTCAACATAGTCCTGCCTAGATGCAGGGGGAAACTTCTCTAGAGGAGTTTACAGGACAACAGCCAGAATTGAGAACATGAGAAGTATATTCTCTACCCAGGAGCTATTATGAAAAATCTCTGCAACTGGGTAATGCTGGGCACTGTCCAGCAAGATTGGTGTACCATCCAGAAGTCCCTTTGTTGTGCCAGCTGGGAGAAACACACATCTGCTCTCCTGAAGCTCTAGGGAAGGCTTAGAAGATGACCTTTCTGTCCCTGGGCGGCTGGCATACCTCCAAAATGCCACCACGACCTATCACCATAGCCCCAATTGGTACAGCTCACCTAGCACTATCAATCCTACAAAAAAAAATCCCTAGTGGACACACCTCACATCCTGCTGCTGGTTTAATAGGCCGGAGCAGGAGTAGTGAGCCAGCAGGCTCATGGGGCTGACCACCAGGCCATGTGGTGATAGAAACGGATGCCACTGTGTATGCTGCTAGGTGTCAGCTCCAGTGGTACGTTCCGGCTCCAGTCATGGACTTGTGCCCCGAAGCTTCCTCATCCTGAGTAGACAGAAGGTTTCTGCTGCCTGGGTCCTGCCACTGCATTTGGTAGAAAGGGGTTCTCTCTCTCTCTCTCTCTCTCTCTCTCTCTCTCTCTCTGTGGAGAGGGTTATCTTCTTACCAGCTTGGTTCTCTCTCCATCCTGGGTATAGGCTGCATAGACTCACACACATTCTCACTAGGGCCACTGACTGTCCAGTCTTACAAGATGATTGTCTCAACGAAGAGCCAGGAGTGTGGATTCTGAACCATGTGGCCACCTGGAAGAGCATCTCAAGCTAGCAGAGCAAGCTCACACAAGCGGTAATAATGAAAACTTGTCAAATCCACTGCCTTCAACTGAGTAAAATATGCTGGGCACTGCTGGGTACATTGTCAGCACCATACCCTGTCGGGCTCATGGCAACTCTGGGAGGGAGAGCCCACCATAGACAAACAAAGGTGATCTTTTCTCAAGACCCAAGACCTGAGCGTGCCTCAGACAGTGTGGACTGCCTTGTTCCCTTAGACAGCTTGCTTTTCTTTCTCTAGGATAGTGGTTCTCCAGGCACAGCCCTGAGGTTGCCATCATCAGTGTCCTTTAATATATTCAAAATGCTCTCTTCTGA
This sequence comes from Bramus lutescens, assembly GCA_001685075.1. Classification (NCBI taxonomy): domain Eukaryota; kingdom Metazoa; phylum Chordata; class Mammalia; order Rodentia; family Cricetidae; genus Bramus; species Bramus lutescens. Next base: position 28,547 of record LOEQ01001797.1, read on the forward strand.
ACCTCCTAGAGCCCATCAGTCTCTGCCTTGCCAGGAATCTGATGCCAACTCAAGCTTTGGACATCTGTTCAAAAGGTTCCTTTGCTGACCCACAATGGGAACTCCTACTAGGAATGTCTGACCTACATAGGCTATGTATGTCCCAAGATGGTTATGGATGAGGCATGACACTTCTATAGGTGACAGTAGCACATCACAATATCAAAAGGTTGGACATCCCTGGGCCCCAGGCCAAATGTAAATTCTTAGTGCCTGACTATAAGTGACTCTGTCTCTTGAGTCAAGCTCCAACCTTACTCTTCCAAGCCCACTCCAGAGCCTCCTGGAGTCCCCAGAGTCCCCAGGAGCCACCCTTTCATCTCCTTACTTGGTCTGCCTCTCACACTTGCTGAGAGCTTTTAGATCTGCCCATGCGCATTAACTCCTTATTTGTTCCCCTGGGGGCTCCATCTTAGGGTGCTCAGCCCTATATCCCTATATCCTGCCTACAGCCCTGCTACTGGCCCTACACCCTAGGGAAGCACTGACTGTCACTCACTGCCTTCACAGACACCAGAGAGAATTGATTAGGCACAAGTTTTAATTGTGGCGGCACTGCCCAGAGATAGGAGCCAATTCCAGCTGCTCTACTCTGCACAACAGGCTTCCTGCACCACCGGATTGCTTTTAATTACCAAAATAATAAACTGCCAGCTCTTTGCACCAACCACTCTCAATAGGGACCAAAGATAAAAGTAGATGACTCCTGGCCTCTGTAATCTCTGGTAATTAAACCATTCTGATGGACGAATGGGGCTGAACCCCAAGAATGGCTGAATTCTCAAGTTCTAGTTCTGTTGCCTGAGTCATCTTGAGCCATCCCCCCCCCTCTGTGTGTGTGTGTCTGTATGTGTGCCTGTTTGTGTGTATCTATAGGCGCATGTGTGCATGTGGAGGTCAAAGGGCAACCTCACCTCCTGCCTTGTTTGAGATAGGGTCTCTTGTTCTGTACTCCTGGTAGGCTATCCTGTGAACTTACAGAGGGCCTTCTACCTTGCCAGAGAACTACTAGGATTATGAACACACTCCATCAACTTTGGTTTACGTGGGTTCTAAGAATTGGAATTCAAGTCCTCACGCTGGCACAGCAAATACTTTTGCCCAGTGAGCCATTGCCTCAACTTGTCCCTGAAATCTCAACTGATGCCTTTGACTCAGTCACTCTGAGCCCCATGGTGAAGGTTTTGTATTTAGAAGCCGTAGGAGACTTTCCTACGTGGGGAGTAGGTGTCTGGGGGCTCATAGAGACCAGGCTTTGTGCTAGACATCAGGACCACACTTAATACACTTTGAGGGGCTTTGCATTGTGGGCTGGAAGCTGTTGCTAAAATGCTGAGATCCTGCGGGGAGAGCAGAGTGCATGTCCCTGAGCTGGTTCTTAAAGAACATGTGGGCATTCTTCCAGGGGGAAAGAGAGGGGGTGGTCCAGTTAAAGAGACATCATGTAGGAGTGACTGGAAGTGTCGCACGGCTGGAAGGCATCTAGCTTGGCTGGAACTGAGATCATAGAGAGGCACAGAGTGATAAGCTTAAGGAGTACTAGCTACCCAACACTGGAGGACTCTGGGACACAAGCCATGATTTAATTCATTGGCTCACAGTGGTAGAGTGCACATGAGAATGACACTATCTAACTTTTCAAACAATCACACTCCCAAGTGAACTAGAATCTGTTCACCAGTGAATACCTTAGAGGGGACAGGTACAGAGAAGAAGCAGAAGCAGTCCTCAGCCTTTCAAAGTTAAATGGTTTTAAAGTCAAAGTTCTGGCCCAAAGGAGTCCCAGGGGTTTCTGTAAGACACCCTTGAAAATGCACAAACATAAGAGCTAAGCCCTGGGTTCTCCTATGATCCTTCCCAGCTTCAACTGTGCCTGGGCTTGGTCACAGAGAGGTGAACCCCTCAGGCTCCGTCTAGGCCATGAGTCAATGGCTCATAAGGAAGGAGGTGTCTGAGACCACAGACAGTCCCAGCATGCCCAGAAGACACCATGTGAAATGACCTGGTGCACCCTGGTCTCTATTAACCTCACAGCAGCCCAAGGCATCTGGCATAAAGAGTAGCCAGTAGTGTTTAAGAGCATGATTAAAAAATGCTTTTAGATAAAAGGAAAGGGCAGCCAAGGACAGTCACAGAGCGAAACAATCCCTTTTCTTGTATCCTACCAGGCACCTGTGACTCCAAATAGCTACCTGGGTCTTAGGACTCACCAGTCACTTTCCAAGGTTCAAGACTCCACTCATGCCAGGACATAGTGAGTGGAGATAGGAGTGGAGCCTGATGGCAGGGAGGGGCGAATCAGCCCAAGCAGTAGGAGCAGCTCCTGGGCCACATTAATGAGCTTTGTTCTGCATCACCTCACTGTATTATAACAGCAGGAATTAATACAGCTACAAATTAATAGCACAGAAGAGCAATCAGGAAGCAGAGATACATTTCTAATGGGCTTAGCTGAGAGCCAAAAGCACATGGATACAGGGGCTTCTCCGGGCTCCAGCCCCTCAACCTTGTCAACTGGAGCCGGCCAAGAGGCCATCACACCCATGCACATGGTCTCCTCTTTGCCAATGCCAGTGCTCTGGTCTCTGCCAAGGGCAATCATTTGGACCCCACAGGCTGGCAACTCTCTGCTGTCATCCTTGTCCAGAGCTGCAGGCCCTGGGAGGAGCTACCTGTGTTGTGAGCTGCTGGGGAAGGGACACCCCAACCTAACTCTGACATATGCCATTCCCCAACAGAGGTGAAAGCCTTTCTCTCAGTGGCCTCCCCTGAGGTCCTGAGACCATGTGACCATGGGAGTTGTCAGGAGCAATTTTCGGTTAGGGCCAAGTGAATTGCTTACTCGGCCATTAAATCTAATAATAACCCCACGTGTTCAGTATTTCTCTCAGAATTATCATGTGTGGTTGTTGCTCTAAGCTGTCTTACCATTTAGAAAATTTTTCCTTTCCTCCCCTTTAGGGGGTCCAAAGCACCAGCCCTGGGATCTTCCTTCCTCTAGGCTTCTCCGTGGAAAGGGGAATGCGCAGAAGTGAGGCTGCTATGCAGACTGCAGGGAGACCACCAGTCCTGTCCTTGCTAACCCATAGGAGCAGCAGAGACACTACGTCATGCGAGAGACTTGAGATTTGGTGAGAAAGAGCATGGGGAACCTAGAGGTTGAAATCTGATGGCAGATCTGGCTCAGTCACAAGATTCTCCATACCCCTAGGCAAACCACTGGACTTTCATGGACAACATGTCATCTATGTGAAATAAAGGGCAAGGAGGGAACTTCTAAATTCCCTTCAACTACTCATGCTAGTAAGAGTAAGTCATTGCGAATTGAAGGGGACATTCTAGAGCTCTCTGAAGTCCCCAGTTCTTCCCTTTTCCTTCATGCACACTTGGAAGGAGAGGCAAGAACTCATTTGGTTCACTTGCCAGGACAAAGAGAATGGGGCAGTTCTTCACGTGGACCTTGAAGATTTTCAGGCCACAGGAACAATGTTCCCATCATTCTAGTTCCATCTTAGAAGGAGGTGCTGCATTGTGCCAGCCAACCCTTTACCACCTCCGGGAACCTGTTCTGCCCTGTAGTAAGGAGGCTTTGTCCTTCCTGCCACCCTCTTGTGACTGCTCATGTCCACAGCACGTGGGGGCAGAGCAGTTTTCATCCTGTCTTGTTTAGAGTAAACCAGGCTTATCCTAAGGTTGTTGATTCGCCGCATTCAAGGGGCAGAAGATCCGGTAGAGTTGTGTCTTTTCAGATTTGGGAAGGGGAGCCATCATTTGTGGAAAGCTTGGCAACCTTTTACCCGAGGACCTGGGATTTCTAAATGTCTCATGGGAAAATTTAAACCAAGACAATTCTTACAAAGGGAAGGAGGAATCCTAGAACCCATTAACAGAAAGAAAGAGATCTGTATTCAGGTTGGCACAGAATGGGAGGACTTCTGGCAGGAAGGGATGATGAGTGGGCATTCCACACTCTTCTTCTTGTTGGTTCTCGTTGGTGTGGAGAGTTATACAGCTGATCAGAGCTAATGGCACAGGGTAGACCAATATAGCATCTCTCCAGTTTTCTGTCTGACTCACAGTCAAACTCTGTTACATGTCCAGGACATGCGTGCTTGTAACCAACTGAAGCAAGTATTCCTTTTATATTACTTTTTCTCATTCTCTTTTAAAGAAAAATTCGGCTTATGACCCATTAAGCTGTTTCCATGACACATTAATAAGTTTCTCACCACAACAATCTCTGGGTTATGTGATTGCAAAAGAACAGTGCCAACTTCTAATGTTGTTAGAGATCAGGAAAGACAGCCCTTTGGCTCTTCCCTGTCCAACTTGGGACTCTATGACAGCCTTCCCTGGTGTGGGGCACTGCTGCTGGAAGTTAACGGAAAGAGGTTTCCAGAAGGAAGGCTTGTTAAAGGGAATCCAGCCTAATGTCAATTTGACCAGGTGGTCGTAGAGGGCAGCTCTGCCACCCCTGCATCAGCTCCCAGCCCTCAACCCTAGTCCCCTGGGAGGAAACAGAGGGATACAGTGGGGGAGGGGAGGTTAGTGCCAAGCAACCACAAGTAACCTAGGCAAGGGCAAGTAGCAGGGGAGGCCACAAGGAAAAGCTCTTTGGTTTCCCTCCCCCACTCCTCCCTGGCATCTACTGCTAAGGAGCTAACAGGGAGAGTAGGTGCCAGCTGCAGCTGGTCCTCAGCAGCTAACACTGATGATGTCTTTAAGGAGCTATCTATATTTGTAGGGGTGCTGCTCCCTAAGGGTTGGTCCTCCCCCTAAGACGAGGGCTGAGATGGGATTTCACCATGCCCTTGCCTTATAAACCATGCCAGGAGTGTCTCAAGGGAGGCCTCCTGTTGGCAAAGGCACAACTCAGGGATCCTTTCGCCCCTCCCACTTTTCCTCCAAGAAGAGTACTCACCTACTTCCCTTTATAAAGCCCTTCAAGCTGAGTAGAGCATTGCTCCCATATTTAGTTCCTGTTTGCATGCTCATTAGATGCATTTAATAATTGGCATGATTTTATAGCATCTCTAACTTTTTGTTTCTGCACTATGAATCATCTCTCTAATAGAATTCGTGTGGCCCGGCATAAGACACAGCAGCAGCCGGGGGTGGATAGAAGTAGACAAATTTTTGCACAGAGAGTACTCTCATGTTTATATTCATGAGGAACTAGATCCTTTGCTAAGAATTACCCCCTGGTGCTTCGTGAGCTATATTGTTCACTGTAGCAAGAGACACTCTGGGTCCTGTGGCCTGATAGGAATCAGTGGGAAGTCCAAGTTCAGGTTTAAAAAGGACATTAGGCCAGAATCAGGGCGGGACCACATGGGTAGACTACCAGAGGGTAAGGATCCCATAGCCCTCCCTTTTTCACTAGAGGATATCCCTTCAAGCCTGCCCTCAGACAGCCCACTGAGCAGCAGCTGGGATGCCAACACTGGCTATAACAAGGTGGCTGTCCACAGGGGCTAATTTATTTTAGATGTTCCTTCAAACTCTTTAATAAAAAATGCAAGCTTTGTGGTTCTCTTTATTGGGTCTTTCTGTTAACCAGAATGTCGGCTCTCTACACCAACAGATAAGCATCGGAGACGAGCGCTCTTAGCCCTGTGAAAATCTTCACTTCTTCTGTTAATTAAAAAAAATTAGTTAGCATGGTTTTATTTTGAAATATGACTCACTGCCTTTAAATCTCTTAACAGTTCTTCCCTCTTGGGCTGCATGTGGTACACATCGAAGGTTCTAGGCACAGCCTTTATGGTGGAGCTGGTTATACACAGACCTCCGTGAAGTTAAAGTTGGCTTTGAGACTGCGAAGTAGAGGCGGCTTAGTTGCTAAATGAATGTCTTCCAAGTGCTGCGAGGACCTGGGTTTGACCCCGAGAACCCAGATAAAAGTATTGTGCATGATTGTACATGTTTGTAATCCCAGAGCTACAGAGACAGGATGATCTCTTAGTCCACTGTGTAGGCAGTTTAGCCCAACTGATGAGCTTCAGGCCATGGAGAGACCCTGTCTCAAACATTATGGGTAGTCTTCTTGATTAATGACATTTCATGTTGTTCTCTGCCCTACCCCCCACACAAATCTACCCACCCCCACCCATGTGTGCCATATGTGCATGCACACACATACACACACATGCATTTGTCAACAAAAAATTTGAAAAGGAACTAAGAGTTTGGGGATAATGAGCAATATGAACCTTTGAGCCTTGAAGGACGACACTAAATAAACAGTGTTCCTTTTTCTACAAGGGGATGGCTCAGCAATTGCCAAGATCTAATTATTCTATGACGTGCTGACTCAGAAGCCTGTGTTCTGTCAGAGGTCGCTCGTTTCCAATGCCACCTTCCTCTCCCTACTGCCCCCATCACCAGAGTTAATTTTTCTTAAATGACTCAGCCTTATTTGGAGGTTTTCAAGTACTTTCATCCTGGGACTCCCTGAACCAAAATAGAAGCTTCCTCAGCCCTGATTTTAGCTTTAAAGCTCAAGGCCACCCTACATTAAATTGGTGAGTTTCAATGTTGTCCGTGAAATGATGAGTTTCAATGCATGAAGCAAAGACAACATTGTTTTCCTACCATTCAAACTATTAGCAAACACAGATTCATAGCACCTCTTCGTGATGATACAGGACCTACACCCCCAGGCCTATATTCTGTCTGGTTTGTTGCTTTTTTGTGAAGAGAGTCCTCCCATTCTAGGAGGGGATGGGGGCCTGCTGATGCCTTTGGCAAGACCAGCAGAGCCACCGGGCTACTGTCTGCTGAGAAGGAAGACACCTCGGGCACAGACATAAACAGCCTCCCAGACTGAGAGAGAAATTGCCAGACCTTGGAGGAATGAGAGTGGGGATGACATATTCTTCATCATCTGCTTGCCTCCCATTCATGGCAGCCACTGAGGACCCAGCTGAGAACAAGAAGGAAAGCCATGTTCTCAGGAAAATAGCTTCTGCTCTCTAAGTAATCTAGTCCATGCTAACTGTTTCTGGATTTAAGATTTAATTAGCTCCATTAGTAATATAAATAAGTATGTCAATAGCTTTGCTTCATTCAGAGCGACCAATGGTGTATCCCCAATCAGCTAATGGGCTTTATTCCCAGCCAGATTCAACATGTTGAGCATAATATCCAAGTAGCTTACATTTTCTGTAGTCTGCATTTTCCAGAATAGCCCTTCCCAAATTCTTGATTGTATATTCTGATTAGAGGATTGGAGTTGGGAGCGGGGGCTCGGAAATTGTGGCCATTGTGACACATGAATTCACTTGGAATCTGTTATCTCTTGGGAAACTGAAATATGCCCCCCCCCGGAAGTCCCTATGTTGAAGTCTTGATCTCTAATGAATTTGTGTACAGACAGGAGCCTATGCAAAGTGATCGAATGAGCGGATCGATCCTTCATGAACTTGTAACTTAAAAGGCTATGGGCAAGACTCTCTCTTTCTCTTGCTCTCTTTGCTTCCTGTTCAATAATAGAAGGTGAACAGAACTGTCTGCCACACGCTCCTGCTGCCGTGATGTTCTGCTCCGTGACCAGCCAACCATGAAGCCAAGAACCACAGTCAAGCTCTTCTCTTCTCAAGTTGTTTTCCTTGGGGGATTTATTAGGCAGAAAGTGCCTGATTTCATAACCCAACTGCTCTGACTTTCTCTTTTGAGAAGTTTCTAGAAGTATTCTGTAAGTTTCCTAGACAAGAATACAGATGAGATAGCATATTTCCTTAAAATTTACTGGTTAATTCCTTAATAATTCCTTAACATTACAGGTGCTGGCTTCCCAGGTACCTGAAGGTAGCTGTCAGTCTGTTAGTCAGTTTCTTCCTTCCTCCCTTCCTTCCTTCTTCCTTCCTTCCTTCCTTCCTTCCTTCCTTCCT
>LOEQ01001797.1:45426-69020 GCA_001685075.1 Bramus lutescens
TAATAATAATAATAATAATAATAATAATAAAGCAACACATATAAAAAGAAAATGGAAGAGCCTTCTCAAGTCCTTAGAGAGCCACTCGTAATGGGGAAAGAGAGGCTCACTCGTAATGGGGAAAGAGAGGCTCAGAAGGGAGGAAACCATGGGCTACACAGTAAAGTGACATGGGCAAGCAGATGAACACGTCTTTAGATTCGCAGATGCCACCCCACACTCATCATTGTCGCACCCACTGCCACTTTGAAGGGCTGTGTCTTCTTAAATGACAGTGTGGCTCCTGTCTCAGGCAGAAGAGCAGGTGGGATGGCATCTTGGAAGCCATGTTCTTGCCATGGGAGAAGAGTTTTCTCCTGTGAGTTCACTCTAACAGTGCAAAAAGCACAGAAGACAGGCTATGACTGGGCTGGAGGAATATCATGTCAGGGGCTTTCTCCACCTTGGCTCCTGGGGAGGCAGCTGTCTGCTGCTGTGTGTCCCAGAGATATCATTTCTATGTGTGCCATGATGTAATAAAGGTCCCCCACTTTTCACAGCACAAAGACTTCAGAAAAAACTCAGTTCCCTGCAGAAGAGAGACCAGAATGGTGAAGAGCTGTCTTAGCATCTCACCCATTGTGGAGCATGGAGAATGTCCCATCCCGTAGAGCAGTGGTCCTCAACCTTCCAAACACTGGGACCCTTCAATACAACTCCTCATGTCATGGCGAACCACAATTATAAGATTATTTTCACTGCTACTTCATAACTGTAATTTTGCTACTGTTGTGAATTATAATGCAAATATTTTTGGACATAGAGGTTTGTTGAGGGGTTCGTGACCCGCAGGTCATAGAGCATCTGATGTGCCTATCTACCCCCTCTACAGGAAACAGCCAACACCAGCCTCTGTTGAGTGAGAGCCTGATCTGGACCCTCTCCCTTCCTTTGTCTTAGCTTGTCCCCTTTCTCTTCTCTCCTCCCGCTGCCTTATTAACTACATGGTGGGCTTCTTGCGGATTCCCAACAGTTGCCCACCAAAACACTTTCTATTTTTACTTCTACCCTCAAAGCGTGGTCATCTCATTTCTCGGCACCAGAATTTACATATGGGACGAGAAAGAGATGAGTTGAGCTGTTGCTTGCCAATGAGATGAGAGACAGTACTGTCTCCAAAGCATGCAGTATCCTGGGTTGAAAGTCACACCACAATGAGCAGACCTCCTAGCCTAAAAGGGGAAATGATCTCTGAGGTAAGCTAGTTGGATTGGATGTGCCTGCTGGAACATTCTGCCTCTGTGTTCTCACCTCTAACTTGCAGAGGATAAATACTCCCCCCACAGAATAGACACCAGCCGCCAATAGATACTGGTCAAATGGAGTGAGCAGCTGAACAAACGCATGCCTTATACATACATTTGGGGCCAGGTCTTTAAAATCACTCCTTATGGGCCTAGGTAGAAAAGTAGAAAGTCATAAGAACAGAGTATTTAATAACCAACCAAATACAAACACTAAGTCCTGACTGTTGGTACATTGAGGGTCAACACCTCCAAAGCACTCAGTACTCCATAGCATTGGTTAAGTGATTCTTGTACTAATCCTACACACCAAAGATCACCATTAACCCCAGTACATGCACAACTACATAAACAGAGAATCCATCTGAGAAACAAAGAACTACAACAATTTATCCATCCACAGTGCTTGTTATATATGCACTAAACATTAACATTTTGCGCCTGCTTATTTCTTAAGGGCAAGAAATCTCAAGAATACCCAGGGCACCAAGCCCTCCCACAGAATGACATGCAAAGTCTCCCCTATGGTAGTCCCAACCACCACACTTGCTAAGTTTCCCCTGGAATGAATAGAGTGATGGAATGAATCCAGGAAAGTGTCTCTGTCGGGTTAGCGGGAAAGGAAATGATGCAACCCACAGATCTATCTCCCGGGATTTCAGGTGAGCTGGCTGCTCTTGGAACCCCATAGATCTGTCCCCTAAATCTTCTGGCTGATCCAGCCAAACCCCAGTGAGAAAATCCTCCAATAACCATGGCTACAGGAAGCGGTTGGCAGGGTCCCAGAGGCTCCAAGTGTCTCACCCCAAGAGGAACTCTTCAGGCAGCGCCAGAATAGCCCCAACCACACAGGAGAGCCCAGCTGGACCATAAATTGTACTGACAAAGATAAAGACTCACATTTTCTCTTGGCTCAAAGGACTTTAGCATGGCACATTTACCCTCTGCTCTGGCAGGCTAGTGGACTGTGCTCATGGCTTCCTTTTCCCTGTAATTTTTCTCCACCTCCCACTCAGCCCCTTTGCCATCTGCTGTGTGAGCTATAAGGCCCCTATCACTCCTGGTCAACAGGGCTGCATATTATCCCAAAGCTGGGACAGCAGGCTGTTTGTTGGAATGACCTTGAAATGACCCTCCATCTGAATCTTGCCTCAGTGCTGAGTAAACTTTGTTCCCATGGATAGCTGTGGGCTCGTGAGAAGCACTCAAGTTTAAGTTAGTACAGTCTGGTTCAGGTATAGTTACTGGCTACTATGTGACTTTGGCCAAATTGTTTGACATCTCTGAGCCTCACACAACATGCTGACCTCATAGAATGTGTGAAAGGCTAAAGGAGATATCTCGATGCTTTCATTAAATTTAGATTTCCTAACATGTTTTGCGTGCTTTACAAGATCTTCAAAACTTTTGTTCACCTCGAGAAAAGTAGGTAGATGTTTCAACTCAATGGGGTTCTCTTTGTGAATCAGGTGGCCTTTTGTACCCATATTATAGAAGACACTGTCCAAAGTATTTTGAGATGCTTGGAGATCTCTTCTGGGTAAATCTCTCTCTCTCTCTCTCTCTCTGTGTGTGTGTGTGTGTGTGTGTGTGTGTTAGACACACAGACACATGCATGCATGCACGAACACATGCAGGCAACACACACACACACGGAGTTTCCTAGGAATTCGGTTGAGTGCAAGCTCCTAGCGGAAGTGGTTCAGCTGGGGTTCTGGCAAACATTATTGATGTGATATGTATTCAGAGTGTTGAATGAAAAGGTGAGGCAGTCTCAACAGTCGTATCACTAGGCAGGAAGATTTGATCAGTAGTAAGGAGATGACATTAAAGGAAAGGGCAGGGAAAGGAAAGTGCCTCCCTTTGTGAGCTTGGAAAACGTGATAAAATATAAATAATACAGATGCTACCCTGATTCCAGTTTTTCTTTTTATTCATATTACCACTTGAGATAATTAGCTAGTATAATAAGCCAAATAGAAAACCACCTGGATTTTTTGCTATCTCACTTCCCTCCCCCATCCCCGCCTAATAACCTGGATTAAATGACACTAAAGTACTACCCACTCCCTACCGAAACCCCCACCCTACCCCCAGGACAAAGGAAACACAGAGCTCAAAGGCAGACCTCTCTCCCTTGCCTAGCCCAGAGAGGTTGCTGGGAAGAGCTTAAAGGTGGTGTGAGGAGGGAAACTGGGATGCATCTCCATGACAACCACCCAGGCCAAGGCCAGTTTCATCACCTGCAAACTCTAACTAAACAAGATACAAAGGGGTGGGGGGTGCATATTGGGAAGTTTGGAGTCTTATAAGCATGGGCCTGCTTGAATTCATGTGTAGGTTGTACCAAATGTGACATGGAAAGAGAGGAAACAAAAGACTTAGACTCTGAGGAACTGATCAAATCAAGGAAGATGAATTTCTGGAGATGAGCATCTGCTACCCAGACAACCATCCAAGATGGCCAGGTAGGAAATATCAGACGTAATGCTGAGCCTGTTACCCATGAGACAGGGACAGTATGGCTTCTAGAAGAGTCTTCAGGTGGTACTAGAGGACTATGAAGGGAGAGGAGACAGTTGCCCAGAATCCCAGTGACAGTGTCAGAGCCTAGACCCCATCCTACACCTTACTCAACCTGGGGCCATATTATTGTTTTCGGCTGGCTTTATCACCTTTCCCAGGAAGCACCCACTCTTGAGAGAAATGATCACACACGTACTTCCTGTGTGTTCATCTTCACTCAGTTTCCCCTGTCGAGAGCCATGGGCATAAGACTGACACTAGGGTTTGAGTGTTATCCTTGGGATGGCTCTCTTGGGACAGCTGTAGGATAAAGGACGAATGGGAAGGAGAATCCAGTCTCACTTGCCTCTTTGCTTTCCCTCAGGTTGGTGCCAGAGGGCCCTTCCATGGTTAGGTGTTATATATAAGACTCCCCTTTCCCCTTATCTCTCCCATTGCCCCCCAACCCCATGCATAGGTTAGCATGAAGGATCCAGCTCATCACTCACTAACTAGATGCTTGTTCTAGCCCACCATCTTCTCTGCCTCAGTTTCCTAGGCTTCTGTATAAGAACCTTGGCAAACTGACTGGTATCATTTGAATACAAAACATCTCTCAAAGGTTTATTTGTTAAATACTTGGTCCCCAGCTGGTTGTGCTACTATGGGGGTCTAGCCTTTTGGGAAACGGGAGGAAATAGGTTCCTGGGGAGCATCTTCAAAGGTGATCCATAGTCCTTATCCATTCTTCACCCTTCTTCCTGCCCTCCATGAAGTAAATAATATCTTTTGCCTTGACAGTCTGCCAAAGTGTATGGGGCCAAGCAACCCGACACTGAACCCTCTGAAAGCCTGAACAAAAGTAAGTCCTTGCCCATTAATCTGTTTATTTAGGTATGTGAACCACTGCTATGTACAAGTAGTGGATACACCAGTCTCCCACAATGGAGCACACAGTTCTGAGGTGGCACTTGCACTTTTGCTGCTCTGGTTCAAGGACATGGCTCACAGATCCAACTGTACAACAGTGAATGAAGGCAAGCTAATAGATTCTTTTCATGGCAAACCTGGCCTCTTCTGGTTCAGTGCTGCCTAACCCTTGTCCTATCAGAACACGCTAGGAAAAGACTAATGCCTTTACAATGCCAATGTAAATGTAAACTGAAGAGGTTGTTTACTGCTTCAGGGGAATGGCTCCAGGGATTCTGGCTGCCCCTAGACCCTCCTGGAGGCTCCCAGGTCTGTGGGGATCAACATCCTTGTGCTGTAGTAAAGAGACAGAAAAGAAAGGGCAAGCCAAAACCATGGAGGATGTGGCTACAATCTCTAGAGCTGGGGAAACTCAGGGCACTAATGAGTTTAAAGAGTATGATTCTACCTAACCCTGGAGACAAGATGGCTAAAATACCCTGATTACACTGAGCCAATAGAAGCCCTCCTCTGGCCCTGGGGGTGGAGCTATCATCTTAAATCTAATTACTGCAGGAGAAAGGGAGAATGTTGGTTACAGAACTATGACCATTCCCACCAAAAACATGATTTCTAATGGAAAGACAAACATGTCACAATACGAGGCTTTCCTTCTGTGACCCTCCTCCCAAGCCTTTCACGGGTGTGTTGTCCTTGGGTTTGCTCATCTTTGCAATGAAGTCTTTCAGTTTTTAAGCCTAGATGACCTGCGGAGAGCTACATGGCCACCTCATGCTGTCACATTGAAGGACCAAACACTGGAGCTTTTCTTTGAGAGGTTTTTGAAAATAAATAAATAAAGGTGTTATTTAGCTCTTCCCCTCCCTCTCTCTTAACAGCATCTTTCAACCCAGGAGCTGTCAGAGAAATTAGAAGCCGCGGCTATGTATAGAAACCCCATCACTCTCTACTGAAATACAGAAGAGTGGTAATGCCCCCACAGCACTTAGGGAGAGAGGGGAAAGCAACCCAATCCAGCCAAAACATGGGACGAGGAGGATGCTGCCCTGGCATGTGCAGGGGACTGCATAGGGAAGATGATGGAGGTGGTTCGAGTGCCAAGAATTTCAGGGTGTGTGTGCGTGTGTATATATGTGGTTTCTGCCTCTGGGCATCTTATCCACACTCCTGGATGTACTTTATCACACTTTATCACATTTGGAAAGGACTTTGGGGACAGGAAATTTGATGAATTCCCCTTACAATGTTTCATGACCCTGACAGTAAAGGAGCTGTCCCTAACAACCAAGCTCCAGGCGGCTTCCCACAGTTTCAGTGCCCTTGTCTTGTGAAGTCCTTCGTAACACTGGAAACAGCTGGTCACCATGCTCCTCATAATAACCCTCTTACATTGAAGCTGCTTATTATGTCGCTCCTCACCCTCTGCTCCTCCCTGTGAAGGGGGAAAAAGCTGACCTCTGATTTCTTTATCTTGGTATGAAAAGCTCTTTTCTTTTGTCCCAGGGTAATCCATCAGCACCCTCCTTTCTTTTTAAAATTATGATCTTTCTTCTGACCTTGTGGCGAAATTAGCAGAGCGCACATACATAGCATTCCTGCCCACCGTACCATTATGATGGGAGCATACTAATCAGGGAAGGACGAGATGAGAGCAGAAAGCACAGCCGAATGCTTGCCCCCAAGTTTCCTCATGCATCGTCTCAATCTGAGAATGTAGCTCCAGCTCAGCTTCCCAGTTCTATAAAGGAAGAATCTGAGAAATCAAATATGTCCCCCAAATCAGGGTAAGACGAGGTTTGAGTTCAATCTAGTCATTTATGAACTCCAGTTTGTAGCAACTGGATATCAGCTCCGTTTAGGAAATGCAGATCAAAGCTACAAGGAGATTCCATTTCACACCTGCTGGGATGCTCACGAAAGTTGAGCTGTGACAAGTACTGATGAAGAAATGGTGAAATCAGGACCTTTGTGTATTGTTGGTGTGCATATCAAGGAGAAAACTATTTTGCAACTGGCCAAGGTCTTCCGTCTTCCTCAAGTGGCTAGATAGAGATTTGCTACAAGACACCACTACATGACAATGCTACTCTTCTGTTGGCAGCAAAGAGGAATGAAAATACAGCTCGTGTGCATAGCTGCTCACGATAGCTTCATTCATCACAACCTTGAAGTAGAAGTGATCTAACAGTCAAGTCCAATATGATGGTATACGCCTGCAATCCAAACACTTACAAGGAAGAGCCAAGGGGATCATTCAAACCTAGTTGGGGCTACATAATGAGTTGCAGGCCAGTCTGAACTATGTGAGACAGTGTTAATTTTTTTAAAGGCCCAAACTACCCAAAAGTCCACCCGATGAGGAATGGCTACGTAAAATGTAGTTTAGCCAGATAATGGAATATTGCTGGGCAATAAAAAGGAATGAATTGCTGACATATACTATGTGGATGGACCTCATTAACATTATGCTGAGTGAAAGAAGGCAGGCATGAAAGGTATGTGATGGCCAGATTGACAGGTCTATAGTCAAAGAAGATAAGTGGCTGCTTAGAGCTAGAAGGCATGGTCAGTTGGGGGGTGATGGCTAAATGGTATGGAGTTTGCTTTTAGATTAATAAAAATGTTCTAAAATTGATTGTGGTGATGATTGCACAACTCCATAAATGTAGTAAAAGCTATTGAATTATAAAAGCCATTGAATACTCTCTTCAAATGGGTGAATTATATGGAATGTGAATTATATTTTATTGAAGCTTTAGAAAAATATACTGAATAACTCAACTCTACTTTTGAAGTGTTTAAGAATCCTTGGGCCAAGGCAGAACCACCAGGAAAATTCCAGGATCAATCTCTACACAGTTCTTAAAGGTTCAAATGTGGCCAGGCAGCCTGTCATCTCCTTTTTGGGCCACCGAGAATGTGAATGGCCCCTGTCCCCACCAGTCAGGAAAGGAAGATCCAAGGCCTATGAAGAAGGGAGTGGGGAGACCCTTCATCCAGGGAGTAGACCCAAGAAATATGCCCTCTGTCCACTATCCTGTTGCCAATGGGAGGCAGGAAGCATAGAGGAGCCATCTTGCTTGGGCATGGCATAAGTCAAATGTAGAACCAAGCAAAGAACCTGGAGGGCCTGCCTTGTGTCAGGAGTGCATCCCCTCAGGTAGCAGGAGCTTGAGGCTTCCTGACAGAAGCAGGGAAAGGAGTACTCATCCTTCACTCGCTCTTCCCTTGCTCTGTCACGCCACAAAGCTCCAGAAGAAGAGAAAGAGGAAGCAAAGAAAGAAAAGAAGAAAAGAGCATTGGAAAAATAAAAGGGGGCCAATTCCCTCCTATTAAGCCTGTTATTGGGCTGCGAATCAAATTAAACCACAGGGCTTTCCACTCACAGAGTGCTATTTTAAGCCTTATTAGACTATATTACGATTGGCATACATTTCCACTGACATAATATCGGCCTTTAATTGGATTTAAGGGCAAGGAGGCTGCATTCGGCTGGAATAGGCACCATGCAATGAGAAACTTAGTATTCTTCTCACAGCATCTGAACTTTCCCTTCTGGCCACCAATGAGGGGCCGAGTGGGCCCGTAACCCATTCTGAATCCAAATAGCAGCTTCCCTTTCTCCTCCCCTGATAGGCTGTCCCAGAGCAGGCCCTTCTCACTCATCTCTGTGTCCATTGCTGCCTAGCAGACATCTCACTCTAGCTATGGAAGCTGCTGACTAGAGGGGGAGAGAGACCAAGCTTGCCTCTCTGGATTCTAGGCCACTGGATGGAGCCACTGAGTGACAGGAGAAAGTGCTGGGCTTCCTTGTGGGGCCATGGTGTAGAGGAGGATCTGAAACAAGAAGCACAGACCTTGATTTCTGAATACCCCTGGGGCAGGTGGAATCTGAATAGAGAAGGAACACAGGAAAGAGTTCCCCCACCACCGAAGGCTGTGAGCTCCTCAGGCAGGCGAGCAGGTTCAGTCAGAGGACACGGCTCTTCCTGGCTCACCAAAATAGCCCAGGCTAACCCTGAACTTCTGGTCCTCCTGCCTTTACTTCCTGAGTTCTGGGATTACACATGAACATGCCTAGCTTTATGCAGTGGTGAAGAGCAAATGCAAGGCTTCTACCAACTGAGATGCATCCCCAAACTTGGCTTAATGTACTCCATCCTTACCTCCACCAAAGGACAGATGCTCCAGGCAGGCATATAATGGTCTAGCCTGGGGTCCTGCCAGGATCCCCCATTCATATCACATCCACAAAAGCTGCCCTTACCTCCTCTGTAAAGTGAGGTTACATTGTCCTTTCATTCTCCACAATGTTCTGGAAACTAACTGAGAGAACACAGGTAAAATAGTTCTTCTGAGGCTTTATAACCTTCAAGCCTTCTCTTTCCTTTGTTTTCCAGGCTTTAAGTAGTTCTACTAAATGGCACCATCACCGTAACAGACGTCACCAACCAAGCGTGTTACAAAATAATGTTGGGATGAGAAAAATCTTGGTACTGGGACAAGGATGTATGAAATATCATTTCCCAAAATATTGCTCAAACATGAAAAAAACACACAAAATTCCTCAAGAATTTTCACTAATACATGTGACTATCGCTCATTCCCACTTGCCAAGGCTCTTCTTGGCTATACTTTGATGTCTTCAATTTCCACACTTGTTTTCAAATCTTCTGCCAGAGCCATGTGCTTGTTTATTTTTACTACATTTTTATGACGTTTCTACTCTAGCAATAAGTTTTGCATTATTAGTTTTATCAAATAACAGAATGTCTGGTAGGCTGGCAGAGGTTTACTGGCCCCATTTTTATGGCTCCGGCCCAGAACACTTTCTGCCATCGCTTTCTGAGTAGTTCTTAGATCTGTTCTTAAGTATGTGCTTCTGCCTGTATTAAATCACATCTGAGGGCTAATTGTTATGGTATAAACTTAGCATCAGTGTGGTGCCAATTGCTGTAATCTTATCATTATTACTTAATCACAGGCTTGCTTGCTCTGTTCTATGCTGCGCAGCGTACACATGTTGGGGAAAGTTGGTTGTAAATCTAATATTTATAAACAATGTCTTTTTACATTCCCTGGGACCTTTGTGTTGTCCACACATAGTATCACACCTTAAAATGCCTATGTGGCAAGTTCAGTTTAGGTGATATACTGAGTTTCCTGACACTGAAGAAAACTAGAACCAAAAAAATAAAAAATAAATAAATAAATTTCAGCTCAGTGTGATTCCCGGTTGGAGGCTGCAGCTTACCCTACCCTAGTTATTTGATCAATGCCTGGGAACCTTTGCTTCCATCTTTGAGAGAAAGCATGCCCTCTTCTATGCAGGAAGGAAGGAAACTAAGGGCCAGGGAGTATCTTGTCCAGTCATGAGAGGGTGTAATCGTTGTCATGTTGCCTCTGGGGACGTCCCTTTAGCCTGGCATTCACCAAGTCTGTGGAGCTTCTGGAGAGTTTTGCTGCCCCTCTAAGTCTCTGCTCTTTTCAAGTCAGATCTGGTTCCCTCATGGAGCCTGAGCCCAGAGGATGGTTTTCCTTTTCCTCCCCTTCCTGTACCCCCAACACATGTCCTCAATGCACGCTGACCCCCAGAGAGTTCCACATCAGTAAGAGTGGGACCTCTTGGAATGTACCCCCAAGGGGACATCAAAGGGACAACTGTCCTGGTGGGTTTGGATTAAAGGCATTTGAATCATTACAGATAGAGCTGAGTTGTGCTCGCCTGGGAGCAGGGAACAGGGGAAGCGCTGAGCCAACATATTAAGGAGTAGGAGGAAATCCACAAACATGGATCACACCACTGTGAACTCAGGCACTCGCCATTTATCCAGGGTGAAGAATGATTTGAAACCCACTGGGGTGAAAATAATAATAATAAAAAAATCTTTCTAGGGCTCAGTTATCTGGAGTCAATGTGTTCTCTGGTCTCACAGCTACAACTTGGCCACTACAGCTCTTCTTTTTACCACCAGGGAAAACAATATTCTTGTGGCAGGGGGTGTCAGGCTGGAGCCTTTGATAAAAAATATCTTGTTGTCATAATGCGTTGTCGTCATGCTAGTGCCGTTTAGCACTCAGGCACGTAAATTACTGACATAGGGGCAGTTTCATGGTGAATGATCCTTAGATGCCTGAGCACATGGATGTGTCCTAGGGTACCCCTGCTCCGCAGATGTCCCATTACTCTGGGCCAGGAAAGCTCTTGGAGAGGGATGGCTGTCTTCATAAAGGAAGATGGTTTAGCTCTTCCTTCTGCTTAGCAACCGGCATGCACAGATGTGGCAAAGGCAGAGAATCGGGCAAGGGGTCATGACTTCCACAAAGGCCCTCTTGGAGGCAACTTACTGACAGCACCAGGAAACTGTGAAGAAGGTGTCTAGGGCCCTTCGTAGCACCCGCATGCTTGCGGGGTACAGGAATCTTCGAGCAGCTTTGAAATTCGATTGATATGAAGTCCAGGAAGTGTGGGTATCCCTTTTCAGGACTCTGTTTTAGGGGAATCCAGCATGCCAGTGGCCCCTCCTTTGGAGGAACTTTCTGTTATAGGAGGCTGTGGTGGCAGGGATGACCAAGTAGCCCTGCTATGATGCCAAAAGGACCACAGCCCTCCTCTTCTTGGCCATGGCGCTCGGGGCTCTTCGCTGCAAAGCACACTTTTACTTCGCTGTCTCCGGGTCTCCAGAGGGGAAAGAGAGACGAGAAGAAACTATGCAGGATGGAACAACACAGAAGGGGCTAATGCGCCATGTAAGAGACACTGCTGTATGCAGCTGCCCCAGTGACCTATATCCTGTGCTTGGTCCCAGTCTGTACCCCAGCTATCTGTCTGTTCTCGGATCCCTAGTGTCCTTCCCTATGGATTCCCCTTGTGATTATGACATCCTGGTCAGTCTCAGTCCCTTGCAATAGTAACTCTAACTGGCAAATTCCAAAGACAGCTATTGTCAGATTTCATTAGCCAGAAGGGAGGGGCCAGTGCCTGGGAGGTAGAGACACACTCATTGCAGCCCCTGCTTTCCATCAAAGGTCCAGTCAAATGAGGCCATCCCTGCCTAACATTCTCCCACTGAGTAGGCCAGCAGTTCTCCAGCACTGACTCCAACCTGCCTCTATCCTGGATCCAAGAGCTCACCTGAGAAAACAGGCAAACCCCACAGACATGGAAACACCTCTGATCTCAGAACAGAGGGATGGTGAGGAGGAGGGAGAAATGGAGGGCCTCCCATGGCAGGCGTGGGATGTGTTTCTGGGAGAAGAGATAGCATAGGGGAGTCCATACTGCAATGACATAAGATTTTAGAAAGTAATAACAAGAGCTTCAGCTCATGCTTTGGGGCCGGGAAGTTCAAGGCGGACAGGGGACATCTTGTGTCGGTTGTCTGGCTGAGAGACATGGGAAGAGAGGGGGAGGAACGGTCTCATTTTTGTAGCAAAGTCATTCCTATGATGATTAGCAATAAGTAGTCCCCAAACAGGAACATATTCATGAAAGTAGAGTCACCTCCCTAAGGTTCCCATCTTTGTGATCTGCTCTAATAACATTTGAGTCATAGGACGTGTTTTGGTGGGGACAATCCATCCACAGCAAAGAAGCTGTCATTTGAGTTGAAGACAATAGCATTATGCTAAACAGTGAGGAAGGTGGTAGAGCAAGGGATACAATGAAGCAGCCAGCTGTGGGTGCTCATTTTGAGGTACCAAAGGGGCTTCAAGACAGGGGGTCAAAGACGTTCCTTGTGCTGGTAGAACCAGGATGTCACTTTAGAAAGGAAAATGACATCATTAATAGCAAGTGAGGGTACTCGAGAGAGAGCTCTAAAACTCTGAAAAGATGGGTGAGAAACTGAGAAGTCCAGCATCCTCCCAGACTGCGCCTCCCATGGCCTGTTCTTCCACCCTGGTGCTCAAACGCGTGTGCCAGGAGCCCTGACATGGCTGTTTGTATAAATGGCAGAGTTGGGTTTATAGCAATTTAATCAGCAGCATTAATAATGTCACCTAAGCTTAATGATACCAATTATAACTGTGGTAAACATCGCCAAGCAGCTTACAAACAGTGATATTAAAGATGAACTTCCTGCAGTCGGTCAATGCTGTTGTTAAGAAACAAACGCAGAAGGTTCATTCTTTAAGTATTCCCTTATTCTCACTCCCATTCACTCCTGCAGGGAGACGTGCCGTCTCCAGTCATGGGTGCCTGCTGTGGTCATTTCCTAGGGCAGATCTGAGTCCTCTGCTGTTGACTACCAAACAGAAGTCTTGGGTAGGGGTATTACAGAACATGGTCACAGTTAGACGATCTGTCTGAGCCAGGCAGTATGGCTTCCATAGCTCAAGCTTGGGAATTCCAGGTGAAAGCAAGTTGGAATGGTCAAAAGAGCAGAGAGAGAAAACTTAGAAAACTTTACATGAAACAAAAAACAATGGAGTTTAGTAAGAATTTTTCTCTCTGAGGGAGCTCCCATAGGATGGATTGGAAACAACCTTTCTTCTCTGAAGAAGAAACATGTTACAGAACAACAACAACAACAAAAATGCCCATGAGGGAGTCACATGACAGAGTAAAGAACACAGGGATGCAAGTATGGCATCGCCTGCCTCTTTGGTCTTTCACATTAGAGATGATATCTCTGCTTAGAAGCGAGGTGGTGTCCAAACAGACAGAGAAGGCTACTGGCTACAGAATGTGGGTCAGCACGAAGTCCCTTCCACGAACAAGAGCCTATCAGAAACACCTTCAATTCACTCCACAGGACTTCCTGACCTCCTCCACAGAAGCCACAGGAAAAGCCCATCTCTCTGGGGAAGGTGGGTTAAGGGGAGGAGGCTGTGTCTAGGTTGACGATTCATCTGAGAACACTAAGTAATGCCCAGGTGACTTCTCGAGGCCAGCTCTGCCCTACATCTCCTTCAGCTTCCGTCTTTCCTTCATACCCCTTCACCTCTATCACGAGGCTCAGCGGGGAGGCCCTTCTGCTTCTTTCTGGTTCTCACAAGGGTCTAACTCATAGAAGATGCTCTTGTCCTGGATCCCAGCCCCACAGGAGAATAAATTCCCACATTTTTAATACACAGTGTCCCCTGAGGTCACACAAGATTGGCTCTGAGTCCAGGTCCCCTTTGCAATCTTCTAAGACCCGCCTAGTGAAATTCCTGCCTTTTGGTGTACTGTCTGCCCACCCGGCTGTCATAAAGACAGGATCAAGTGGAGCCTCCCTCATTTCATCTGAGCCCGTGTGGGGGCTCAGATGTTTCCCCAAGAAGAATCAAGGGCTGTACCTCTCCATCCTCATCCAATTTACAGAAAGCCAGCCAACCTTCTCTGCCTCCATCACAGGTCTTTTCGGTCTAACATCCCCAATGACGGTGCACTCTTCAGGGGCAGTTTACCGCGGTGTTTGGAAATTGCATTGTGTGTTTTTATAGATTTGTGCATACACCCGGTGGTCTCAGAACTCTGCAGGCAACTCTAATAAACAAATAACAGTGCCTGGCTGAGCCCAAGTTAAAGTGGAGGATTTTGTTAAGCCAACGTCTGAGAGAGGAATTACAGGGAAACCTGTACCAGGAGGCGGAAGGCAATTGGACACACAACCCTCAATGCAGCGGAAAGGACCACAGCATCTTCTCCTCTCATGCCTGTGTGTCTCAATGGAGCCGGAGATCTGTGGAGAAGATTCAGATTCCACAGCCCCTATTAAGTCGGTTTCAAAGTTTAAAACAAAGTCTTTCTGTGGCTGCATCTCTCTGCCACCAACCATCTGGAAGGGTACTGTGAAGTCATTTAATTATCCAGATATTTCAAAACACACGAACCCTTTTCCCCTATACTTTCAATTCAACCCAGATGTGTGTCTCCTGTAGAAAGTGTCTGTGACTTGGGAATTTTCATCTGAAAATAGGAGGAGGTTGTCTGAGGGATGTCCTTCCTAAGAGAAAGTGACCCTGTAGCAATGGCTTGTGTTCTTTGGGAAGAAGAAAATGGGTATGAGACACACACACACACACACACACACACATCACTTGCATACCCACAGAGACACTTGTAAGTGTACTTACTGATGCATACATATGTGGCGGTTAGAGGACAGCTTGGCTGTTGTTCCACGGATTTTTTAAACGCAAGGTATCTGAGCAGCCATAAGCTCACCAAATAGGCACTGGTTCCCAACCTTCCTGGTGCTGCGACCCTTTAATACAGTTCCTCGTGGTGTGGTGATGCAAAGCATAAAATTATTTTTTATTATTTTATGTGGCCTATAGGTGTCACAGCTCCCAGGCTGAGAACCACTGAACTAGGTGATGCTTGGTGGCCAGCAAACCCCAGGGAATTGCTAGTCCCTTCCTCTTCAGCACAGGGATTAAAAGCAGATACCACCACAACAGGTTTTTCTCTGTGGGTTCTGAACATCACTCTCGAGCCTTATGCTCACAAACCAAGCACTTTACCAACTCAGCTATCTTCCCAGGACCAAAAATCATCTTAAGAACTATATTACTAATATACAAAGGAACAGCAGCATCTCTAAGTAGGGCAGAAATTGGCAAAATAATTTGGAAGAGTGTGTTGGTGGAAAGAAAGCTGGGCAAAAAGATGACTACCTGTTATTAAATTCTCTGGAAATAATTAGCTGCGTAGGATCTTCAGATATGGTGATTTCTAGGTTCCAGGCCATGATTTACTCCTAGTTAATTCCTTAGCGCATGCCTTCACTTACGGAATATTAATCTGGTGCCCGCTGAATGATGGGAAACCTGATAGGCAATATGAATAAAGGCATAAAAAATCAAGACTGTTTAAAACTTTGGCAAATGGTTTATTACAACAGAGGAAACTCTGAAGAGAAGGTGAAAGGAACTATATACAGCCATTGGTGACACTGGGAAAGGTGCACTCTAAGCATTACCAGATGGGCTTTCTCAAGGTAGGAGGAGGGCAGTGTGTCATAGAGAGAAAGGGACATTTCAGCAAGGCCGAGCCTAGAATCACTCAGGCTTGCAGGGCCCACAGAGAGTGTCTGCTGCTGACATAAATGCAGGAAGTGTTCGCTGACAGGCGTAGACCCCACGAGCAGAGGACGTGGTATCTGGGTCCTGGATTAACCAGCCAGCTCTCCCAAGAAAATACTGAGCTTCCGGGGACTCAGTTTCTTATCTGTAAAATGGGAAAGCAAACAGGGTTGTGTTTAAACAGGCAAGGCACCTTCGGGTGTTTTAAAGAGTATCAAGGAAAAAGTATCAAGGCCTGTAATAGCCATCTTACAGGCTATGTTTGATTATAGTCCTTAAAAGAAATAGTGCTTGTAAATTTGCAAAGGAAAGGAAAACACATGTCTAATCATTGTTGTTACAATTATTACCCTTGACATCTGCCGTGATCATATAGATGTGTCCCACTGACCCTAGGATTGAGAAGAGTGACAGAAATGTCTGTGACTTGCATACCTCTGATTTCTACCCATACCCCACCATTTAGGTCTAGAGAAGGAGAATCTCTCTCTCTCTCTCTCTCTCTCTCTCTCTCTCTCTCTCTCAGAGAAGACATATGGAACCTGGGCTACAGTTCTATGGCATTATTTACAAGGAGGAGACAATTCTGAAAAATACCTTATCCCCTTGGGGGCAGTGGTCTAATCAAGATGTATAATTGCCTGCCTTATCTAAATGAATGCATCATTTGAGAAACAGTAATGGGCCTCTGTGTGGTTTCAACTGCTATGCAGTTTCCAATTGCTACTGAGTTTTCATTTACCATGGAGTTCAGCTGTGGAAGGGTAATTATAACATTTAACAAATGTATTCCCTTCAGGGACTTGTGACAGACTCGGCAGCATCCCCTTTCTCATCCTTCCAAAGCCCACAGCTCTAAGGACCACTGCTACATACCTGAAAGTGTAGGTACCTCCTTTTCCCAAACTCGCCTATCTCCAGTCCAGTCCCAGAGACTTCAGGAGACCATAACGTCAGGTCTTCCCGGGCCACCATCCTCACACAAGCGTGAGAGTTCTTGTGGCCTATCAGGTTTCCTGACAAACTTCAAGAAAAGACTGCAGGAATAGCCCCCAATGCTCTGCCAATTTACACATCTCTCCCAGGTTCTGGGTGTCCCTCTGTTCCCACAGCTCCAACACAAAGTACTGTTGGGATCAGGGCAGAGATAGTGTCTGAAACACAATCAGTTGTTCTCCAGGGGTCTTAGAGGGATAAACTGACTTTTCTGTGCCCGGCACTGGAAGAGACAGGACTAGCAATGGCCCCAGAGTTCAGTAGTACCTTCCCTCAACCCAAACAATATGAAATCAAACAAAGCCAAGACAAAAATTGACAGGCATGGAGAAAAACATCCCAACCCTTTCTCAATTTTTGTATCATGGCCAGACTCTCCACTGATCCAGGAGTTCAGAAGACATCAGCAGAGACGCCTGTATGGGCTGATGGTAGCAGGCATAGGCCTTAAGCTGACATGTCCGCTTCTATGTGTCCCCCATTCCCAACCTGTTGTGTGGCTCTGTCAAATACAGTTTGAGTACAGGGTCATGTCTGCCATGCGTCATTTCATTCCTGGTAACTGGGCTTCTCACAGCCCTGTTTGTATCTCATTAAACATTCATAGGATGAATGTTAGATACAACAAAGGGATGAGTACCATCCATGAGCGCACCACCAGCTGTGGGACCAGCTGTTTCACAATGGTGACCTTAATCTGGGCGGTCTTCCATGCCATCCCATCCCCATAAGGTCTCTGCCATACTGAGGCCCCAGGGGTAGTTACTGCTATTGGTCTTGGAGCCCAGTGAATTCCTTCCCAAGAAAATGAAAAGGCGCTTGGAGAGAAAACAACATCTCAGATGTGCCTAAGACAGTGATGGCAGTCATGGGACCACTCCTGGTGCTACCCCAGTTGACAGAGACTAGTATCTCTAAAGGCTGCCATGGACTCATGATGCCTGGGATGAGGATTCGCTGACCAGGGCCCACCTGTGTTTCCACTGCAGGCATCAAGTGAGCTTACAAAATGTGATGGATTGATTGTTTTATTGGGCCTTTTATTCATCGCGCTCAGAGTGATGGATGAATTCAGCGAAGTGGGAAGGAGGCAGGGACAATAGAGTTTGGAGAGGGGTCTGTCAGCTGCAGAGTGGCTGCGCCAGCATCCAGTTATTAGTTCAGAAGAAAAAAATTTCTCTTGTCCTCACTTTCTCCTTTGTTGGAAGAATATTTTCTCCTACCACATTAATAAAGAAAAAATAATAATACTAAAGATGTGGTGTGTGAAGAGGAAGGAGGAAGCATTTGAAAAGGAAAAGCATTTGTGGGGCCAGGAGTTAGTTAACTGAATCATTTCTGTGCCTCCCTGAATATTTTGATTAAAGCCATAGGACCTCAATCAAAGCCACTGAAAAGAAATAAAGAGATGTCTGAGAATAATTTTGTCTGCTGGAATTTTCCCTCCTGTGTTCTATTACGATGGGGGAGGGGCTAAGAACAAAAAGAGAGTTCTATGTGGTCCTCCTTTGATCTTTCTAAGAAAAGAGGGGGCATTACAAAAGAAGAAGAGAAATTGACACCTATTTTGTTCTGGTTCTTTCCTTCACAACTGGATGTGAAGGGAGAGTCAGCAGCTACCAGCCCAGGCTGGCCATAACTAAACAGAGGCAGCATTTAGCAAATGTGGTTGGTGAGTCCACTAGACTCCCTGCAGAGTCCTCTCTTGGTCATAGGTCTTGTCACCTTCCTAGATGCCACTTAAGGCATGAGACCCTTGAGAGATACTGGTACTTGGCCAAGTCAGACCAAGGTGGGAAAAGAGCAATGGCAAGGTCTGAGATGCACATGTCCATTGAAAGGGAGGAATGGCATCCATGGAGGGAGGGCGCTGGTCCAAACCCAAAGAGGTGGAACATTCAAAGGAGACAGAGCTACAAGCACTCATTTCAGGACTGGTTGTAACTAATTCCAGTGCTCCCTCCGGGAAGGGGACTCCCCAGGGAAGGGGACACCAGTGTCACACATCTCTAAGACAGTGGCAGATCAAACATACCTAGACTAAGAAACTGATGAAAAAGTCAAAGTGCAGGGATGGAGGCTGGGGATGTGTCTCCATTGACAAAGTAATTGCCAAGCACAGAGAAAGCTCTGGATTCAATCCCCAGCACTGCATAAAACTGGGCATGGTGATAGATGCTGTAATGCATACACTCAGAAGATGAAGGCAGGGAGATTAGAAATTCAGGGTCATCCTTAGTTATAGAGCGATTTAGAGGCCAGCCTGGGTTACATGAGATCCTGACTGAAACAAAGCAAAACAAAAATTCAGAAATGGAAAGTGTGCAAACTCTGACTGATTGACAGTGAAGCATCAGTGAAGAATTATTCAGAGGTTGTATCTTATATAGGCTCAGAGAAGTAGTGTATAGTGTACAGATAGGCTTAAGCAGGAATTTTGTGTATGACCATGTCATGTATATGCCCAACCTTAGTTCACTGGAAAGATCTCTAGGCATGGAACCCAAAGATCTTGGGAAAGATAAGCCTCTGTAATTTGTGAAATAGGTTCAGACAAGCCTTGTCTTTTTCCTTTAATAAAATACATAACATTAGATTTTCTATTTTCAATGCAACTTCACTCTAACCTCTCTCCTCACCCTCGTGCTCTGTCTCTGTAAAATCTGACTAGTCTCGGTATCACAACCACAGATGAGCTGCCCTTTCGCAACTAGCTTATAGTAACGTAACATCTTTCAGATCCCTTCCTGCTGCTAAAATGTTCCAGCATATCTTTTATTTTTAAAGGCAGAATAATATTCCATTGTATGGCTATATCCCCTTTTGTTTATCTATCCATCCATCAATTGACACGGATTGTGTATACCTTTGGCTACTATGAACAGTTCTCTCATGAGCACGAATGTATAAAATCAGTTTGAGACCCTGCTTCCAATACTTTTTAGTCATTACTCGGCAATAAATTAGTAGATCATACAGTAATCCTATACTTAGTTTTCAAAGAAACCCCACACGGCTCCCATCTTAAAGTTAGATTAGTAACGTCTGTTTGACATAGTTGGTAGAGATGGTAAAAGATCCTAAGAAGGCAAAGATTGAAGAAATTCAAGTTGACCTTAGCTAGGTACGATGTTTGCCTGGCCAGGAGTACCTAGGATATCCCTTTCTCCAGATGCCACCTGACTGTAGTTGCCTGGCTACTTTGCTCTGTCAGAGGTCCTGGATAGAGGAGCAACAGCTTGAGCCTGTCCACTTTATCACTCCTGGTGTGTGAAGAGCAGGTGGTCCCTGGGCCTGTGGGGAAGAACATTCTCACTCATCGAATGGAGTGTTTTCCTTGGCAGGGGTACCACTCAGATGTCACCCCTGAAAAAGCCGCTCCATCTGCGACAAGGGTAGGGGATGGGGGATGGTACAAGAGGGAAGGGTGGGCAGCCATGGTGGGAGGAAGCCATTAGCATTTCGGTTGTGACATATTTATGTTCAGACCTCGTCATGTGGAGCTAATGATAGGATGTTCTGATAGACACCACTTTCAAATAATGGGCTACAAAGAAAGAAACACACTGCCTTTCTTTGTACCACAAAGGCCTGGCAGCTGGCGCGAGCAGGGCCAGCCTGCGAGAGTGCAGAGTTTGTGATCCTGCCCTCTAGGCGATGGAGCAGTGGTGGAATGCCAACATGGAGCCATTAAGAGGCAGAGCTGCTTGGGTGCATCCCAGCTGAGGGTGCTAATCCTCTTGACAGCCTATGAAGGTTATTTAAAAAGACAAGGCCCCCGGCATTCATTTCTGGGTGGGAAATTGGTGTCGCAGTGGTAAACCTGTCTGGAAGATAAGGGAGTTCAAAAGGTCCACTGATGGCCAGCCTTCTGCCCACCTTCTTGCTGAGAGCAGATGCAGATGGTAGGGAAACCGTTCATCCCAAGAGCAGAGATTTTCCATACTACGAGAATTCCCATGGGATCAGACAGATTTAGTTGGACTACCGGAGGGGATACTGCCCAGTTTGGGAACTGAAGGCGGTCACTACAGCTCCACAGCTTCATCCTCATACATTTTCATCTGCGTCTGGAAATCAGCAGGCTGCCTGCCTTACTCATGCAAGGCTATAAGAGCCTGGCATGTGTGGGCACAATGAAAGACTCTAGGGCTGCTATCCCTCTTCAGTGAAGGTGACCTTCTGGAGAAAGATGGAGCCAAATACCCCTTGATAGACATTCATTATGACCAATGTTTCTCCTACTGAGGCTCCCAAAAGCTGTTTTTGGGCATTTATTAATGGTCATGTCTTCTCATCAAATTAGAAGGGTTAGAAAACAAAATCTCTTCCTGATACTGGGCAGTTGGCTGAGAGAGGGAAAGGGAGGGGCCCCATGACCTAACCACTTCATATCCCTAGTCCTGGCAGGCAGGGTTCTTTTTCCCCTCACGGTCTCCTGCTTACCCATCCTCCAGAAAGCTTATGGATTCCTTCAGGAAAGCTTTAAGATGAGCGAGTAGGAGGGAATTTATCTTAAAATCAGGGTCTGGTCATGAAGAGTGCCACAATGGAAACCTGGCAGTAAACGGCAGTGATGCTGGCCAGTCATTCCCATGCCGCTCCTAGCGCTCACAGCTGTGGAAGACACTGAAAGCAGTGGTTCTCAACTTGTGGGTCGCGACCCCACGGGGTTCTCATATTAGATATTTGCATTACAATTCATAGCTAGCAAAATTACAGTTACAAAGTAACAGTGAAATAATTCTATGGTTGGGGGTCACCGCAACATGTAGAGCTGTATT
Source organism: Bramus lutescens (assembly GCA_001685075.1). Classification (NCBI taxonomy): domain Eukaryota; kingdom Metazoa; phylum Chordata; class Mammalia; order Rodentia; family Cricetidae; genus Bramus; species Bramus lutescens. The sequence goes on from LOEQ01001797.1 coordinate 66,938, forward strand.
AAAGGGTCACAGCATTAGGAAGGTTGAGAATCACTACTTTACAGCATCTGGTAAGAGCTCTAAGATCTGTGTCCCACTTCCCATGCCGAGAGGTCCTGCCTAGCAAGATGCAAGGTCCCATGCTCTACTACCTCCTAAGACAAATGAAAAGAGAAGAAGAAACTTCATTTGATAAAGCACTGGCATCACACTGGCCTGTAGCCAAGCTGGTGGGGAATGACTAATGTGGAAGGCCCAGCCCACTGTGGGCAGTGCCATCCCTTGGCGGGTGGTCCTGGGGTATATAAGAAAGCAAACTGAGCAAGCCAGAGCAAGCAAGCCAATGAACAGAGTTCCTTCACAGCCTCTGGTTCAGGTCGTGCCTCCAGGCTCCTATCTGGGGTGCCTGCCCTGGCTTCCTTTCAGGCTGAACTACAGCTATAAGCTGAAACACTCCCTGCAAGTTACTGATGCTGTTTAGTACAGCCATCGAAAATAAGCTATGCTAGTTAAATGCTGGGCATGTCTAGCTGAGACAGATAACCACACGGGAGAGGTGTGTTCAAGGGGACACACATCTGGGACCTGCCGAGAATACAGGAAGGAGTGAGCCAAGGAGGGTGGGATGACCAAGAGCCAGTCTCTGTCGGTGGATCTGGGTCCTACCAAAAATTGTTAGGGAGAAGGCAGGTGGCTGGCCCACTTCTCCCACTGGGAACAGCAGCACTGTCATCCTTTGCCAGGCTTACTGTCCGATGTCCTTTTCTACTGAGACTGCAGGCCTGAGGGACAGTAGAAATCAAGGGCTGGGACAAGTTTTCTATGAAAACAGAGGAAAGACCTAGGTATAATCAGAGTAGAAAGAGAGGAAATGGGCTTCCTGCCAGGGTGATGACATGAGCCACAACAGACACCCACAGCATAACCCATGGGCAGGGGGCAGTGTGGCCTCTGTGGGGAGGAGGATTGGAGGGGCCCCTGTGCGGCAGTACAATGGAGCATGTTTGTGTGCTTTGCTCTGGTTGGTTAGTTTTTTCCCTTTTTAAGTTAGCATGCAAAAAGGATTTGATCAACTCTTCAGATCTCACGGAAAAGAGAAGCCGTGATGGCCCAGGGAACGGGAGAGGAGAAGGGAAGCGCCTCTACACGCACACAGGCTCTCCTCCTTCTGTTCTGCTCTTCCCTGCCACAGCCTGTCCAGCAGATGTCCAGGAGCTAGCCCAGATGCTGGGGTCCCCCTGTGGGTATGAGGAGTGGAGGAGGATCCATGGTCCTGTTTTCTTCTGTCACTACTGCCCCTGTTCTGACACGTGGGAGAGCACACGGGACTGGGCTCCGAGAATCTGACATCCAAGCGCAAAGGTGAGGTTCCTCGTGCCCAGTTCAAGGACATCCCACTCTGCCCTGGGCACCCAGCCCATCTCAGTCATCAGCTGCCGACAAGGCCGTAGCTGAGGAGAACTGACAAGCACTTGTCTGCAGAGCCCTGAAGCAAAGCCCTCCGAGCTGTGTGGTTGCCAGGATGAAATTGGCTGGTGTCAGCCACAAGGCATGCGGGGACATTGGATTTCCAGCAGTAACCTTGGGAATCAGATGCAGATCTTTACCTGGACTTGCATTCACCTCACACACAGTCTGAAGTGTCAGCTGTTCAGGACCACATGAGGGACTTCCTTCCCCCTGCTGCCCAGCTTCCCACACTCACTCTAATCCCCAGCCTTGCAATCCTTCATGCTATTGCATTCAGTTCCTTGCCTGGGTCTGTCGACCTGGCCTGTCTGCATAGAACCCTCTCCCACCTGGATCCATAGTGCCTCTGCCAGTGGACCAAGAAAGTGCCTTTCAACTCCTGTATTCCCCTCTGGCAAAATCAGCAGCAAAGACAACACTGAGCCTAGTGGCCTAAGCCCCTGCTTTGATTCTCAGGCCCCAAGAGCCACCCAGGCGCCAGCAACCTGCTAAGACACATCAGCAGACCGCTTGCTGATATCATAAACATATTTTCCCTTCTCAGCAAATTGACAGGACAAGGCTTCCTGGAGACAAAGATGAAGTGAGCAGGAAGCTCCCCAGGCCTGGGGAGAAGAGGGAGAGAGAGAGAGAG
>LOEQ01001797.1:69067-93742 GCA_001685075.1 Bramus lutescens
GAGAGAGAGAGAGAGAGAGAGAGAGAGCAGGGTCGATGGCTCCTGTTATCTGCTCACAAACCTGAGGAGCCTTCCAAGGGGGCAGGATAATGATTGTACTGGCTCTGCTAATGGAAGAAGCAAGGGGGCTGTGTGGAAGGCAGGGAGAGTTCCCACGGGTATAATATACACCCCAAAGAGAGGCACCTATAGTCAGCGTTGACAGGCAAACATCCCACTGAAGCCTCAGCGGACAGGCAGGCATTTTGTGACTGCTTGGACACCGTCACTGCCAATAACAAGCTCATCAAACAAAGTGTGCTTTTATAGGTGTTCTGGAAAGAAATGATATTGATGCCTAATAGGTCCAAGACAGTCCCCTGAGCAGTAGGGACCGTTTAAACAGATGGCATGCTGTGTGGCTCCAGACAACCAGCTGGAGGCTTGGCCACTTTACAGAGAACCCAAGCACCTCAGGCTGAAGAGGTGGGCTAAGCTTGGTTGCTCTTCCTCCCAAGCCCGTCCCTGATCGGGAAGCGGAATGTACATTCTTCCCAAAGCAAGCTCTGCTGTGTGGGTTCGCTGGCCTGAGAGACCCTAGCCTGAAGTTATAAGGTAGAAGATAGATGATGAGGGGGTTAGTGGCCTCCAGAGTCAGGGTCATGTGATTTCTTAGCCAGGATATGACCTCCTTGGTGATACTCTTTGGTGATACTCCTTGGCCTCATGTAGAAATTTTTTTTAAAAAATTGATTTTAGTTTTAGCTTTTCATTTTAAGTGTGTGTGTGTGTGTATGTGTGTGTGTGTGTGTGTGTGTGTGTGTGTCCACAAAGAACAGAAGGTGTGGGATCTCTTGGAGTTGAGTTCCAGGCAGTTGTGCGCCTCCTAACACTGGTGTTGGGATCTGAGATGGAGTCTTCTTCATGAGCAGGATGGGTTTTTAACCACTGAGCCATGTTCTTAACATGTATAGCTTTTCTGATCATTTCCCACTAAGCAATAGTCTAATAGCTATTTATATATAGTATTCATTTTGTGTCAAGGAGTGCACATAATGCAGACATGCAGAAGGGTGTGCACAGGGCTGGTACAAACACTGTGCTGTGTTATGTAAAGGACTCGGTACCTTCTCAGGGGATCGTGGAGTAAATCTACAGATCCTAAGGATGCTCACCCTTAGTGATGTCAGCTCTCCCGGATTCAGGGGGTGTGGTTTGCCTACTCCCATTCATCTTATACCACTAACATAAGTAAACACAAACAAATGCCCATGTGTAGCAAACCTGGAGGAACTGTGAACAGCTGTTTTCTGAGTTTTGTTGACTCATCCTTTCCCACCCTTCCTACCGTGCCCCAACATCAGGTATTTACGGGCAGGACCAAGCTAGAACATTCCTTGCTTTAGGCAGGACTGTGTTTCTTGAAAGGGCAAAACTCACCCCAAAAGTTGACAACCTACTTTTGTCTCTGAGGCTCCCCAGCGAGGGTTTATAAAGACCACAGCACACATGAGAGCTAGTGGCTATGTGAGTCCTTGCCGCAAATCATGACCCCACAGGTGGGCTGAGGCAGGCAGCAAAGAAAAGAGTGGAAAGGAAATCCCAGAATAGACAAGCAGGGTGAATGGGCATGCCTCTGGGTCAGCAGTAAAATAAAGGCAAATGTGCTACTAGGTATAGGTAGAGAAATGGGATGGAAACCCTAGAAGTCAACCTTTGGGTATCCAAGGAGGAATTTACCAAAATGTGTTCCCAGAGCATACCAGGTATTTCCTAGACACCCTCCAAGTAAGTAGCCTCAGCATCTCTTTTTCTTTGCCACCAGGGTCTTACAGCTCTCCCTGCATCTCCGTGACAGTAAATGGATTCTGGAGAACTTCTCACCAGGACCTCCAATGTCTCCAATGGGAGAGCACACGGTTGAATAGCGCTCCCAAAGGAATCTCGAAGAGGCTTAAAGGCGGGGGGGGCACTCAGGAGAGAGGATGGAGAAGGTACAAGAGCAAGAGATTGTCACACCAGTACCTCATAGGAAGGAACTAAAGCAGTGGTCTCAGGAACAGGAAGACCCTCATCATGGCCTATGGCAATATTTCTGATCTCTTCTCATGTCTCACATAGAGAGTTGGGCTACCCCTACTCCTAAAGAGGACCTTGGTCCATGTAAACAGACTGAAATTTATAACCATGGGTGGAAAGGGAAGTTTTGATAGATATGAAAAATGTCACTGGGCCTTTCAGTAACAAAGTCATGAGCTTTTGATCAGCTTTGATCAGCTCTGGTTACTGATCATTGATCATCATCTCAGGGTGGACTCTTGCTTGATTCTTGTCCCAACCTGAGTTTTATCATTCAGTTCATCCTCCATGGTCCCCACTATCATGCTCATAATATTTTGGGAAAAGTTTATGCCACATAGGCATACATTGTTTCTGCCAGCAGAAAGTTTAAATTTCCCAACTCCAAAGGAGTAGAAAGATTGACTGAATCCAAGCTAGAGTTGATAACATTGAGTAGTCAACTTCTTTGGTATTTTTAAAATTCCCTGGAACAAAATGCACTGTACCAATCCTGGACATGATGTAGTTGGTGCCCTGTTCAAACAACAGTGGTGGTTTGAATGGGAATGGACCCCATAGGCTCATGTGTTTAAATGCTTGGTGGCCAGTTGGAATTGTTTGAGAAGGATTATTAGGTATAGCCTTGTGGGAGGTGGTGTGGCGCTGGGAATGGAATTTGAGTTTCAAAAGCCCATGCCATTCCCAGTCTCTCTCTGTCTCTCCCCCACCCCATTCCCCGCTGCCACCTTTTACCATTAGATGAGTATGTAAAGCTCTCAGCTATTGCTCCAGCACCATGCCTGCCTACTGCCATGCTGCCTACCTCAATAATCACAATAATCAATAATCACAAGCTATCCTTCAAAACTGCATGCAAATCCCCAATTTAATGCTTTCTTTTATAAGTTGCCTTGGTTGTGATATCTTTTCACCACACTAGAAGAGTAACAAAGACATAAACCATTCTTCCCTCACTGCAAATATGCCTTTCTCTCTAAGGACTGGTGGATTTAGGTCCTCTGGTATGCTAGGATGGGTCCTGGGACGATCTCCCCTCTTTGTGGCATGAGCTGAGCAATGGCAGCCAGGCTCCATGCTAGAAGAGAAGTCACTGAGCCAACCAGCGTGCCTACTTCCTGACTTGATGCTTCCTAGGGCAGGATTTCTGCTCTCACCCTGTTTCTATTTTAACCTTGGGAGCCCTAAGGATGAATTGGAAATGTGGCTTTTGAAATAAACCCACAAAGGTCGAGTTCAGCGCTACCAGAGTCTGGCCCACAGGAGTCATGGGTTAAGCATCTGGAAAATGACATTCTGGCTCTGCACTCACTGTGATGCTGCCTAGTTTCTAAAAGCCTCAGCATTCTCACCGATAAGCGAACAGACTTGGGAAGTTTGAAGAAGGTAAGCTTTATCTGTGGGCTTGGCAGAGGGTCTGGCATAGAAATCCACGAGAGCTACAGAAACCAGCATAGCTAGCATTGACTAGCAAAATAATGAAATGCGTTCATGATGCCAATGACTTTCTAAGGGCCAAGCACCCATTATCCCTCCTAACCTTCAAAACACGGTGTGGTTAGCAAACACCATCATCAAGGATGCTGAGTTTTGCAAGGGGCCAGAGTATGTGTGACCAGCCAGCAGAAGGAACGGCAAATCTGCAAAGCAGGCAAGCTAACCTGACTCTCGACAAGTATCTGACTAAGTTTATCTGCAGTCCTAGTACAGAGATTGCAGGAAAACTTGCTGCAGATTCTTGGTGGCTGACCAACGTGGTCTTGCAATGCTCTCGGCAAGGCTCAGACAAAGCCAGAGGAAATCAAGGGAAGGTAAAGTGTGTGCCTGGTGCCCCCAATGCAGGGTGCTATGGTCAGGCTGGCTGTGTCTCTCTAGTTGTAGATATGCTTAAAATGCTGTGAGAAGGGCCAAGCAGCCACTGTAAGAGGCTGGATTGGGCATGGCTGGTCACAGGACAAAGATGGACCCATTTGTCTGCTCTACATCTTTTTTTTCCTCTAGGAAATCTAGATCACACAAGTACTGGGATGCTCACACACCTTTTGAAGTCACCGCGTTCAGACATTAAAACACATGTGCTCTAAGCCATGGGGCCTTCATTAGAGGGAAAAAGCGATTGGATAGTTTGGCTACTAACTGTTTTTTTGGCATTTTTTAGCCAAATAATGAGGCACCCGTGGAAATGGGGACATGCAACAGCAGCAACAAAAGGAAGGACTCTGGGAAAATGGAAAGTTTCATCCAAGATAAGAGAGCCATATAGCTCTTATTAGGCGTTCTGTACTGTCAAGGAGGTCCCCTGGCTTTAATAAAACCTCATTTTTTCCTGTAAATTCTCCCATGTGGTAGGGGGGCTCAGGGTTTAATGGGGATATAAGAGATGATTCCAACCTGAGGCTCAGGTGGTGGGGGCCCAGCCCACAGCTCAGCAGCCGGGATTGATTGCAGAGCCTCCTGCCCGGCAGCACACACTCATTGCACATCAGAGAACAATCATGAGCCATTCCAGGCTGACCTGGGCCAAGTGAAGATGGCAGCTTGTCTCCCATTCGTTCCCGCGCTGAGGAGCAAGCTCACCGTGGTCTTCATTAAAAGTGGACCCAAGGAGTAAGCGATGAGTTCCAACATGTGATTTATTAGGGGACATCTGCACCTTTAATCCAAGCCTAGCTCCTTAAGATTCCCATTAGCGCCCGGCCACTGTCTTCATTAGGAGCTGTTGGTTTCGATGAATTCATCTCTCCTGTCATATTCGATTCTATCTGGGGGGGGTCTCCCTCTCAGTCCTGAGGGGGTGATCCACTGAGCGTTAATATTCCATGACAAGCACCTCACAACAAGGGGGGGTGTCAAAAGGAACTGCTGACAGATGTCAAGTCTGAGTCAGTGAGAGCTGGAGGGAAGTTGAGAGTTAGCAGCTGATAATTAGAAGTCACTGGTGGGTATCAGAATGCATCCATCAGAAATCTGTAAAGATAAACACACCCATAGCCAGCATGAGATATGGGAGCAGTGTTGGTTCTGGGCTCTTCCTCCACTATTGACAAGGGATCATTGCTTGCTAAACCCTTGAATTCTAAACATGGCTTCTAGCTATTCTACACTCCACACACACTAGCTGTGTTCCCAAGACAAAAAGAAATACTGTGACTGGTGTAATGAGCCCGTGTGAAGTCCTTTCAGTAACGTGGAGCGTGTAGTTTTTAATCTGACAATTCTATACCAATGCAGAGACGTACTTACTCCTAAATTCGCCAAAGGATATCTGGAGAGAAAAACTATAACGTAGGTGGTAGGTGGTCACCATGGCCATCTTTTCTGCCCTGAAATAAGCTTTCTCTACATTTCAGGGAGTGGGAGCTGGGAAGAGATTTTGATTGCAAGTCTAAATATGTGGGAGAAAAGACCAGCAAAGAGAAAGCTGTCTCCCTGTCCATCTGATTATCATAAGTCCTCTGATGTAGAACATCTCTGTCTCCATTCCATATCAGAGTTTCCCAGTAGAGGCCTGTGTAGAAAATGGTGTGAAGCACCTGGAAGACAGGGACTCAGAGAGGGGTCGGGGGCTTCTCAGGTCCCATGTGATAGGTGTGTTCTTATCGTTCCTGTCATCTCCTTACCTTTTAATATTCCCCAGAGGTCCCAAGCACCCTTAATTCCATCCTGAACCCAACTCTTGGAATGATTTCATGCAACATGGTTAAACTCACAGAGATACTCTCCTTGGAAACAAGCAGCCTGGTGTCCCTCGTGAAGTAGAAAAGGCTCTGGACGCCAAAGGGCTAAGTCACACAGACTGGGCCCTTTGGCACTTCACTGAATTAATCAAAAACAAATTACCCACAGTTCTCACTCCCTTTAGCTTAGGATTTCTGGACCTTATGAGGGTGTCAAAGCTCACCTACACAAGCATCAGAAGCATCTTGTTCACCATTTTCAGGAAGGCAGCCAGTAAAACACACTAGGCATGCAGAGTATTATCAAGTGGGCTGCATGTTACAAGACTTTGCTCTGCCACAGGCTATAAGGTAAGTGCTCTGAGTATTTTCAAGTGGTGAGGCTAAGCCAGGGGAGTCGATAGTTAAAATTAGTTAAAATTTAAGGTGGGCACATAAGGCGGGCATATAATTAGAAAATGGACGCATTTTGAAACTTGGGTTCAGTTCAGCTTACAATGGGTTTGTCAGGTCATAATGCCACTAGAAGTTGAGGAGTATCTGTACCATACACACAGTTAGTCCATGGCACTGAGGGCTCTAAGGGCAATGTGGCTGCCCAACAGAGAATCCAGTAAGAATGGCAGACAGTAGATTAAATAACTATAGCACTGTCCAGTGTTGACATGTTGGAAGGCCCAGCAGGACAAGAAGGATTTGGTCTGCTCAGGAAAGGGAAGAAAGGATCGAGTAGACCAAAGGCAGATTCCCATGGGAGGTGATATCTGAATCGAGAAGGAGTTGCTGGGATGGGCGAGAGAATGGGTAAAAGATGCTGTGGACAAAGGATACGCCGTGTTCTGTTAGGGAGGTGGGAATGGCACCTAACTGCGCTTCTGGGTAAATAGTGCAATTGAGAGTTGGTGAGGTGTAGGGATAGAGTGAAGGTGGAACTTTCATGATATTTAGGAAGAAAAACAATTAATGCAATGAAGAAAAGCAGGAGCTGACTGTCCTTCCAGTTCATGGAACCCTGGATGAAAAAAGGATGAACAGGCCAGCAAGATGGTCTAGCAGATACAGACAAACACTGTCAAGGATAACAGCATAAAAATGTTCCCCAGGCCCCATAAGGTGGAAGGAGAGCCCCCATATTGTCCTCTGACCTCTACACGAGCTAGCTATGTGACACACGTGAATACACACGCACAATAAATAATAACTAAGTTTAGGTAATAGACTTTTTCTAACGTGGGTAAACAGTGGGATATGATTCTAAGCTCTCTGGGCATGATCTCAGGCAATGCCTGGACAACACAGAGCCTTAGTGGCCAATCTGCAAGACAAAGATGACCACCCTACAGTGCCTGACTCACATTCTGCTGTGATAATCAAATGTGGACGGGCTCGACAAACAAAGCTTTGCTGCTTTGAAAACTGAAGAAAGTAGAAAGCTACAGAAGGGTGCTATTCATCACCAGCAGGTGTGTAAGCACAGGCCCTGGGACTGAGCAATCTGTGCTAAAGAATCTTAGGAGTTTATACGCTAAAAGAAAGTACCTATCCCTTCAAAATACAAAGCACAACCAGTCAAGGGCATGGGAAGGGAGGATGCTCATCTCTCCATTTGCTGCACTCCGTGCAGGGGCATGATGCTAAATAAGGTCCAGTACCCACTGCTTCCGGAGCAAGTAGGTGTTTATCTTCATTTGTGCTCTACTCAGCTTTCCCAGGTATTTTTCCTTAAAGGGTGTATTTGAGGGTCCTCAAAACTTCAGGAATAAAACCAACACTATTAGGCAAGGCACTTGCAGCAAGAAATAACCACAAGAAAAATAAATGCAGCTGTTAAATTTCTGCTTCCAAGAAGAGATTTACTCCATGACAACCATTCCTTGGGGGGTTGATCAACCACTGGTAAGACAGAAGAGATGCCCCCAGCCCTCCAACAGCTCCATCATGCAATGGGGCCAGCACCCATCACCATTCAGTCCTCTGTGGGGCTTTGGTCAAGATTTAGAATGAGAAGAAATTGCCCCCAAGAATATTCTAGAAAGGACACAGACTGAGCATAAGCTGAACTGGCCCACCTGCCTCGAAGCTTCCAGATGCTTGCTGGTGTGTGTTATGCCTGTTCTGCCATGTCCACCTGCGTAGACAGGCTAATTGCCTCCCTGCAAGCAGTGTGGGTGCCTTTGGCAATGCTTGTTTATGAAAGTTCTCTTGCCTGCATTGCTCTCTCTTCATCAAACATGAATGCTAGCAAAAACTTCTCTGCAAGCCTCATGAATTTTGTAAAAAACAAAACACAGGGGAAAAAACCTACACTGTATTCCCCAGATATTCTCTATGAGACAATTGCCTGCTCTCTCTCTCTCTCTCTCTCTCTCTCTCTTTCTCTCTCTCTCTCTCTCTCTCTCTCTCCTCCCTCTCCCACTATTTAGAAAAAGCTGTTGAATATGAAATATTTATGCTATAAAATAGCTTACCAGCCTTGCTTACTGGGACCCAGCTGAAAAAGAACCAGATCCCCAAATAAATAAATTCTCTCATCTTCCTACCAAAATTGCTTCAAATGATCTCAATACACGGGATCATTTTTTTTCTGAGCTAAATGCCCTTTGCTTCCTGCCCACAGACTCTCAGAGACTGGCACAAGCCGAAGGCATTCTCTGATAAGTCTAGAGCTTCCCCACCCAGGCTCCTCCAGAAGAAGGGGAAGGACAAGAAAAAGAAGATAAAAGAATGGGAAAACCCACTCCCTCTGACAGGCTGGAAAATGAAGGTACAAGGTTAGTGATGTCGCATTATAGACAGAATGGCACCTAGCATGCATAAGACACCAAGTCAGAAAACCAGCACAGAGTGCCTCCTTCCTCATTTCATTATCTAAGCATGCCATATAGCAAGTTCAAGGCCAGACTCATGCCAGAAAAAAAATCCATCAATTAATTAACCAACCAATCAACCAATCAATCAAACAGTGAACAACAAAGCTGAGGTGATGAACTCAATTCCTTCTCTGTATCCTTTCCATACATCTTGTTGGGTAGCACCCAGACAGACACAGCCTCAAGCCTGGTGAGCAGCCTCTCATCTTCCCCTCTTTCCACAGTGTCTGCAGCATCAGCTTCTCTCCTTCCTGATACCTACTGGTCCCTCAGCCCTTTGCTATCTATCAGTGAAGACCATTTGGTTTCCTAGCTACCCTTGGAGCCCCCAACATACATGGCATAGTCATTCTGTTTTCTACTTGAGGAGCACTTTGCTCTCCAGGAGCCTTCCGTGAGCAAGGAGAGGTGCTGGCTGTGAAGAGTAGAGTCCGAGAAGCCTGGGGCTGAGTGGAGTGAAGACAGTAGGTAATGTCTCCATAGAAGTGTCGTTTCCTACAACACAACAATGCGGTCTTGGATGGGACAAAAGAAAAACACACCAACTGGGCAGTGTAAAGGGCCCCTGGATGTGGAGAAGAGGAGGCTCAGGCTGTGGTGTAAGAGCTGCCTGAGGGGCCTTCGGAGGAATCCTCCTACTTGCTTTAACAGGGTGCTCTTCTCTGACAATCAGGAGACAGGGTAGGTGCAGCATCTTGGAGACTCCACCCCCACTGGCACCCTCATTGTGTGCTCCTGTGAAAGCTCTCTTTAGGCTCCCCATTAATTGTATTTCTCTAAGAAACATCTATGCTAGTCTCAGAAGTCCTGACGATGCCAGGAACTGGTCTCCTGTGCCACCTGGCTGGTGTTCTGAAGCCACGAAAATGGTTGCTGTTACCATTTCAGAACTGGGGATGTGTAGAGCTGAGTGGAGAGTTTGATTCAAGGCTCTACCTCCTTATCATCCCCAGCACAAGGCTGGACAGAGTGCTCTGAGAAATTACTTTTTGAGTTACTGGTTATTATTAACCACTCCAAAATAGGGGGTGTGAGTGGGAATGGGGGATGCAGCATGCTGTTAGGCTCTTCCAGCTCCTCTATGGCCACCTAGCTCCTGAGGACCCTGCCCAACTCTGTCACATGAGCAACACTCTCACATTCTTGCATCGCCCCATTCTCTGAAAAACTCCAGAAATTCTAGAGTTTCATGGAGAATAGCCAAGGCAAATAGTAACTTGGGCCAGCGAGCTAACTTCTTTGGGTCTCAGAAATTTTGAGTATAAAACAATGTCTAACTGACCATAGTGGCTCACCCCTGTAATTCTTGCACTTGGAGAATGGAGGCATGAAGATTGTCATGATTCGGAGGCCAGCCTGAGCTACACGGTGCATCCCAGGTCAGTCTGGGCTACAGAAGGAAACTTTGTCTCAAAAATGCAAAATAAAATGGTGTTTGAAGAAAGAGAATGGAGGGTGATTTACATTATAGATAACATCTCCACCATTTAAGACAGTGTTTGGAATTCTGTTCATAACAGCATTACTTGTTGAGATTTAGTTTACTTTAAACCAATATGGCAGCCAATACAATCCTGAAATGAGCACCTATCCTCTGGTCTAAAAGGCCTGATGTGAGCACTCTTTTATCTTGTTTATAACAGATATCCATACCATTGGTGCCAACATTCTCTATTACTAGAACTGCCAGATATCTGGGCTACAGGTCAGCTACCACTAGGTTGATATGTCCTAGCATTTGTAAAACCCCAGAAGGGGAAGATGTATTAGAGACAGCATCTCAAAACCTTGTTTAAAAAAACGCTACTCTAGCATCTATGACTCTTTCCTCTGGTATGCCCTGGACTTGGTGCAGACCTTCATGCTTCACGGAAGCCACTGCTCTGAGTTTTCTGTGTACTGTATGCTTTTATAGACACCTCCTTCTCTCAACTGTGGGAATCTCTTATAATAGAGGCCATGCATCTAGTCTGATAAACACCTAACAACAAGCTTAGTCAGCATCTGTCAAATCACATTTTCTGGAAGGAAAGAACCAACGGATAATGAAGACACAGTCTTGCCCAAGGCCACAAACCATCAGTGGCAAAAGGACAGAAAAGCTCAGGCTCCAGACCCTGGGATGTAGCTCATCCAGTGACAGCTGATTTCATAAGAATGAGAGACACTATCTAAATGATTAGCTTGTACTATCCCCAGCTCTAAAGACCTTTGCGGGAGAGACCAGGAATTTAACTCAAATCTGATGCTTACTGCTGGGTCTTGGACCTTCCACCACCCTCTCGCCTCCCTGCCCTCACACTCCAAGGCAGGGTTCACTGAGTAATGCCATAGTCCTGGCTGACTTACATTTGAGAATTGGGCAGAAGTCACTGAAACTGGCCCCACATGGGATTCCAGGAGTAAAAGCAGCCCATCCTCTCGGGACTTCTGGGAACTACAGATAACTTTTTTAATGAACCAAAATACCAAAGGAAAAAAAAACCCTACTGACAGTTGTTATCCATTGCCCAGCTCCCCACGGAGAGGTGCCTGTGGAATTTGCTGTGCTGTGGTCATGTGTGAAGGGCAGCACCAGGCCCCATGGTGATAACGAGGAGGCGTATTTATCCAGCATGCCTCCCCCAGAGAGCTTGTTTTTCCCTCCATTGCAATAGTGAGGTCCTCTTGGCTCAATCCCTGGTGCCTAGCACAGATGGGTGATATCACAGGAACTGCCCAGAGGTGTGCAACAATCCACAGAGGGAGCAGATAAGATGTGGTCCTTCACATCCTGGGCCAAGGCTCAAGTATGGATGGCTGTCAGCATAAAATAGTTTCACAATCCTGATTTCAAACAACCTGGCTATATCCCAAGATCTCAAGAAATAGGCAGTATTCTACCCTGGGAAGGTAGACAAGGAGAAAGGGTGAGTTTAGGGTACCAAGAACAAGATATTATACACACAGACACACACACACACACACACACACAGAGAACAAGATATTATACACACAGACACATACACACAGAGAGAGAGAGAGAGAGAGAGAGAGAGAGAGAGAGAGAAAATTTGAAACTGGGTACAACTCTGTATTACAAACTAGAACTCACAATGTAGCCCAGGACAGCCTCAAACTCATGATGCCCCTCCTGCCTTAGCCTCCTGACTACTAGAAGAACAGGCATGAGTCACTGTGCCCAGGTAAAATTCTTGAATGTGTATATTTAAGTAAGCCCTCAGGTGATGTTAAAGTGGCTGGCTTAGGAGCTATGCCTTAAGGGAAATGGCCTTGGTTCAATACCAGAGAATAAGGGGAGTTACCAGCAGAGCTCCCCACTACCCAGGCTAAGGGCTAGACAGGAGATTGTGTTATAAGGAGAGTTTCTGAAACCTAAGTCTGTGTTGAAGACTCATGTTCCCCAAATGGATCCAAATCAGTCCCTCTTAGCAGCAAGGTAACTTTACCTGCCATAGCTTGTGTTTATAACCCCTTTTCACACAGGGGATTGGGGTAACTGCTGTATTCCAAGCATGTACTGGGAATGGCACCTGCAATAGCAGGTTCTGGTGAAGAGCTGGGTTGTTCACATTTTATCCTTGTGGATGGGAAAGAAAACCAACCCGAGACTCAGAGTCCTACAACATCTCAAAGTGGCAGGAGGGAGATAACACAGGAATCAAAGTCACATCTGTAGTCTTGTTGAAGTAAGATATAAGGTAGGGAGAGGAGCTAGACACCCTAACGTGTCCCTCACTTAGGAACTTAAGACAATGTCCTCAAGATGTTAAAAAAACAACAAAAAAAGAATTTAAGCTGACCCCAAATGCAACCTCATATCCAACGCATCTATTGGTTAGAGAACAGCAGGTGCAAGTGATCTGCCTGTGGAAATGGGAGGGGACTTTAGTTAGGAGAGGGGGAGTTAAATAGAGAAGAGGGAAGGAGGGTAAATAACAAAATGTCTATAAAAAGTCATACATATGTGTCAGTGCATACACACATACTATAATCATCTATCTATCCTCTATACAGTGTGTCTATATATGCATATATAGACACATATATATGTACACACACATATATAATATATATATGCACGCACGCACACACACACACACATATATATATGTATATATTTTCTAATAGCCCTATTTTCCATCTGGGCTGACAATGCTCCCTCCAGGAGCAAGGGACAATCTAACAAAAATACTGACACCAGGCATTAGTAGCCTTCTTTTGAGTTGTTGGTCAGGCTTGTCAAAGACACTCCCAAAACATCGTAGTCTATTACTTTCAATCGTAGTTGAAAGATGTGAAAGGCAAGTCCCTATTGTTGACACAGGACCCAGAGGACTCAAGCTGGATCTGACCCCGAAGCTTTCTTCCTGAACTTTCATGATACCAGAAGGCACCACGCGAGCTTCCAAAGGAGGGAAGCAACCAATAGTCCTAAGCAGCTATGATACTAACCAGCATGACATGGTAATCCTAAGGTTACAATAGTGACACACATATCTCAGCAGCAACCCACAGCTCTCTAATTGTACACAAGGCCCATTAAACAAGAGAGAAGTCATGCCTAGTCCTATCCCTAGCCAGCCACCTGGGGCAGTGAAAGCATGGATCCTGGAGAAGAACCTACACGACCACTTTATTAGAACAACATAAATCCTGACTGCATCCTAAATACTTATCCTTATGCCCACAGGTAAGTGTAGTTCTCCCCTTTAATCAAGAAAACTTCTCTTTGTAACAGATGGAGACCATTACAGAAAACCACAACCAATCAAAACGCAGAGTCGATAAGCCCAGTCCCAACTGATACCTCCAGACTAAACTCTTTCACCTAAGGCTCAGAGATCATTGTGGAAGAGGGGGCAGAAAGACTGTAAGAGCCAGAGAAAGGGAAGTATTCTGTGAGATTGTGTCTCCTAGAAAAGTCAGAAACTATTCCCATGAAGTCTCACCAACATGGCTACCTAAAAAACATGACCTGAGAAAGGACAACACCAGTGGACTTGCTAACACAGACAGGCGAAAACTCAGGAGGCCTCAACCTTAGGCTAAGAACAACAGGCAACTACAAAATGCTAAAATCAGGAGAAATCATCTTCCCCAGGGAAGAGGACACCTATTGGTTAGGCAATACCAAATGGTCAGCCCTAAAATATAGATACATACAAGTGACAGCATAAAGATTGAGAGGGTAATACTTATATTTTCAGATACATACATACATACATACATACANNNNATACATACATACATACATACATACACACATACATACACAGAGAAACAAACAATCAAAGAGAAAGAGTCCATGAAATTAAAAGAGAATAAGGGGTGTACATGGGGTGGTTTTGGGGGAGATGACAGAAGGGGCAAGTGATATAATTATAATCTCAGAAAATAAAAAAAACTATTAGCTTTATCAGATATTTTATTTAATATAAAAATTAAGTATAGAGTGACTTTCAGAGAGGAGGCTTATAACATTTCTCAAGCTGGATGAGAGGGCTGGGAGTGTACCTCTATGGATGAGCACTTGCCAAGCATGCATGAATGAAGATTAGGATTCAAACTGTAACGTAGGAGGTGGGGCAGACCGAGAGAGAGAGAGAGAGAGAGACACGCGAGAAAGGTATCTAAGCAGAGAATTATTTATAAACTAGTGACATAGTTATGGAGAAAACAGCCTAGTAACCTTTGGCCTACATATTAATAATGCCAAGGATTTAACCACAAACCCACATTCCACTTCAAGACACATTCAGTAAGCAGAGAAACCGTGTCTGGTGTGATCCAAATTGGATTAAAAGAGAAAACCACCTCCAGGCCCCTGTGGCACTGACACAGGTCTAAGGCCAGTTCCAAGAGTCCTGAGCAAGGCCCAGAGGAGGGCAGGTGGTCACAGGGCACTGGAGGCCCCTTGAACCTGCAACCCCCCCAGGGTAGGAGCCAGGGGTTTGACCATCACAGGAGCCACCTCCTCTGTCTTCCATAGGCCTCATAATTCCCCCCAGAACTGTTAGCCAGCCAGGGCTTTCTCAATCAAGCGTTCACATTTTTATTTGCTTTCTTCAAGGGAGATAAAAGAAAAGAAAAAGGCCACACGGGGTGGGAATAAAAGGAATCCAGGGGCTCTCTGGGAGGCGTAAGGGCAGACACTAGATGTGCTTCCTAATGCAATGTGGCATTTGTCCTTCTTTCCCTGAAGGCCCTGGAGAAAGCAGCTGCCGGAGAGCTAAGAACACCACCCGCCTCCAAGGCCTGAACCACTGACCCAGGCTCGAACAGGAGCCACTTACACTTGTTTGCCTAGACTGCCTGGGTAATATTTGAGCAGCTGAGAAGCATGGTGCAGACACAGGAGCTCCACATCATGCCAGCTTTTAGGAGCGTCCTGCAGCATGTTCCGGCCCTTCCTGGATCAAAGCCACTAGTCTGTACCAACTCACCTGGAGGGACCCAAGTGAGAAACGTGCTGTCTCTCATACTAAGCATGTGTAGTCAACTTTGGCAAAGGGATGGAGAGCTTAAAATTGCTAGGTTTGGCAGTTCACCAATGGAGATTGCTATAGCATCAGCTTATTAATAACAGAGGGAGTATTGACATGGTCTGCAGTCATTGTCACTGCTGTCAAAATGATCTGCAATGATATTCTGTGCTTTGTGTTCAAAGACAATGCAGCTAACACAGTATAATAAGTGCTTATATTCCATCACACAAGGATCAGATGTTGTCCAATCTACTAGTACTTTTGAGGGTGCTTGAGGTGTTCACTTGTGAGTACATATATCTGCATGTGTGTACATTATATAAATGCACACATCCAAGTACACATATACACAAATGTAGTTACATGTTATCACGTATTGTTTTGGGTGCATATATATAAGTATCTTATCCATATATAACTAGGCAATTTTTTGTTTGGTTTTGCATGTGTTATGTGTATGTATGTTCTCACGAGTGCATGTGTGCATGTGTACACACATGGAGGCTCAAGGTTGAAGTTGGTTTCTCCTCCATTTCTCCCCACCTTTCTCTTTGAGATGGTCTATCAATTGAATCCGTAGCTAGCTGATAGACTAGTACAGCTATTCAGCTTGCTCTCAGGATCCCCTGCCTCTGATTTCCAGGTGCTGAAATTACAGAAAGGCCACCATGTCCATCTACCATTTTTGTGGGGCTTAGGATCCAAACTCCAGTTCTCACTCTTGCCACTCAGTGATTTCCCCAGCTGCAGGGAATGCACCTTTTTAAGGGCAATGATTTTTCCAATGCAGTTCTTTCCCATCATCTTTAGTTTAAAACAAATAACTCTAAATAAAGTGTTGGGTATCCAACTCAGCCCTGAAGTGGGGGAAGGCTCAGGCTCCACTCATGTCCTATCCCTCGAATTCCATTCATAGCATACGTCATGAGACAGTTGAGCCACCAAGCAAACCCAGTGACCAATTTAGAAAAAGATGACATTGCTACTAAGCAAATTGGCCAGTTAGCTGTATACCTGGCACAGACAAGACAATGGACTTTTAAATGTATTTGTTCTAAGACTGAGAATTTTTCTTTATTTCTTACAAATTCTTTCAATCACAGAAGTAATAAATGCTCATTAAGGTAACTCTAGAAAAATGTGGATGAATAGAAAAAAATTAATAAAGCAAACGTTGTCACATTTTTCCAACCCAGCTACAATTAGCATTTTGGTAGATTCCTTTCAAGTTTTTACTTTGTGCATTACAGAAGTCTTTAATTGCATCATGTTCTTTGCTTATTGTTATTTCATGAGACTCAGTTACAAGATTGGCCTTTAGAGACTAAATTTCCAGTGGCTATGTAATATACAAAATCTATTTAGCCATTCCCTATAAATAGTATTTAAATCAATTTCAATTTTTAAATGTGGTCACACTAGCCTGGAACTAACTAACTAACTCTGTATCCCAAGCTATCCTCAAACTGGCAATCCTCCTGCCTTGGGTTCCCAAGAGCTGGGCTTATAGGTATCTACCACCATGACCAGCATAATTTCAGTTTCTGGTATGCTGAGCAATGTAGAAATAGGTACCAAGGTGATTAAAATCCACAGTTGGTTCCTGCAGAAACCACCACTAGTTCAAAGGATTTGACTGTTTGCGAGGCTGTTGCTAAATATTTGTGAATTGTTTTCTAAGAGTGTGGTGCTAGTTAGAATCCCCACAGCCACGCTTCAGTGCAAACAGAGACAGTTTGGAAGTGTACCTCTGGGAATCATTCATCAACAATGGCTTACGATGTTGTTCAGTGCCTTCAACATCCCTGCTTTACCTGCCCCTCTGTGCCTGCGGAGGGGCCCCGCCAAACCTCCATCCTGAGATATAGACAATCGCACAAGGGAGTGTCCACTCCAACAAAGTGGCCATCCTGAAGACTCATATCCCTAGCAACCACGAGATGAGGTCCTTCGGAAACTGTCTTAGCCATCCATGCCTACAGGTGAGGAACGCTCTAGCAAGGATGATGCTTCTGTGTGCTCCTCGGGAATGATCCTTGTTTAGCTTGGTGGCTCTTAGCAGAGGACCAAATCTGTGGCCCTTTCACTTCTACTTAGGTGCTGTAGTCTCACTTTGGTTTAGATTAGATTAGATTCTGTTTTCCTGAATTAAAAAAAAAGCTTATTACAGGTTTCTTTTTTGGTTTTTTGTTTGTTTTGTTCTACTTTGTGCACATGCATGTATGTCTATGCACAGGTACAGTGTGTGTGCGTGAGCACATGTGCCACGGCATGCATGTGTGTGTCAGATTTGGTTCTTTCTTTTTATCATGGGTGTCCAGCAGATCCAACTCATGTCATCAAGCTTGGAAGCTGGTGGCCCGCTGAGCGATCTTACCAGCCCTCTCTCTCTCTACATTCTCATTTTCTTTTCTTCCCCAGGCACCTAGGAGAGAT
The DNA here is from genome assembly GCA_001685075.1 of Bramus lutescens. NCBI lineage: Eukaryota > Metazoa > Chordata > Mammalia > Rodentia > Cricetidae > Bramus > Bramus lutescens. Next base: position 86,597 of record LOEQ01001797.1, read on the forward strand.
CATGAGGGGACATGACGCCAGGTATTCTCACCTCCCGCACCACTCACTTCCCCAGCTTTCCTCATGGAGAATTCTAGAACTGTGCCAGACCCTGGCCATGCAGGAGACATTGCTAGAATGTGTTTACAACCAGATATAAGGGAAAGAGACTGAACTAACTTTGGGTAGTGTTCTGGTGTACTAGGCAAGAACGTAGCTTTTACACTTACACTTGGCCTCAGCATGCACGTCTGGCCACCTGCCCCTAGAGGCCGGAGTGGTTGTGAGCCCCGAGTTAGTTACCTAATGCTACCACAGTAAGTTGGGCTCCTTCATTCCCTGCCACCGTGTCCAGGTACCATGAGCAGATCCCTCATCTCTGAGGAAAGCAACAAGCCAAGTCCGAGAGAAACTTGTATCCCAGTGAGGGAGGCACTTAGTCTCCCTGATGTTTGTAGCAGTTTTATCAGAAAAGTTGACTGGGCCCACATTCCAGTGTCCAAGAAGCCTGGGCAGAGACAAGAGGCCTTACTTAACCAAATGAAGCAGAGAGACAATGACAGAATCCTTTCCCCTGCCCAAAGGATGGCAAGAGATGAGCTATGATGTAAACCCAGGATCCTGCTGAGGTAGATGCTGGCTTGCCTGTTTCCATTGTTCAGTATCCAAGGTCGATGCCACTAAGTTCATATGGCTTTGAAGTTCCCAGTGGGGTTAACAGCTGGAGAATAGGCCCACGGAGAAGCTGTTGCTCAGTGGAACCTGGGGCTATCTGCCCCTGAGGAGAAGGGTAGACAGAGGTTAGTGTCAGTAATAAACAAGATGATAGCTTCAAGTGTCATAGAGGACTGGGGTCCTGGCACACAGAAGTGTCTCCAACACCCCACCACCTTGCTTTCCTTTTTCAGGAAATACAAATCCTGAAGTCAGACCCTTGGTATAGGACAGCGTTAATGAGGCCACTGCCCTGAGCCAGATCCTGGGTCAGCCAGAAAATTTAGTATATGATCCTGGGGGTCTGTGTATCACACCCAGCCCCAGGAACAGGTACAGTAATCTGAGTGAGTGACCTGAGTCACAAATAGCAAGAGGGAACAACACGAGGTTCACAACCACACCAGCCTCTGAGGCCAGGTGGGCAGACATACACACTGAGACCGACAAAATGTGCAAAAGTTCACATTTGGCTGGGACAGCAGAACAGCCCCAAAGTCAAGCCACACCTTTCCTTGTGCCTGTCTGTAACCATGTAACCATGTGCCAGAAATGGTTTACCCTTTCCCGAGAAGAAAACATTAGAAGCTTACCATATCTAGAATCTCTTTTTTATAAAGGGGAGGAAGCATGGGTGCTCTTGCACATGTGCATGTGTGTACTCAATGCACGCGCGCGCACACACACACACATTTCTCAATGACAAGTCCTCCTGTTGACCAACCTGACACTTCACTCACAAATTATACAAACTGAGAGATGAAGCAGCTTGAGGTCATTCAATAAAACATAAGCACACATCCAAATCTAATCACTCAACTAAATCCGGGCCTGACCAAAATCATCCTTTTTGAACACCAGAGTGGCTGATTTCCAAACGATGCGAGCTCATTCAGATCATTGTTATTCAACCCTGATCTCTTTACTCTCCGAGTCATTTTACTTTAATTGGCATCTAGTAAAGATAGTGAGATGATCTGTGGAGCGGCCTTGTGCAGAGGATTCCCTGAAGCTCAGAAGAGAAGGGCAAAAGAACCCAGACAGCCAGCAGGTTTGGTAGCTGGGCACAATGGTGTACAACCGCAATCCCTGAATTTGGGGGCTGGAGTTGGCGGTCATGAGTTTGAGGCAGCCTGAACTATATAGTGAGATTCAGTCTCAAAAACAAAGCAAAACAAGAAACCTAGATGACTGAGTGACAACTAGACAGACAGACAGACAGACAGACAGATAGATAGACGGACCTGTAAGCTGCTCTGGACAGGACCAGACACCAAGGCTTGGAAATGGGAGGAAGAACACAAGTTGGAAAGAGACCTGCCAGTCATGACTCCCCAGGGTCATCCCACCAGGGCCTGGCCAGCATGCATGACAACCCACAGTAGTCCAAGAGCAACAAAGCTCTCCTCTGCAGGGAGAAAACCAGACTATGTTTTTGTCTCTAGCCACTCCCCAAGCAGCCTGGGTCCTGCCAAAGGACCCGTAGGTCAAGCCTGGGTGAGCTCCAACTGGCCCTGGTCCCATCATAACTGCACTTGGCTTCATTAACCCAGCTCTCCCCTTCCAGCCAGTGGGGCAGGAAGCCACCTCACCGGCCTGTTTTTCAGACTGGCTTTTTCTTCCCCAGAAGTGGGGCAGATGGTTGTCACAGTATAAGGAGAGCCTGCTGGGAAGGGAGAATGAGCCACACAGGCTTTGGGTGGCACCTCAGGGCTGTGCACACAGGTTCCCCAGCACCCACTCTCCCGGCATTTCCTGGCATAGCCCCACCCCCATAAGCTTAACCTTTGTCTGAGATCCCTGGAATTCTGCCTCTAAAAAGAAAACACTGAGCTGAGTTTGGAAAACAGGGAGATGGGATGATGCCAAAAACTTGGCTGGAAATCCTTAGCAGGGATTACTGTCTCCAGGATATGCTGCCCAAGACAGGGAAACTTTTGGCATGAACACAGAACAACTGAAAGTCTCAGAGGCAGCGTCTAACCCAAGGCTTCACAAACTATCTGTGGTGAAGAAGAGCCATTCAGCAACATTTCCAGTCTTTTGTAGGGTACTTTTGTCAAACACCAGAAAAATGACTAGGAAAAATAAAATGGAAAATGACACCATCCAAATTCATTGAGCACACTCCACGGTGCTGCGCAACAGCAAAATGCTTTGCATATTTCCAAGCGTTCACTCTCTGATGTCTGTCCCTGGACAGACCGTGGACAAATAGTTCACAGACCATACTTTGGTCTAGTCAAGACTCAGTATGTGGTGTCCGGTACCCAGAGCTTCAGAGTCACATGGAAGCTCATTAGGAAAGTCTAATCTCATGCCCCACCCCAGACCTACTGAGTGAGACTCTAACATTTGAAAAAAAAAAATACCAACCAAAGCCCACATGTGTTTTGACTGAAATTGACAAGGCTGATTGTTTAAAGTACTACAAAAGTTTTTAAGTTTTTTCACACTCAACCCTAGAGACATCTTTAAGCAAATAATGTACTTCACATTAAAGCATCTTAGTGAGGGGTTGGGAAAATGGCTCAATGGGTAAAGAGCTCCTCTTTCAAACAGGAGCTGAGTATGACCCTAGAAACCGTGTAACAAAAACCAGACGAGGTGGCCTATACTTATAATCCCAACTTTGGGGAGGTGGAGACAAGCTGATCCCTGTGAGTTTCTGGCAGGCAGCCTGGCCTACTTGGCAAGTAGCAGGCCAATGAAAGACTCTAGAGGGGGGAGGGAGGCGGGGGTCTCTCTCTCTCTCTCTCTGAGAGAGAGAGAGAGAGAGAGAGAGAATGGAGGAGGCAGATAGTTTCAGAGGAATGACATCTGGAGTAGTAGTCTTTTAGCCTCCACACAACACACACGCATGTACATGTATACCTGCACACACAAGCAGTACATGGACACACATATACACGTGTACCAAAGTTTATTAGCTACACTGAGAAGGCAGATATAAAGATGGGCAGGACCTTCAAGTTTGAACATTTTATGGATATTCAGTAACTAAGCAGAAACAGAGTAGAGAAAGTCTGAGGGTGAACACCCCAGCTGTGGCCAGATGACACTGTGGCTTAGAAGCTTCTAGATAAGGAATGCCATACCGGCTAGATCAACTGTACGTCCAACGGAGTAAGTGTGAGGGATGGGAGATGTTTCCGAACTGCTGCGAGGATGTAGAGCATTTCAGAGGGTGACTTGGGAAGTCTAAGGTGAAGAAAGGGAACAGTTGATTCCATAACTAAATGGGCTGGCCTGACCGGAGACCGTAGCCTATTTCTTTACATTGTGTCTGTTGGCTGGCCAACTCCTGTTTACAGAACTGGTTATCAGTCACAAGGCTGTGCACCCTGCTGTAACTTCTCCCCTAATCTGTCTGGCTCATTAAGTACTCTCCACATCCTAGACTGTCTCCAGTATAGAGCCAGGGAGGCTGGATCCTCCCAGGGGCCTCCCTGTTCCTCCATTCTCTTACAGGCCTCCATCTCTGCAAGGGACTGCAGACTTGTTTCAATCAATGTCACACATTAGCATTTAATGAACACACTCAACCTACCCAGGAATGATAAGCGATGCTTGATGGCTTCAGCCACCCCTGAGTTCTCTGAGCATCCCCCTAGAACCCGTAAGTCTGATGCTCACTTCAGTGTGACCCCCCAAAGATTCTTCTCTTCCTCTGATATAATCAATTCTTAAATCTTGGGTGACCCTTGAAACTGCAGTCTCCAGGAATTCTCTTCCCCAAGTCACCCATCTCGTCTATGTGCCTGCCTGAGACCAAAATAAGAAAGGGGATCCTTTCAAAGTCCAGGGATTAATGATGCTTGATCACCAAATGATAGTGACATTTTTGTGTGCTTAACATTATGTCACTATCATCTACCCTGACTCTCAGTTTGTGTTCAGAATACTTCCTTGTAATTTATTCCAGTTTCCTTTGCCTTGGACTTATATCTTTACCTCCCAATGGGGCTCTAGCATTCAAGCCCCTGGAGGATAAAGGTGTGTGAGTTTGGCCCCACTGTTCTTCCGTGTTTGTCCCTAGAGTCTGTGGCCCTCATGCTGGGGCACACTAGCTTCAAGAATGGATCAGATCTAGAATTCAGGATTTGAGGAGCTCAAACCAGAGGTTCATGGGATTGTCCTATTCCCTCCTCCCTTCTAATTCTGTGAGACACTGGGAAAACACTAGGCTTCTTAATTCCACATTTCAAGATGGGTCACCTTCCCACCAAGCCCTATAACAGATGAGGGGACCCTGAGTAACAGGGAGTGCCAAGGAAGCAGCTCAGACAGGAGCTGGTAGCCTACCCACAGCTCTGACTGGAAAGCATAACTATAACCTCAGCCCTCGCAAACTTCTGACAAAATAAGTTCTCAGGCCAGCCAGAGTGTGGACCACTCACGTTTGTCCCATGTGGGTAACCACAATGCCCCATCCTCACATAGGGCTTGTCCACACATAGCATCTCTCATTTGAAAACCAGAACATTCAGCACAGGACTTCCACTGGTTGGTCATGAGATAGGCTGTGACTTTTTTTTTAATTTTTAAATTTTTTTTTTTTGCCATNTAAAATTTTTTTTTTTTTGCCATTTCATGCTTTTGTGTTTTCAGTCCTAGAAAATGATGTCAGCAATAAAAGAGGAAATTCTTGGCTGGTAACTCAAAAGCCAGGGAGCAGAGGAAGCTTGTGGAGGAGCAGTAACAGACACAGAGGGCTAGCTCTCATTTCTCCCAGGCTCCACAGTCGCAGGGAGTTCCCTCTTGCCCTCCCCCTTTCCTTCTGAATGAACAAAGGACTGGTGGATCCCTGTGTGTGGTCTCCCCCAGAAACAAGAAGGCATGATATGGGAAAGACCACAAACATCCAGCTAAGAGTATGAGGCAGGCCGCACGTTGATCAGAGCAGGTGTGGCAGCATGCTTGGTGTGGCCACCTTCCCAGGTGACATCAGCAGTATGAGACATGGGAACCATCTAGCGCCGAGACAAGGACAAAGCTGCTTGGGACAGTAGCATCCTTGACTATTTCCTTCCAAGCTCTTCTAGTTTAGGCCCTTTCAGGTGAAAAGGGCAAAGGAGCAGCCAGCAGGAAGTGGGGGAGGCCTGTGGAGCCTGCCTGAGCTAGGATTCTGCTGGAAGCATGGTTTCTGTGTTCACAGTTACTTATTCTGCTCTTGTGCTCCCCTCCATGAACCATGGGGATAAATAACACATTACCCTGAGGCTACAGAAGTGGGAAGGACCTTGCCACCCTTTGACCTGGAGAAGCAATGAACGAGCAGGGCCGATGGCGGTCAAGAGGAAGGAATGACAGGTAGAACATGCTAAGGAGAGACCTAATGGATGGATATAACCAGTTTAGGCTACCAGTCATAATGAGGACATGGAGAACCAAACCCCAGTGCTCTCCTTCCATTGCCATTCTTCTGCTGAGGCTCCTCATTGTTCCCCGTCACTGGGACAGGGAACTCAGCAGTTCACAGAGGGTATGAAGACTTACAGAACTCAATAAAAGACCCAGGACAGCACATGTCAAAAACCACACAAGTTTGTGTGTGTTTCTAGCCTCCTCTGGACTTAAACCCCTAGACATTCAGCCCATATTATGAGACTACTGATTGAGTGTCTGAAGGGAAGAAGGAGGGTGACTTCACCACAATGGGGACAAATGGGGCCCTGATATGTTTCCAAGTAGGGATGACATGATGTATTCTTTTCAGACACCCCTTCTTTCAGAACAGGCTTTCTAAAGTGAGACATTTTCCCCAGCCTACCCCTCCCACTGTCTACATCCAGGGTTCTCGTCTCTGAGTACCCAGCTTAGATTCACCATACCCTGACAAGTGGCTCCAGTGACAGAGACACTCTGGGTGGGAATCAGGTGCCCCGGAGGTCCCAATTCACTGTCTGGTCTCAGTGTGCGTCTATGTGGGTTGGAGTACTCCCCCTCTGTCTTGCCAAGTGCCTGGCTTGGTGGTTACTGTGTCAACAGCCAGGATCTAACCTCCTCTGGGCCTTCCCAGTGGAACCCTGTCAGAGGTTGTGTGCAGGCCGAGGCAGTGATCACAGAAGCCCTAATTCTGCTGAGGCCCAGGCTGGTCAATAGACACACACACACACGGATAATGTTGCTCATAAAACCTCAGTGGTGCTCAGATGTGCTGCCTCTGTACCAGGAAAACAGCCAGGCTCTGGTGGCTAGCAACACAGAAGTTTCTCTTCTCGGGGTGAGAAGAGGGACCACCCCAACCTCCGCCAGTTAGACCCTGCTTGTCCCTCCTCACCACATAGAGCAGTTACATTAAACCTTGCTAGAAGCCTGTGCTGTCAGTGTCTTGCTCTGGCATTTCAGAGACCCCTCCCCATCAGCTACTTGGAGTTGTCTACTGAGCCATCACAGCTGCCCTGCACTAGCTCTGCTCCTGCACCTACTTGACATCTCCCTACCCCACCC
>LOEQ01001797.1:118972-151531 GCA_001685075.1 Bramus lutescens
AGAGAGAGAGAGAGAGAGAGAGAGAGAATGGTGCTCCCTCCTTTAGTCTTTCTGTCACTTTCTCTTCAGCTGCCACATACTCATCTCTCCTCCTTGGTCTTTTCAGTTTATCCTGACAGTTTTCCCAGAGTCTTCTCCATGGTCACCCACAGCTCAGCACCCAGACAACTTTATCTTGGCCATGGCTGGGTATCCATACCTCCAAACTGGCTCAGTCCTCAAACCAGTGCCATCATTTTGAGGTTGCTATATGGTATATTTTTATTTTTCAAAAAGAAGATTGCATCCCTTTTGCAAGCTGTAGAGTAATCTAAAGGAAGGAAGGAGAGGTCCTCCTTGTACGTCAGGGTCCACTTCTCCTGCCCTTGAGTCTCTCCCCAATGTCTGCACTGGTCCCATGAAATCTAGTAGCATCTCCACCTCCATTCTGGAACCCAAGGCCTACCAATCACTCCTGCTTCACAGGCTAAAGCACCTGCTTCCTGCCACAATCATATGGGTCAATGTGAAGACCAAAGACCTCTTGTAAATACAGTTCTTTGACCCTCTGAAAGTTTCTGAGCCACAATGCATGGGCCCAATCCAGCCTAACTTGCGAATTCTGGAATAATGCAGTCTGACAAAGCATCAGCCACCATGGCCTTTGTGAACAGAGGAGAGCCACGGTCAGAGAACGTGAAGTGTAGCTGAGTCTTTGCTTAAAAACTCAGTTTGAAATTCAGAAGCCACCTGGGTACAGCTGGGAGGATGGAAGAGAAAAGCAGGGAGGGCTGGTCCAACCGTCCCCAAAGACTTAGACCAAGAGGGCTGTATAGATCTGAAGATTTCCCTCCACTGCATCTCAAGTAAAAATACAAGCAGGAGGATAGGGGTGATGGAGACAAAAGAGGGAAAGGGAGAGGTGGGGGAGAAGAATGTGACAGTATTGTCGCAATGTGACTTTCCCCCATAGATTCTTCCCCTTCATTTCCTCCTGGCCTAGATTTAGTTTTTAATGGCTGGGGACAGTGATGTGTCACCATTGATTGCTATTGATGTCTTTCAGTTATATTCGTGACACTTTAAGCAATATATTTGTAAACACAAAGGCTTCTTGGATCTGGCTTCTTGTCACCTTGTCTGGGAGACATCCTTTATTCCTATCAGATGTCAATCAATGGGGTCAAGAAGGAAGCTCTGTGTCCTTGGTCCTGGAATGTGCTTCTCTTTCTGCCTAAACATGAACATTTATTCATGCATTCATTTATTCCCACTAGATAAAAAAGTGGGAACCCTTTCCATGTGGGAAAAAACTGGGTATATCAAGGTCAGGATCCTCCCTGGATCCGGGCTTTGTGTTGTGGGCAGAAGTCCCCAAGTGGCAAGCACCTAGACCTGGTCCCACATACCAGAGGAATAGAGGTCAATATCCCAGTGCACCCAGACTAGCTTTTCAAGTTTTATCACCAAGACCCTGCACAACAGATACCATCCATGTCATGTCCCCAGTATTCACGTTCCTAGTTGACTAACATAGGAATTAAAAGAAAGATGGCGGTCTAAGGAGAAGCCTGACAGACAAGCAACGTGCTCCAGTATTTTCTTTCCATTCCTTTCACACTTTGTTTGGTTTGTTTGTTTAGAATTCTGGTCATGTTCATGTTGATTTATAGCTGGCTGTTATGGCCCATGGTTAGAAAAAAAATAATGGACTAGACAGAAGTCAGGAATATTCTCTATAAAGAGCAGATAAGAGTTAATGTCAGATATGCAGTCCATACTGTCTCTGTCATGACCTAGTCAGGCCATTGCAGCATAAAATGTAGTCACAAATGGGATGTGGACAAAGTCAGCCCAACAAAACTTTCTTATGAGCCTGGAATTCATTTCCACGTGTGAGGAAATGCTATTCTGCTATTGATCTTTCTAAGCCACTAAATACTATAAGACTCATACCTCATAGGCTGTAGGAAATCAAGGGCAAGCAGGATATGGCCTGTGGGTCATAGTTATTAATCTGTAGAAAATATACCATTGACCAGAGCTTGTGACATGCTGTCAACCTTCCATTTGTGGGTTCTAGCATTCACAACTAGCTGGTGGTATAGGGAGCCCCAGTAAGCTTAATTATAGCTGCCCATGTGTCAAGATCAGGTCTAGGATGGTCTTGAGCATTTGTGTTAGTCTGTGTGTGAACACTTTTAACCAGGGGTCATCATTCACTTGAGCTTTGTTTTCTGTCATGACTTTACCAAGTTAGTTTTGTATCTCTAGAATTTTCTTGACATGCATAGAGTACAGAAGGGAGAACTTCCATCTTTCCAAGTCTTCCTCTTCTGATATAGTGGGTACATTAGTGGTGTCTCATATGGTGACCAAGTACCCAACAAGAAGCAGTTTAAGGAAGAAAGGATTTATGATGGCTCACAGTTTGAGAGAAAACAGTCCCTCATTAAGGGGAAGACATGACCATGAGATAGTCTCCTGTCCATGGCAATGGGAGAAGGAGACTATTGCTCACATCTTGATGAATCAGGGAAAAAGGAACTTGGACCAGACATGAGATGGGCTATATATAACCCACAAGGCTTCCTGTCTAACCTACTTCCTTTAGCTAGAATCTACCTTGTAGATGTTTCGAAACAACCCAAAATAGTGTTAACAATGGAAACCAAATGTCCAAAAACACAAGCTTATGGGGATATTTATACTCAAACCATAACCCAGAGAACCTGCTCCCAGACTTGGTCTCAGTACTCCTTGGTTTCCTATCTTGTACTTAGGCATTGTGTAGCCTCACCAGACCACCTGAAGCATAGGATCCCAGCTGCCCCTGTGTGTGCTCTGTCCAATGAGGTCTTCATTCCTAAGCCCTTGTGGTTTGAATGTGAAATATCCCCATAGGCTCATAGGTTTGAACACCCTAGCTAGTGACCCTGTTTGGGATGATTACGGAATCTTCAGTAGAGCCTTGCTGGGGGAAGTTCATCACTGGAGGTGAACTTTGAGGGTCTAAAGCATAGCCTCATGTCTTGTTTATTCTTTGCTTCTGATGAAATGTGATGTGACAGGCTAGCCTCAAGCTTCTGATGCCGTGCCCTCCCCGCCACGATGGACTATGTGTCCTCTGGAACTAAGCCAAAAACAAACCCTTGTTTCCTTTAGCTGCCTTTATCAGGATATAACAGCCTAATAAAAATAACTAATATACAGACATAACAAGTCATCATTTTAACCTTTTTTTTAAGTCGGTGGAGTTAAGTACAGTTTCAGTTCTATACAACCCAGTATGACTGATCTCCAGAATTTTTATTTTCCCAAACTGAAATCCAACAGTCATTCCACTGTTGTAACTTCCCATTTGTCTCTTCCAAGGTCCTGGCAAATACCCTTTTATGTTCTGTTTCTATGGCTTTAGTTACTCAGATATTTAAAAACATCAGAATCTCCTACACTGCTTATGCTACTCAGCATAACTTCAGGGTTCATCCACGTCACAGCACAGGTCAGAAATTTGTTCTTGCTTTAGGCAGAATAGGAGCACATTCACCTTTATATGCCAGAGCTCAAATTTTCCTAAGCTCTGACCCAGCTTTCTGTGTATTCCCCCAGCCAAAGGGTTTCCAATATTTCTTCCTCTCTAGAACCTCTCTGTGCCCACCTTGCCTTGGTTGATGATGATGACTAAGAAGCCTGGTCTTTTTAGAGATCACACCAGCTGAATTCCATCCTTAGCTGGCTCTGTGCTTTATTAAAGTTTCTGCCTAGAACTTCATCAACAAAGTGAAACAGGCTACCTTACACGTAATTGAACAACTTCAAAGTATGAAATATCTAACAGAAAGCTTAGCTTTTGGTTCTCAAAATAATGACAATTATTAGTAGTCAATTAGTAATGCCCCTCAGGGCCACAGACTGTTCCTACTATTGCAAAGGATGCCCCCCCACGCACCATGCACACACACTACCAACAACAGAAACCTCTTTTTGAGGTGGCAATTGAACTATGATTAAAAGCACTGCAGCTACGTCCTGGGCCACAGATATATCATGGCCTCCATATGACCCCAGCAAGGCTTTGTCTAGGAAGGAGATCAAATGATGCCTCTAAAATCCTTCCAGCAATGAGGTAATGCTTTCCAAGTACCATGAGCCTTTTACAGGGAACTCATTGTCAAACACACACCTGCAGACAGATGATGTTTGGAGACTAATTTGCCCACTGAACACTCTCAGTCTTTCACATGCCCTGCCCCCCTCTAAGGGGCGAGGAAACAAGGGGAACATGGAACCTCCTCCTACCTTCATGAACGGCTCCACATGCTTGAGACTGGGTGAGACCCATGCTGTACAGGTAAACCTGTGCCTGATACAGGAGGGAATACAGACGGCAATACTAGGGATCTGTGTGTACTCCCAGCATGATGTTCAACCTTCTCCAGACATGAGGACATGGTAAGAAGCACAGACAGCTGTCCCGCCTATATAAAGTCACAAAGCTGGTTGCTATAAAGTTGGGATCAAAGACAGATTTTTCTAATTCCAAAATCTGTGAACTTGGGAACTCTTCCAAGCAGCTACTCCAGCAGGAAGCCCTCCTACCTGTCCATCAGTATTCCACCTAGAGACAGATCTCTGTTAGCCACTCCTACTGGTGTGATTCTCTCCCCCATCTGCCTCCTTGATGAACCAGCTAAGCATGTCCATGTCAGCTGGCTGGCTACTGTGCTTGCGTGAAGACAGGAAGAGGAAAGGAATTCATTAAGTACCTTCAGAGCTGCTCCAAGAGCTCCTGATCACACCTAATCTCTATTATCCTCCTAATAATCTGATTGAATAGCTATATTACTACCCCACAGAAAGGGGGTCTTGAGAGTTAAATAATGCTGAACACCCCAGGAGATGTACAAATGAGAGAACCTCCTGAAGGTGAAGCCCAAGCAAAACCTCCTGTTCAAGAAGCCAGAATTTCTCCACCCAACCAGATTCAGAAAAGCAGAGGAGAGTAAATTGAATCGTGTGGTTGTGGACTCTGATTAGGAACATTTATCATTCTGTACCCCCCCCCATTCCTTGGAGTAGCTCAGAATTGGTTGCACAGCTCCTGAGCTGTGTACACCGTCCCCAGCCTCATTCAGTGTGCACGCTGCAGAATTGGCCAGGAAGGCCCGGCAGGGAAATGAAATCTGCCCCGTAGAGGGACGCCACAATGCCTGCACGCCAGATTCACATCACTCATCCTCTTTCGTGTCTGCAATAATCACATTGGCTCGATATTTCTATTTTGCAGAATTGACACATTATTTTATTTGAACTTTCCCAACAGACCCAAGCTTATGAGTCAAAACGACACTTCCAAACTCATTTGGGAGTGGGGAATCTCAAAGCCCAAATTCTGAATGCCCACTGCTACTGTGTAGAGAACACGGGGAAGGGAGCTTCTCTTCCTTTCCATTTCTGCCGATGGATAAACTAAGGTCCTGAGCAGAGCAGAGGGGAACTGTATGGATTCAGGGCTAGAATCCTAAGATACACTTCTGTCCTTCCCTGAGATGGGACTGGAGTTGAAGAGAGGGATACTCTGCTGTGGATGGTCTGGAGAGCGTCGAACGCTTTCCCCCCTCCATTTTCCCACAACCATGGACTTTTAAGCTAACCTGGCCTCCATCCTTGGGATTCTGTTCCATTCTGGAATGATCTGATAGTGAAGAGCTTCTGCAACTGGCTTCCACCCCTCCTGCTGCAGAAATGTTTGCTAATCCTCCCTGCTCCTTGCCTGTGTCCGTTAATCACACAGCAACACACAGGGATGGCAGGATGAGAGTCACCAGCATAGGGACCAAAGGAACCACACAGCAGTTCCAGAACAGTGTATCACCAAGCCTGCACACCAGACAGAGCACCAAGGCAATGCCAGCTGGACCATCTCTCAGAGCATGCTCTTTTTTTCTGAGCCCAGGCCACGAATCACCTGAGACCCTTCAGCTTTCCCATGGAGATCCACCATGAAGATGTTGAAGGGACTGACCCCTGGCTGCCTTCAGAGCTGGGCCCTGGTGAACTCTATAGCCCCAAGTGGAAAATAGTGAGTCTCACTCTTGTCCTGGAAATGGAAGGGTATGGATTCCCACACCGGTGCTAATGAGCTGGCCCAGATTCTGGGCTTGTATTCTGCCCCATCTTGAGGTAACTTTTGGAAAAGACGTAAATCCAAGAAAGTCACTGCCACCTTCCAATATCCAACTAGACCAGTTTAGAGGAGCAAGTGAAGGGCTCTTCCCGAGAGTCCCTTAGGAGTAAGTTGAGGGTTCTGGAGCCTTCATAATGTCCAATGAGATGGGGTCTTCTCCATCCTTCCATTGGGATACTTGATGTAAGGCCTGCCCTGTCTTCCAGGTCACAGTCAGACGGTCTCCCTGCTTCAGTGGTTCTGTGTCAGTGCTCCTTCTTACTCGAACATCTCTGAGTAGAGGACATGGCAACCCTCAGACTCTGCTTCCTTTTCATACAGTTTCTAAGGCTCCATGGAAGATGAGCTTAAACCTGGCATATTCTGCTAGCATGTGGTTTGGTCACTGCTGAGTTCTGTTCTAAGGTACGCCCTCCATAAATCCTAATGGCTCATCCATTCTCCTGGCAAGACCACCCTAGGGCTGGATGCATGGGTACCATGGCTCCTCTAAGAGTGAGCCACTTAGAGCCCCTCACTACCCTCCAGAAACTGCAGCAGCCCACTTCCAAGGCCACTGTGACCCTCTCCCTTGACCCTTCCCTGCCCACAAAGCCTGAAGCCAGGAGGGCACCCTGTCTCTCTCTTCAGAGGCTGCACTAACCATGTGGGCAGGATCAACCCCTTTCTGCCTCTCTCTAGTGCTGAGATAATAAGGAAGAAAGTTTTCTCTCCTCCTTCTAAAGTGCAGACCAATTAGCATTTTTTAAATTACCATTGGAGAAATACACCTAATTAGCCACTTTAAAGGAAAGCTTTAAAAATAATAATAAAAAAGGAGTCATAAATTCCTAGCTGGCCACAGCTTGGAGACACTTTTAAAGCTAACTAACTGTGTTTCTGGTACAACAGGGGAATTGGTAAAAGCTAGAAACACATTTTATGACCTGGGTGGGAAGAGAAGGGGGCGACTTGGTGACCTCCACAGGCTAGGTGCTGGATCTGGGCCCCTTCCCGACTCCGACTCCTCGCCCTGTCTGTCTACCTCTTCCACCCTCACCTCAGTGCCCTGCTCAGGGGACCTGGCTTTAGGCTGACTACATGAGGAGGGCAGGTGAGCAGACACATGGCCAGACAGTAGCATCAAGAACAGGGCAGAGAGCAAGGGGCTGGCATGCAAAGAAGAAAAAAGCATTTGAGGAAACAGAACAGAGCCCCAACTAACTTCCAAGAGCCTGTTTGTGGGCTCCATTAAACTTTACCTTGGTGCAATAGGGGTCTAAGTTTGATCTTGGGGACACGCTCAACCCATTCTGAACTGGAGGCAGATGGGGTGTTTGCAGCTCTCAGGCTTCCTACCCAAGTTCCTGGGACTGACACTGGAGAAACACTTTATGAAGCACAGGCATGAAGCTCCAGGCTGCCTGCTTGGGAGGACAGTGGCGTCTCAGAGTTTCTGCCTCCTCTCCTTCTTGACCTTCCCACTGCTTGGATTTATTTATTCCCAGATCTTTTTTCCCCTGGGCAAACCGGCTAAGAGGGCTCCCCCACAGGGAGGTCACAGCACATCTGGAGGCTTGTCAAGGAGATGTCCCTGTCACCCTGAAGATCTCATCACCACTGTTCACCAACCCTTCCCTAGCCTACAGTGATGGCCCTGGAAGGTTGTCATGGCATAAAGAGTGGGGGTCTCTGTCAAACATTACTTAGGCTGGATTGCTGGAACCTTCTTCATTCATGAAGACCCTAGTTTCCACATGTTAAATGAGACTATGAAGAAATTATAATTTGGGGAAAGCCCAGAGCATGTGTTCCCAGTGGGGGGAATAAAACACCCCCAGAAAGGTCAAAAGCTGGAGGGCCCAGCAGCATTTTTACCTGTATAATGGGTTACAAAGTCTGCGAAGCTCACCCTCTTCAGCAAATGTGCATGTCTTCTCATTAGGAAGAATCTGAATTTAATTTTCCTCTAAGGGGAAGAGGGTAATAATGAAAAATAAGTTCAGAAGTGCTGGCCCAGAGACAAGGTCCCTCATGTCACAATGTAGGCCACATGATCAAGGATGGATTGACTTCTATAGATTCGCTTGAGACCAACCACAGCTGATGAAACAAGAAATGGGGCATAGGAGAGGCTCTGCTCCCAGCCCAACCAGAATGCTCTCTGAGGTGGTGGGAGGTGAAGGGCCCTCCTAGTGCAACTGTGGGAGATCCTGAAATGTGCATTCTCTCAGGTCAGAGGAGAGTATCTGCAAAACCAAAGATCTCCGACGTCTCTGCCCACCCGTGTCTCATACTGAAAGCGCTAAGAGAAACAGGATAGTAAATTCTCCACTAAGAGAAACAGAATAGTAAATTCCCCAGGCAACAGAATGGAGCAAGAAGTTGAAAGGATTCAAGGTTTTCAAAGAGGCCAGAGCAGAGTGTATGTTCCAGAGAGAGGGCAAGGTGGTGACCGTAGGGTCCTCAGTGCTGGCTGGTATCCCTCATTTCCAAACCTTTTGTCCACATTCCCCCACCTCTACCAGCTCCAGAGGCTGGTGGCCTGTAAAGAGAACTAGCTATGTAGGATGGACAGCTGTCCCCTGTCCTGTTACACAATGCAAATGACAAATCCCTACCCCACCACCACAAAAAGCCAACCAACCAACCAAACAAACAAAAAACCCAAGAAGCTAGGCCATCTTCCAATTGGGAAAGCTTCTGGGCTTCTGGCCTAATAAGTCTCCCCTTTGAGAGCAATTTAAGGCCAAAGGGAAGAACTTTGAAGTCAGATATACTTGGTTTTGAGGGTTGGACCCAACACAGGGTGAGGATCCTGAAGGAACCTGGAGATTGTTGGTCCAGAGGTAGGCTCTGTCTCACCTTAGATTATTTTCCTACTGCCTTCTGGGGTGTCCCTACATCATGACAGGAGAAAGAGAGAGAGAGAGAGAGAGAGAGAGAGAGAGAGAGAGAGAGAGAGATCTTGGTTATACGTCTTTACAAAAGAAAAATGAAGATAATAACCCTCCCCCAGCTCTGAGGGAGTTTAAAGAGATGTTGCTGGGGGTAGGGTGGGGGTTGCCTGCCCCATCCCATCTTGCCTTTCCTGTCTAGGAGTCTCTTGTGCTTGCAGTGTGGGTGAGAAGAAGCAGGGAGGAGGGAGCTTGTCGCCTATAGAGAGAGTAGGTGCACAGCCAGTCTTGTAGCTACTAGAAGCCCCAGTGCTCCGTGCAGAGACAGTACACTGTCCGCATAGTAAGGGGGTGCCAGGGAACACTATTTGGATCGCTTTTCTGGGGCTCAGAACCAAAGAAAACAGTACCTTTCCTGTTCTGTCATAGCTGCCCTTCCAGGGATCCTGTGGCATCCCGCTTGGGCCCCAATCAGCAAGTCCCCAAGTTTTTCCCACAAATTTACCCTCTCTGGCTTTCTGAGGGTGATGGATGGATGGCTCAAGAGTTGTATATTTTTATTCTACCAAGAAAGCATAAACAATTGGAAGCCAGGAGGGAGAGGCTTTGTTCCCTCTTGGCCCCTGGCAGCATCCCTTGGGGAGCCCTAACCACGTCACCCAGGCAGCAAGGAAAGGGAAAACAGCCAGGCCTCTGGAGCCTGGGAACAGGAGGGAGACATGCTCTAAATGAGTAAGCTAGCGCCTCCAAGAATGCATCCTCCCCTACCACTCAACTGCTCAGGTGGCCTGGGTACCAAGGATCCCCTCACGCTCACCCCAGCATCTTTGCTATAAGACCCAGCCTCCTCCCGCAGACAGCCTGGCTCTGGCCAGCCGCCAGATCCTTACCCACTTCCCACTCCATTCCCTGTCTGCAATTGTTTCCAATCAGTTTAGGAAACAGCTCTGAGAACAATTAGAAAAGATAACAAGGAAGAATTACATAATTACAGTCCGCCTAGATCTCAGGCACTTCAAAATTAGGGGGAAAAAAAGAGCCTGTACTGAGTCCAAACAAGGATGGGTGTATGGGTGTGGGGGAAAAGGTTGGTCTTCACAGCATTAGGGCTAGAGGGGAGGAAGAGGACAGACACTGCTGTGTCCACCTGTTGGTCAGTGCTATCCAGGCTCAAAGAATGAGACAGGTTATCATTACCATACATTCTATAGAGCAGGCCTCCCCTGGAGCAGACAACCACATATACCTTTAAGAAAGACAGGTCCAGAGATCCTACGGTCCAAGCTTTACATTTCCAAGACGGGGAACAAAGATAGGGAAAAATGTCTTGTCCAGATCACAGAGAGCCCAAGGCTCCAAAGTCTAGGCAATGCCTTACCCACTCATGAGTTTCTTAAACATGCCCCAGCTGGCAGATAGCCACTGTGAGAGCAGGGAAGTCCTTGCCTCTTGACTGGAACAGATGGATATACCATGAGAGCAGGCTATCTTGATGCTGCGATGTAGCTTGGTTGGCGGAATATTTGCCTGGCATGCACAAAGCCCCAGGTCTGTGTCCTAGTACCACATGAACTTGGCATAGTGGCAAACACCTGGAATCACAGCACTTGAGAGGTAGAGGCAGCAGGATAAGAGTTTCAAGGTCACCCTTGGATATGTAAGGAGCCTGAGGCCAGCCTAGGATCCATGAGACCCTGTCTCAAACCTAGACAAACAGTTGACAGTCCTTTCGTGTAAGGGTCCAGATAGGTAGCTGGAGTGCTGTGGGCTGCAGAGACTCTGTTGCAAACACTCCACATTGCTGCATAGTAGGACAGCAGCCTTGGTCTATGAGCAAACATGCAGCTGTCTATGTTCCTGGGAAACTTATTTGTAGACACTAAGATACTTCATGTGCCATGGGATGATCCCTTCCTTCCTTCCTTCCTTGCTTGCTTGCTTGTTTGCTTCCTTTTTCTTTCTCTTGCCCTTCAGGTATGTAAAAGCAACTCACTCTTGCCTCATGGACTGTGTACAAATAAGCTGTAGACACAGGCTTTTCAGAGTGGTCTTTGGAAAGAGTCCTGATGACCAGTCTTTGCTGAGTCCCACTGGCACATTCAATCAGGCTGTTAGCAATCATTGTACAACATTTGTTAAATATGTCTCTTCTATCTATGAGCACTCAGTTCCCAGGAGAAGACTTGGAAAATGGGAGAAGGGTTTCCCAGATGGAAAAGTAACTGTTCCATGGAATAAGATGGAAGAGAGACTCTGCCCCCAGCACAGCTTTCTCTAGGCAGGTCTGGCTTCCTCTGCAGCACAATCTAGCTTCCCCTTGCTCCTACTGCCTCTCCTTTTACACATGGGGAGTATTCAGGCACCTTTGTTCATTTCAAACAAAGAATGAATGGCAGACCCACTACAGATGGCACTGTTCCAAGTAGAAAGTCAACTCGGGATATTAGCCACCTGCTGAAACCAGGTGTCTGTGGTGTTCGTGCCTTGAGGGTAGGGGCACATGGGAGAGACTTGGTCAAGGTCAGATGAACAAACGCATATGCAAGATGGAAATGGTCAGTCTAATGAAGACAAATCTGATGTAGGTTGAAAGAATAAAAAATCAGTAGCTAGCTCCTCAACAGTAGGAGCAGTTAAGCTAAACCTGATGAGATTCAGGGGTGTACAGGTGGATTGCAGGCAGAGAGGAGAGAAGAAAGGAAGTGACGAGAGGAGAGTCCTCGGCATGGTGGAGTCTCTACACCCAGAACTCTGCTTGCTGAGTCACAGTGCAGCCACTAGAGTCAACTACTAAGAGTCCAGAGTCAAGCTGCCTGCAGTTCACAGGGGACCAAGAAGGTCAAAGAGCTTTTAACCGGTTGGCGGTAGGAAGTTGGAGCCTCACCAGAGTGCAGGGGTAGCAATGAGATGAGGAAAATGAACACGATGGCTGGGAACCTCTGGTCTGTAGAGAGCAAAGAGTCCATTTAAAGGACTAGATGAGGACAGAAACAGGCAGGTTACGCTACAATGAGAAGGAACAAAGAAGTGGTCTTGGGCACCTGGAATACAGTGGAACTTGGAAAGTGATTAGTATTTATGAGTGGAGCCTGGATTAGCTAAACTGGGCTCAAGTCCAACACCAGCAACAGCTCTCAATGGCCGATTGTCTCCCATACAGTGCTCCTGTCTGCGAAATGAAGCTAAGAAATGGAGTCACAACTACATGGGGTCATCACAGCATGTAGATGAGGTTATACATGGGAAGTGATGGCTGCAGCCTCAAGCACAGAGCAGAGGCTTGGGACACATAGGCTGTTACTGTTTGCTCTACATCAGAATAGCTTTCCACACCTAGGGAAGAGGCTGTCTGAGTGAATGCGAAACATGTTGCATATTAGTATATGGCCGAGGATCGATTTCTATCCTTTTGTCCAGGGACTGTTGGGGTCAGAGCAGTTTGGTTTTGATTTTGTTCTTTTTTGCTTGTTTGTTTTGGATTGGTTTTCACCAGGGAATAGAAGGGTAATGTGCAATCTCTCCTGGGTGGAAGAGCCAACACACACACACACACACACACACACACACACACACAGCTCCTACTCAATAGCTAGTAGTGACCAATGGTCAGAAAAGGACCCATAGCCCTCACTATGCAAAAGTGAGAGAAAAGATTTGAAACAGAAGCCAAATGCCTTCTTACAACAGAGGAATATTGCACAGAAACTTGAAGGTTCTGACCACAGAAGAGTCAGACAGTAATCCTTAGATTTCATTTCAGCAAGCCTCGCTCTCAAGATGTAGTGACCGAGTACTTGCTAGGCCTCTGACCTGCAAGGTAAAGAGTTTAAGATCGTGGCATAGAGAACACAAGCCTTGAATGCAGCCACCTGAATGCTGGGCCTGGCCTTGCCACTCACTGGGGACCATCTGACAATATAATCAACAGCCAATGAGGGTATAGCAAATAATTTGTGTTCAACACAAACTGTAGTCTAGTTCCCTGAACTCTCTCACATATACATGGAGGGTTCTGGGGTTCAGAGTCACAGCTGAAGTTTTGTTCACCCCATGACGGGAGGATGGGCACAGTGACCACTCTTGCATCAGGGTGACCAAAACACTTGACAGAAACAACTGGAGATGGGTAAGGTTCATTTTGGCTTAGCAGTTAGAGAGAATGGCGATACATGGCAGAAAAGTCAGGGCAGGGTGGCTCATTGCAGTGGTGGGAGCATGTGGCAGTGCTGACTCACTTCACAGAGGGCCAGGCAGCAGAAAACAGAGCTGGAATAAGGGTTGGACTGTGATCTCTAGAGGTCCAACCCTCGTGACCTATTTCCATCAATGAGGCCCCATCTGCTGAAAGCTCCACAGCCTCCTAAAACAGCACTAACCAGCTGAAGAACCAGAGCTTAAAACATAGACCACGGGACACATTTCAGATTCAAATTCCACAATGATGTGCCTCCTTCTTTTCTACAGAACACTGCCTTAGACTTTCACTTCTGCTTGGGAGGAAGGGGCTGAAGCCAAACCCATAGTGAAGCCAAACTCCACTCTCCCCACTGTTCCTGGTGAGTTGTCCCCTGCCACTATTACATGAACCTGTCCTTTGATGTTTCTGTGTGGCTCACAATGGTAGTTCCATCACTGGTCCAGTGACAACCTCCCCCATCCAAAGCACACACCTCTGACTCCAGCTGAGGATATCATTTCTGCTTCTGATGATACATAACTGGTGAAGGAAGACCCACCCATTGTGCATGGCATTCCCTAGTCAGTCTTTTGCAACTCCCTTCAGATCTGTTCACAAATGACCATGTCTGCAGGAGCAAGAAGGGCAAGTCCAGGCGGCAGGGATGGCAGTTTTGAAGGAGAAGAGGAAAAGAACCCGTTGCCATTCCCAGGGAATCTTTTTGCACAGCTTCCTACTCCTGTATCTCTATCTGGTTGCTATTGGCAACTAGGCAACCACATTTTTCTAGTCCCAGATATAATCATCATAATCAATATAGGGTATTTATCCCACTCTTTGGTTTCAAAGAGCTTGACGCTTTTCCTACTTATTATTCTTTCTTCACTAACATAGGAGAGGATGGGAGGGGGATGTCTATTTATAAGGAGTAGAGGATAACCATTTAACAGGTTGGGAAACTGAGGCAATGAGTAAAAAAGGTGATTTAGGAAATGCCCGGTAGAAGAACATTTCTAACAGTGAGCAGCATTTGGATAGTGCTTCTAACATTCTCCCATTTTATTTTATGACATCCTTTCTCAGAAGCAAGCTCTCCAAAATTTGATTCTTCTTACAGATAAAGCCTGGAAGAGACACACAACTTGTAATGGCATTGCCTGGGTTAGAACTTGGGTCTTTTGAGTCTCTTTGAGTAGCTGCTTTAAAAAATATCTCTATAGCACCTCTTCAAAGAATTAAAACAAAGTATTTTTATTGTGTCTCTTTTGTAAGTTATCCACACACAGATGAAAATGCTTCCACTATCTTATGGTGAGCGGCATAGTTTCTCTTACACATGTAATTCTTCTTTCTAGTTCTAGTTAATATATATGCCACAAGGGCACAGAGCAGCTTTCCTTCCCGCTGTGCTAGGAATTGAATTCATGGCCTCAAATATGAGGCTAGTGCTCTACCAACTGAACTACATCCTCAGCCACAAGAGCTACATTTACTCTCTGAAATTCTGTGAACATCCTCTTACTAGAATAAAAAGAATGGCAATGTTTGTGACTAGAAAACATGTATCCCTTCTGACAGCTATGTGATATTACCTGTTACTCCAGCAACTGGTTTTGATGCCATTCTTTTGTCCCAGCAACAAAAGCAATACTAAAAGCAGGCCTTTGGGGTCCCTGAAGTGGACAAGGCATACACAGCCTTCCATCCTAAACACCTGGCAAAGGCTTAGGGGCCTTCGTTGCTAGTCAGTGCTGCACACACAGGCAGCTGCAGGTAAAAGGACAGCAAATAAAACAGAAGCAAAGGAGAAAGCACACGGCCACAGACAGAACTGCTCTAAAACAGAATACTGTTGATGTTATGCTCAGCATTCATTTCCCTCTGGAGCCAGCATAAACACCACCAAGGGAAGAGAGGGAGGGGCTGGCTGGTGTCTAAGCTAGGGTCTAAGCTACACACCATTGTCTTACTACTTTCCTAACTTAGAGCAGTGTGCATTCTGTCACTTAGAAGGAGGGGTCCCCAGGCAGCAGACCGGACCTGGGATACCCCAGACCTACTAAGCAACAAGGTGCAAGGACTAGGCCCAGCCTTTGACTTTTGCATACATCATGCAATGACTCCTAGAATTCTAGAAAGAACTACTCAGTGGGAAAATTCCATCCATAAACATCACTCTATTCAGTGGAGTAAGCAGATGAGAAAAATTAGAAACAAAAATGGCCAACATGTTGAAACTTAAGCTAAGGATATACAGAGAGAAAAGCTGATGGCTGAGGTCCCCGCAGATTGATGATCCGTGCCAAGAAACCAATGAAAGCCTGCTTAGAACCTACCAGAGGCAATTACCATATAAAAGCTCCAATTTGGGCCCTCATACCACGCAACTCACTCACCACCATACAGCCTTGCCCCATTCCGAGGACACGTTCTAACCTGTTTTTACTCTCCTTCTGTTCCTATGTTTCCTCAACTTCTAGTGGGTTAGTTTTTTCTCCTGTTTCCTGATCCTAGCCAGTAGCAGATTTGCTATCAAATTTTGCACTCCCAGCATCCACTGGGATGCTGTGCTTCCAACATCACTGGTCTCATTTCGGTCACAGTTTGCACTCACTCCTCAGTCCCATGGTTCGCTTTCTGTTCAGTTGAGGTATTAGCACTGCCGTCCATGGGGTCCAATCCGTATTAACTAGGATATTCCAGCTGCCCATGGTGAAAGGCAAGAGGGTGAGGCATCATAGAGTCTATCCCTCATATCATTAGTTCTCAAACTTGACGTTCGGATTCTTTAAGACACAAATCAGTGTGGGGCTCTTTTTAAGTTCTGCTGTTTTAACTGTCTCACAATGGAATCTCAACAATCCCCCTTTTCCTTTATGTAATGTCTGCTCCATTCCTAAGAGCTTGCCATCTGCTGTCTCTTTTCAGCCTCACAGCATCCTTGGGCCGGATGCAATCAGATCACAACACACGAGCCCCATTTTCCTGTACTCAGGGACACTGAGGCATGTGGTCTCTGCAGATGCTGTCCTAAATGTCAGTATCTGCTCTGCTCTGACCACCTTCAGCTTTGTGAACTGACATTGACCTTGACTAAGCGTAGGGATAAAAGAGTTGAAACCCAGCTGCTTGTACGGATGGCATACTGGGATGAGGGTGGCCATAAGGTCCCCATGAAGATTTTTCACCGATAATGAGAAATTAAAACATAGCAGTTTAAACCCCTCCTTCCAGCTGCTCAGTTCTTCTGCTGGAGGAGACAGACCTGAGGTCCAGCTTCCCAGTCTGCTTCATTTTCTCCTATGCATCTCATAAAAGGCACTTCGGGGAGCATCATTGTCTTCTGCAATCTGGACACATCATCCTCTATCTTTGGGATACAGGATATTTGAATATAATCAGGAAGTACACATGCCTTGCCTCAGGGTTCTAGGCCACTTTCTCATTTGGAAGGGCCAGCCTTCTCACTGAAGTCTCCCTAAGACTTGCAGGCCTGGCTCTCTGGCTGCTGGTCCACAATTCCCGCTCAATGTGTACCCATAGCCCCAGGGGAAAAAACACGGAAGGAAGGAAAATAACCAAGGAGGGGTGAGGGGAGAGATTCTGAAATCTGGACAACATCAAGAGCCTGTTTCCATGGCAACTGCTCCTTATTACAGTTGCTCAAACTGCAGCCTGTTCCAATCAGCTCTGTGGATATAGCCTTCAGCTAGCCTGGGCGATGGCCCCTACCTGGCCTTGCTCTATCCCAGGAGAAAGAAATGGAGCTCCAGAGAGATCTGCAGGACCACCATCACCTTCCCATTACCCCACCTCCTCCATAGAAAGATCACACCGGGAGAAGGAAGGTTTGCAGGAGGAAGTCTGTGGAGGATGGGAAAGGCAGAGGAGTATTCAGTGGTGGAGAATAGAAACCAAAGATGAAGCCTGATGTTAGTGTGGATGTCACTGGGAGCAGCTATTGGGGCCACCTATGTCATGGGGATACATGTTTTTATGATGGTCAGCCCTGAGCATCCACATGATGTCAGCCGCCTTGTGGGTGTGGCCATGTTGGACACATCTACCAAGACTTCTTCCCTTCTCCTGCAAAACTCTAAGCTGAAACCAAAGGTTAAATTCTGTGAGGTAAAGGCCAGGGCCAACGGCTGGCAGGAAGGAGACAGGAGCCACTTCCCACCATTTTTGAGCTGGTTTTTGGGTGGGCAAGAGCAGCTGTAGCATTCTCTACTGTCACTCCCCCCGCACCAGATGCCTCAAGTTCCCAGGAAATACCTGGCGACTTACAGGTTTCACCACTCTATAGATGGATTCCAGAGGCGAGAAGCTTTTCAAAGTCACCTGCTGGGTCAGGTGTCAGTCTAGAAATTTTGTCCCCAGAAAAATAAGCTCATTTCTCTGGGAATGCTCATAGCTACCCCCCCTTTTGTCTCATGCCCATCTGGCAATCACCCCCAACACACTGCAAATCAGATGACATATGACACATTGCACTCTGGCCTACTCTGAAGCGAGTCTGTCTACTGGGGACAAGGGGTCTGGTTTATATTTTAAGCAGCTCAGTGAAAAATGGGGGGCTGATGAGGTAAGGCGATGGCATGAACCCCGCACAGCTGTCTGGGATAATGACTTCACCCAGCCGTCCTGGAGCCAGGGGGTGGAGTGCAGAGCAAGGTTTGCCCATGGATTGTAAGCCATGGGGACAGAACCAGTCCACTTAGGAAACTGTCCCCTCTGGAACATGCATGTGTGCTCAAGAAACACAGCAGGAGCCAAAGGGACAGGAGATCCCATTTCTAACCCTTGAGGAGTTCCAGAGAAGAGTCCCCATGCAAATCCCCATGCTTCTCACCCAAATTGTCCTGTGGAGAATTGGGATGCTCACTTTCCATTGCTGGCTGCTGAGTCAAGAGATTAGAAGGACCTAAAATCAGCATATGGCAGACACAGTGAGAAGGTTAGCAGACAAATACAGGATCAGAGAGACTGAAAGACATTTGCCATCAGCTAGGAAGGACCTATAATTCTTACCCATGCCCTCAAGCTGTGACACAGTTATATGCGGTGACTACATGGGCTCCATACTCTACCTTAGGCCAGATATTGGGAACTTGTGGTTGATTTAGACTATTGATCAACTCAGAAATGCAGGAGACGTGGAGCATCTCTGACTTGGATTTTACTGGGCTGTCTAGCTCTAAGGTCCTGTGTGAGTGCTCTATCCAAACACCAGCATGAATGATTCTAAGGGCAGTATTGCCCATCTCAACCTTGGACCCAGTACATAGGTGAGAAACGGCATCTTCAAGAGCATCCTTGCAGGCTCTCCTTTCTTTTGTGCTCTGAATTCTCAGACGAGGAAGACTGTGCTGGCCCTGTCACAAAGAAAGCCTAGTTCCTGTGAGGCACCAATTAATACAAGGCATCTACTCTACAATTTGGGGGGACACCCTGGAAGTGCAATGGCCAGGACATGAAACACGGAAAGATTCCGCAGAGTCACGTATTTGCAGGCTCCTTCCTTCTCATGGTCCTGAGATGAATCCATTAAGGGTACCAATGAAATTAACTCCTATAATATAGAAATCTAGCAGGAGACTATGTGACCTCTCTCTCCCCTCCCCACTCTGCACACACGTGTGTGTGTGTGCAAGAGTGTGTGCATGTATGTGTGTATGTGTGTGTGTATATATATATATACACATATACATATACATAAATGCACATTCTCACAAATGAAATGGCAGTAACTGGTGATGTGTGGGTGTATGTGTGAGAGTGGGGGAGGCTATGCATGTAATTATGCAAAACTCAGGATCACGAGTGGAGGAAGAGTTGCATCTGAGGCAAAGAAATCTAGGTCTGTAGCTCTAGCCCTAAAGCCCTTAGCCCACTGAATCCCTAGTTGTTTTCTTCATCATCTGTCTGTCACAGAATTCTCCCGTCTCTCTCCCTCCCACATCAATCCCATGCTGCTAACTTAATGCACCTGAGTGGCAGAAAAGCCCAGAGATGGCACCAGAGATCTAGGCACACAAATGCCTTCAGCCATTGTCACCGCCCTGTGCGGCTGGCAGAAGGGCATACGAAGCGGAAAGGGCAGCCTGACGAACTGAAGCTGGGGCTCTTCACACTGAACAGATAGCCCCACCTACAGTGCCATCCCCATGGAGAAAGAAGAGGTGGGAGGAAGACACAGAAGAAGTGAAAGAGACAAGGGACCTCATGAACAAGGGAGGTGGGAGGCCTGGAGGTAGGCTGAGCTACATCCATTGTGGTTGTGCTCCTGGATGATCAAGCTGGCGTCCTGGGAAGAAGCTAGTCCTGAGCTGCGGACCTTCAGGGAGGTGTCTCTGTGCATCTAATACACATCTCTGTAAAACAGCTTGCGTGGAATTTTGTGCATCCCAGGACGAAAGCGTGTTTGTAAATTTGGGTTAAATGATGATTATGACCACAGATCCTGGGATTATTACCAGCCTTGCAGTCTGTGACCACCCGGGACTTTTTATCTATGTCTTAGAAATAATATTAATTAATGCTCATAGGGTGGTCTTCATGACAACCCATAAAAAAGTGCCTGGCATAGTAACAGCTGATAAATATTCATCTGCTTTATTATAATCTCCCAGTCTCCTCCCACCACCATGATTTAAAATGACTCAGCCAGAAAGGGATGAGATTATATGTATACAATGTGATTTATTACTTAACACACAACTATTGTTCCATTTCCCAGTTTACCAAGGAACCGGCTAGTTCCTCAACCACTCATTGCAGTCTTTGTGTTGGGTGACAGCTCTACCTAGATCATCTCAGCGTTAGTCTAGTGGATATTTAAAAGCATCTTCTAGTGTGCTGGTAAGACAGGGACTCTGATAGTAGACTGTGAAATTATTTTTGGCCACTTTCTAGTAATTGGGCTGGTTTTAGTCCAATGTTTGGCAAAAACTCAAAAGGTTCTGTGGAGATTTATATGTGCTTTAATCTTCCCAGTCCTCTTCTTTGTCTAATGGTTCTTTCAAGAGATCTTAGGATGGTAGCTACCAGAAGCAGGGTGGAGCATATGATTGGGGAAGAGGCTAATATCTTTCCACAGGTACAAAATCATAGTATCTGCATTAGCAGGAGATATATAGGTGGTTAATATGGTTAGTAGCAACATGATATATGCTGTATATCTTTTCCTTTTTTTAGGGGGAGAGAGTCAAGATCTCACTCTGTAGCCCAGACTGCCCTATAACTCATAGCAATTCCCCTGCCTCAGCCTCCCGAGTGTTGAAATTATAGGTGTAAGTCACTGTGCCTGGTTTGCTATAAATTTGTAAATAGCTGAAAGGAAGGAGTTCAAATGTGATAACCTCAAAGCAATGATACATACTCAGAATGATGGATATTCTGCTTTCCTGATTTGATCATTCCACAGTGTCTGTATATGTATCAAAACATCACTTTGTGTCCTGTAAGTATATACAATTAGTATTTGTCAACCAAAGATAAAGTAGGGCTTATGAGTCCTTGTCTTTGTCCGAATAGCAAACTAAAAAGAACTGCTCCAGATAAGTGGTCACTCGTGGACAGTAAGTCACTGATGGACTTGTCTTGGTTTCTTTGTGTGCACACTTGGTGTTTTGTTTGTTACTGTTGTTGTTTCAAGCAGAGTCTTTGAGACAGCTTTGAGACAGGCTAGCCTCAATCTTGAATTTATAATCCTCCTTTGTTTCCTGAAAGACAGAATTAAAATTCATGTGCCCACTTGACAGGTTTGTATGAAACATGTGGCCGCACTAATTAATTCCTCAGTCAACATGGAGATGAACTGGCATGTCCCCTTACACTCCATTCGAAGCAGCGAGTATGAACCTGTGCTTATTACCAAGTCTAACAGCTTTAATATTGCTAAGAATGCTAGTGCTTTCTGGTTCATTTATGCTCTGGCACCATTCATGAGCTGAAATTTTCATCTTTGTCTCTGACCTGGAGGTAATTGAGATGCAGAAAATAGTCTCAGCCAGATCCAGCTGCCCTGACACTTGCAGCTGGCAGGTGCTAGAGCTGTGGACACATGGCTCCTAGATGCGTCAGGCCTACCTAGAAACCACAGCAGCCATGCTTGCCAGAGTCATTTCCCAGAAGCTCTAGTGATGGCCCTCACCTCTACACACTGGTCTCTCAGAATGTGCGACCATTGTACTTTAGAATATATGAACATGCTATTTGGCTGTTCGTATTATAGAACACAGATGTATGTGAAGGTAAGTATGCAGTATACATATATGCATATACACATATATTCATACAGTTTTGTATCATACACATACACACACACACACACACATACACACACACACTTTTACCAAAGGGTTCACATAGAAATCCATCCTATTCACCTTAGGTAACATGTTTGCTAGGGATGATGGTGAGAGAATAAGAGGCATTTTCTGCTGCTCAAACAGTGTATAGAATCAAACCTTTGCAAACTGCTAGTGAAGGGGCAATTTCTAAAGTCAGAGGGTCACATGATAGGCAACCAAGTTTGTGTTTGTAACCCTTTCTACTTTCTCCTTTTCCTTTAAGTCCCTAAGAAGCTGCTTGCTCTCTCTCTTTCTCTCTCTCTCCTCTCTCTCTCTTTCTCTCTCTCTTTCTCTTTCCTCTCTCTCTTTCTCTCTCTCATACACACACACACACACACACACACACACACACCTCTGATGGTCTTCCATGCTCTGCTGACTAGGGGATTACCCAGGTGAGAAACATCTGGTTCCTGACCCTAGAAAAGCTCCTAACACTGAGTGAGCAGTATGGTTCCTTCTGAAGCTTTATGAGTGAGGACGAATGCATTTGGCTGGCTAATTGGAAAACCTTACTCTGTGTGTGCATGCAAATGAATCTGTCTGTGTGGGTTTCGCCATGCTGTCATAGACATATATTTATCTTCATAGTGGGGTCATTTACACACTCCAAATTGCCCACAAGTAAGGCAGCCAAAAAAACGACTGAGCTTCAACCTGAAAGAAAACACCAGACTCTCCAGATTTTAGCCTTAGCTTACCTTTCCTGGGGCTACATGAGGATATTTGTTGTTAAAGCTATGCCCTTAAGTCCCTGAGAGGTGGCTCTCAGTCCTCGGAGGCTGTTGCCTCTCAGAGAAGCTGTCAAATCACTCCAGACCAACACAGCACAGCAAGCAACTTCGGGCAGCACTCTCACCCCCCACCTGCTGCCCGCTGAAGCCTGTGCTACTGTCTTTAAACTCCCCATCCTGAAACCGCTTAAAGGAGCCTGACAGGTAATTTATTCCGTGGCAAAGGATAGCAATTTCATTGTCCAGAGGCAAGAGACCCAACCACATTGGAAAATCTGTAAGCTCGGGGAACACAGGTTTAATAAGATAACAGTTCCAAGTGTGCAGGCTCATAATTCTTTGGACTCTTCCATCCCTTTCCTAAAGCTACCAGGCAAATGTTTCTACACAGTTTCCTTTTGAAAAGGCCTTCCAAAGGACCTCCACCGAATAAATCAAATGTTTCAACATGAAGGGTGATTACTGGGTACTTCATTGTGGAAAGAGCTAACTACATGGGGGTCAGGGCATAGGAGCTGCTGTGGAATGAATGCCTGTCTGTAAGTAGACTGTTTTTAAAAATTGTATCTGACCTCTTTGCAGCCACCCTCCTGGGATTTCCAAGGTTTCAGGCAGACACCTGGGGCAGACACAAATGATGAGCCAAGGGGGACGATAAAAAGAGACAATACTTGTTTCCAGAAGCAGAGTTCAAGACCACTATGGACTCATTTTTTTTTTCAAAATATGCTAATGGCTATTCTCCCATTTAATTCATTAAAATTCATCCTTGGTAAGTAGTCCACTATCACTTCTATTGTGTCTCTGTGAAAAATTGCCAAGACTGGGAGTGTCAGAGACCCATCTCCTCAACCCTAGAATAGCAATGGTGGAGCCTGGGCTCCTTCTGGCAATAATTTATGTGCATGGCCTCAGTTTCATAGTGAGCCCTCATTTAGGACAGAGATAGAACCAAAGTCCCCTATGGGGCTTTTCTAGCATCTGCTCCATGAGGCCGTGTATCATTTGAACTGTAGCTACACGGAATTTTCAGGCTTTCTAAACCTGGCTTTGCCACTGAACTTGGGATAAGATCTTAGCCAAGGTGTTTACTTCCATTTTCAGTATTTCAGAGCATTGGTCTACATGGCAGACTGGGCGTTGAGAAGGTTATGGTTAATTCTTCTGGATCTATATGGTCTGACTATACCATGTCCTACGTAAATGCTTATTAAATCGAATTGAAAATAACAAGAAAATTCTCCCAGCTCACACTCACCTTCCCTAGCTAGGAGCACACTGTGCTTGGAAACACAGACCACAGCGCACAGAGCTCAAGGCTGTAGACTTCAGCATTTCCATGCGCTCATTCCACGAAGCTCAGCTTTTTGGGGGTAGTAATGAATGAGATCCTTTTTTAAGCTCTGCTTTCAGATTTTATTTCATGTCTTTTTACATTTCGTATCATATTTGTATAAAAATATCCTGACTCTACCACAGTATAAAAACCTATTTAGCCAAGTAGCAATCCTCTTGCTTTGGCTCCAGTTGCAGAGATTGTAGAAGAATGGTCTACCTGAGGCCAGCCAATGCTGAGTGTCAAAGAAGGACGGTTCCAAAGGTGACAACTTAACAAGGCTGGAGATCTGTCTGGGCTCCGTTTTAGGAAGGCCCCTCCAGGACAAGAAGTGCCAAGGAGCCTCATGAAGTGATATGCTCTCAGCCCCTTCAGTGAAAATGCGCATTGAAGCTATGTCCCTGTCCCTGGAGCCGTCAGTCACTGAGCCAGAGATAAGAGGAAATGTCACTGTTTGAGGCTGGGCCACAGGCTCACTCTCCCTTTGAGGAAGACACCCCNCCCCCCCCCCATCATCATCCTGCCTTTCCTTCAGGACTCTCTGGGAGACACAGAGACAAAAGAGAGGGCAAATCCAGCTTGGAAAGGACAGAGTTAAAATTCTGTAAGTGCCACTGGCCTGGATTTTAGTGCCCAGGGCCACAGAGGTCCCAGAGGCCATCAGCAGCTAAGGCTGCAAGTACAGATAACATTGGATGTCAGCAAGCAGAGAACCAGGAACGAAGGGAGAGGGAGCCTGGAAAGAGAAACATCCCCCACCCCCAGCATGTTCTCCCAAGTTCTAACAGATGTCCTCCCACCCCCTATCTTCCTGGGAATGCCTCAAGATTCTGACTTTCTCAAATGGGCATCTTTCCCTGCCACCTACGTTCTCTCTCTGGATTCCAACCTGCTGCTTCACCATGGGATCTTTCCTGTTCTTTGTGGGTTTTCTTTTTCTTTTAGACACTGACCTTTGTTACTAGTCTATCCCCATCACATCCAGGAGGTACTTATAACATGTGCCCTATGACTCAGGCCTGGCTGGAATGCAACTTGTAGAATAATAACCAAGCCTTAGACCTTCTTAGGTCAAGCTTACAAGTGGTTGTAAAAATTGCGGCTAACCATGGGACCCCATTTCCCGATGAGTAACATTCCGCCCCCTAAGTTTATTCTCTGACCTCTATTGCTGTAACTTGCCATGGTACCACAGATTTAAAGGTGTAGGATGTTGGAACAAGAAGGGCATCATGAGCTGGCCTGTTGGCGCGAGAACAGTGGTTCTCAACTTTCCTAATGCTGCGACCAGTTAAAACAGCTGTTTATGTTGTGGTGGCCCCAACCCTAACATCATTTTCTTTTTACTTCCTAACTGTAAATTTGCACTATTATGAATCATAATGCAAATAAATACCTATGTTTTCCTATGGTCTTAGGTGACCCCTGTTAAAGGGTCGTTCAACTCCCAGAGAGGTCATGACCCACAGGTTGAGAACCACTATGATTAGAGGAAGTGCCAGGTCTGTTTTCTGAGCCTGTACTGCAGCCATTTTCCTCTAAAGGTCTCCTGACTTTTTGGCAAAGAAGTTTGACCAGCTGTGGCCTGCTGTCCCAGGCCAGTGGTCCTTACATTTCATACTTTCTTTCTTCCTGGGTCTAGATCCCCGTAGTCTGTGGAGGAACAAGAAGCCATGCTCAACAGGAAGATGCTACCTTTCAATGCTCCATGCCTTTCCTTTCACTGTGGCTGTGTTTTGATGGCAAAGGCTAACCCCACTGGCAGTGTGTTAGCCGTATCTTTCATGACTATGACAAGAGACCCGAGGAAACAGCTGGAGAGGGAAAGTTTATTTTGGCTGCTGTTTTCAGAGGTCAGTGGTCAGCTGGCCACATTGCTTCTGGGCCTGTGGGACAGAAGAACACCATGGCAGAAAGGCATGGCAGAGGGGAGCTTTTTACCCCCATGGCATCCAAGGAGCAGAGAGAATGACAGGAAGAGAAAAATATAGCACCCAAGAACAGTTCTCAATGACCTGCTTCCCCCCATCAGGCCCCACTTCTTACATCTCTATCACTTGCAAATAATGTAATTAAGAAATGAACCTGTTCATGGATTAAACCATGAGTGGAGGCTGAGCCCTGCTGGTACAGTCACCAATTTATGGTGCCACCATTTGGATACCAGGCCTTTAACTAGTGAACTTTTTGAAAGGACACATTACATGCAAACTACAACAGTAGTCTTTTTTTTCTTATATCTCATTATTCTGGGGGTGGGGGAACTTTACTGCTTACTGGGCTGCTTTCAGTTGGTGGTTGCAAAGTCCTAAGCCTGTCTAAGGAGTCATCAAGCTACTGAAAGTCTAGATCCATGGACCCATCTCCTCAGAGTCCACCACCACCACCACTCTGTGTATTCTCTCTTCCCTCAGAACATAAGACAACCTGGCAGCGCCAGGACCATGGTCCCTATGCTCTCTTCTCTTGGATGTTTCTAGATTTCCAGCTGCAGGCAGCCAGCCATCTGTTTTCCTCTGCACGTTCTGCCAACACCCCCGCTACTGCTGCTTCTAGTCACGATGCTGCTGCCGATGTCCCTGAACTCAGCCTTCCTCTATATATGTCTTTCTTAATTAACCAGCTGTCTGCATCCATTGTTTCTGATGCGAAAGGGAAGACACTGCTGCCGAAGGACACACTGGAGGAATTTCGCAAGACCGGCATCCAGCCTCTCTCGGGTTCCCCTTCGTTTCTGAAACTGATACTTCTCTCAAATTGAAATGGCTTTGGCATAGCTTCTTTTTTAAAAATATATGCCTCCATTCCAAGATACACAATAACAGAAGGATCCCATCATGAGCAGAGGGGACTGCGGACCTTCCAGTACCAATGAAGCTCTGCCTCATGCATTTCCTCCAAACCTTAGTTCCCCCCTTCTCCTCAAATACCTCTGGTAACAAACTGAGCCTGGTCAAGGTCATTTGTGTGAACTCAAACACACAATCTTACTGGGTTTCAGCCTTCCTTAATATTGTTTCCTGGGGTCTGAAAGTCCTTTGTTTTAAGACTCTCTCTACCCCGTACTCAATCCTCTTTTTCAAATTTCAAAACTGAGCAAACCATCTCACCTTCTCTGCAATGTCCTCCTACTCAGTGGTTGATCAGAAATTGACTCACTGCCTGACAAGGAGGTCCCCATTCTGTATTATGTGCATTCTGATCATGGGTAATTTTAGCTAGCATGTAAAAGGATATAGGCCTTGATGTCGCAGATATCTTGATATAAATAGATATCAATCTATGTGAAGGTCTGTGTATGTAAGCTTAGTTATGGGGCATTTGCCTAGACAGGACAAGGTCCTGGGTTTAATCCTCAGCACTACACACATCAATTAGATTTAAAATCTTGAGAAGGAAACGCAGGTAGGAATGTCTGCGTTGACTGGGGCGGGCTGGCTAAGATGAGGATGAGTCTACCAGTGGGTTTGTAACTACAAATACATAATCCTCTGTATTCCTCACATTAGCGCATTCTCCAGACCACCCTCCATGGAACCTGCATGCTGAATCAATTTTCTTGGAGAGCAGAAGAACTAGGCAATAGCTTTAACATATTCACCTAGTGAAAGCTAGCCCTCCAGGTCCACTAAAAACCACCCTTCTAGAAGTTAGTGCTTATTACATCACTACATCAGTGCATCATTACACCAGCAGATCCAGCCACTCAAACCACTTCACCATCTGTGCCCTGACACACACTGTCTAGCACTCAAACCTACCTCCTGCTTCTTCTGTATGCAATTTCCAAAGCAAATGAAACGTTTTGTCTGGAGGAATTCATACCTCACATCAGCTTGATTCTGTCTCTCTTGGGCCCACAGAGCTTTCTCCTAGAGGCATCAAGGGTGTCCAAGCCTTGGTATGAACTCATTCAGCCCCAGTTATGTCCCATGGAGCACCTTGGTTGCTCACTGCCATAGTAGAAGGGACATTTCCGTTATGTGAGCCAGAAATAAGGACCTTCGAGCAAATCGCAGTGAGCCATATACACTACTACAGCACTCACTTATGGGTAGAGGCCAGCGTTTTCACACACAAAATGCTCTGAAATTTTACCACATTTAAAGAAAGAAAGAAAATGAGGGTACATATATATTTTACCAAGATTTTCTTGATGTCATGGCCAGAGTAGTTCAAACATACTGTACTGGCTATTTTTCTTACTGTGACAAAGTATCTGATGGAAATAAGGAAAAAGGGATTTCTTTCTTTCTTTCTTTCTTTCTTTCTTTATTTATTTATTTATTTNTTTATTTATTTATTTATTTATTTTAAAGGGATTTCTTGTGGTTGGTAATTTTAGAGAGTCCAGGCCATTACAGAGGGGAAGGTATGAGATGCCCTTACACTTAAGGGAGTACAGGCTGGAGCCGGCCAGATTCCTGTAGATGGTGAAGCAGAGTGCAGGGAATCCTGACCTGACACCTGACATCCAGCTCACTTTCTCCTCTCATTCCACTGGATGGTATCATCTATATTCAAGGCGGATCTTTTGCCTCAGTTAATCCTCTCTAAAACACCTTCCCCTGGACACATTCAGACATGTGCCTCCGTCTCACTATAACCTCGCAAAGCCCCACATTTCCTTGTCTTACTCCTGCTGGTTCCATTTTACAGAGAAGGAAATGGCCAAGGCCACTTGACCTATGTGAGAAAGATTTGTAATTCCAGCCCAGGACTGCCAGGTTTGGGACCCCATGGGCCCTTCTCCACAATCCATGGATGCCAACAAACACCTGTGAATTACTCAGCAAGTGGGAGCCTGGACTTCCATCCTCTCTCCCCCAATTCCCCACCCACTCACATCCATAATGCACATTTTCATTAGCTTCTTTGCCCAGTGATCTGTTGCTTTGTTATATTAGAATTGTAAACAAATGTTCTCATTCCAGCCTTCTCTCCCCCCTCCTCCCCTGCTGGCATCTCAAATTCAGCATTGATTTTTCTGGCCCCGCTCCACTGCCTGACTGACATTCCTGGATGATTCCCCCTTGGAGACCTTGAGCTGGCTCAACAGGCTCTCTCACTGGAGCCCAGAATGAAACAGCACATCACCCAGAGAAGCTGAATTGGTTTTTGTCCTGTCTTTTTCTGATCACAAGGGCCAAGACACAATGACCCTTGGATTCCATCTTTATTACCCCAATGATGGCTATATACTCTACATCTATCCTTCAAAGTCCTCAATAGGGAGAGGACGAAACCCCCACAAAATGCCCATTCCTGGGAGGGGGGCACATGAGTTTTGATCTAAGCACTAACGTTTGCAGTAACTTGGGTTCCTGTAGATGAGACGGTTACTCTGGAGCAAAAAAATGGTTGTCAGGGTCTATGGAAGATGAGTTGGACTTAGTGGAAGAGGGCTGTGGCCAGCTGTTGTATACAGAGGGACCATAATCTCATAATCTCTTAACCCACCAGAAGGCTTGTCTCAGGAAGGAGGGCCTCCCTCCCAAGTATAAGAACCAACACACACACACACACACACACACATTCTTTCTCCCTGATTTCTGATTCTGAGAAATATGTGGAGAACTAGGTACCAAACAGGGCAACATTTTCTGGCCTGAGCTTCCATTCCCAGTGGATGCTGAACTGTGGGTTGCTGCGCTGACATTGTATAGGAACTACCACTCTACCAACACAATCCGGTTTCAGCAGGGATGGGCCCTACAGTGGTGTACAAAGGCTAGCGGCTGTGAACACAGGACTATTAGGTTTAAGAATACTGTGTCAGGTTGTTAAGCTGATAGCTTGTGTTCACTGTAGTAGGAATTTTTACATCATGAAAACTGCACTCTGCTATATACATAAGGATATGCTTCACACCATCCCCCATTACCCAAGTGTTCAGTAAGGAAGAAACGCAGCTATGGTATCAACTTAGGTGATATCAGAGGCATGGAAAGAGCAGGTAAGATGGAGGCAAGTCGATGAATCCTTAATCTTTGATAGTTTAGAAAGCATAGCCAGGAGGTGGTGAGCTACAGTGAGAAGTCCAACTGTCTTTTCACCCCTCATGTCCCTGGGTTACAGTGCCCCTGAAATGAACCATCTGTGGTAGGAGGTTTTGGACTGAGGGCTCCTCCCTGCTTCTGAGCCCCCTCGAATGGTAGCGCTTGCTTTGCTGTGCTGACCTGACTCGAATTTAGATTGTGCCATTGGGAGTAGTCAGGCTACAGTCCCACATCATCAGAGACCTTGTTACTCTCAGTTTACTGAGAACTCAAGTCACAAACCTCATGGATCTTACTTAACAAGAGACCAGAAGCCCAGAAAACTACAGAAAGGTGTAAAGCTTTTGTGGCCCAGTAAGTCTCTCTGCTGATGCAATAATCCAAATCAGATCCAATCAAACCGAATTAGAAAATGCCCAGGTTTAATGGATGCCAACGCTTCCAGGTGGCCCTTCAGGCACCCCAGTGTGGAAGACCACGGAGAAGAGAAAGGAGAACCTGAAAGACCACATGTTCTTTCTCTGAGGGGACAGTTTAAATAGCCTGTGGGAGTGGTCTTGACCCTCTCTGGGGAGGAGTCACCATTTGGTGGGCTTTCTCGAAGGTGGAGTCTGGACTGAGACAACTCCTAGGGGAGGGGACTTGGGGTGGAAAGTTTCACCCAAAACATTTTAGAATGGATGTCAGGAGCTGGGGTGACACTTCCAAACAAACATCCCAGACTCTTGGATAAAGGGGGACCAGGGGGCTGGGGCAACACTTTCAACCAAACAAAAGGGACATCAGGAATGGCATGGCAGGAATGAGGAGAGACCGAGGCATGAACTCTAGACTGAGAGAAGGTCAAGGTTGAACCTCATTCGGTGGCTGTTGGCTAGTCACCTTGCTAACTTTAACCTTGCTGGAAAAAAATGGAATTCAAAGCCTGATCCTTTGATGATAAGCCAGGTCTGCTATTATAAAGTTGAATTCAGTTTCAATGACTAACCAAAGTCTGATCCTGGATGATTAGCCAGGGGTCTGCTACCCATACAGTTGAATTCAATTTCAAGGACTAACCAAAGTGCCTAGTAATTGCTTAGGTCCTCAGTACCTTTCCAGGACCCATCAAGGATTTATAAAAAATAAAAGGCATAGGCTTTGCTTTTGATGAATTCATCGGTTAGCTGTGGAGAATAAACATTTCTACAAGCTGAAGAGACTCGGGGCTGGCTGTAGACAAAGAGCATGTAGAATCCAATCTGCAGCTGAGAGCACTTTGCCAGTTCTTCTGCCCACAATTTCTGGTTCTTAAGAAATGACAGGACCCACCCACCCACCACCACCACTACTATCAGTCTCTCCCGTTAAGTTTCCAGAACCTGACCAGTAATTATTTTCTTCAGGGAAGAAATTGCACCTACATGAAATGAAGCTGCTGCGTCTAAGAAGAGGAGTGAGTGTTAGATTAGAAGTTGCTCTCTCTCACTGAGCTCTCCTGACACGTGTGACTGCCTCCCTCTGACAGGCTCCTTGACATCTTTACCCAGAGCCACAACTGAGGTTCCTTCGGTGCCTGGACACGGGGCAAAGTTGTCTAACAATGCTGTTGCCGCTAAGGCAAGATCATTCTCTCAATCTAGTGATCAAGAGAAATTCAGGCTACTTCCAGTCAAAGATGCCAGTGGATGCTCCCCTAGCAGGACTCAGACATCTGAGAACTGCTTAAAATGTTCTAGAAGATGCCCACTTACGCACCGTATACGGAGTTCAGCAGTCTCTACAAGCCAGGGTTGTACTGTTTCCTCAAAACTGAGCGTGATCATTACCCTTTTGAATCAGAGCACTTAATGGTCAGCTGCAAGAGAACTTCTGGAGATCACTAACATTTCTTCGTAGGAGGAAGGGGCTCAAAGAACTCAAACACCTTCATAAGAACCTCTCAAGGCCCTCCCCCACCCGGAGGTCACATGTGAAGTAAACAGTTGTCTGGGATTCTCTGGTGTAGCTTTTCATGGGTCAGCCGTGCTTTAGGTGGTACTCTTAAGTGGTGCAGTTGCCCATAAGTTGCCCAGGGCATTTCCCAGTGGTGTATTCACCTTTCAGCTGTCCACGCTTTAGTAAGTAACCCCAATAACCAATTGGTTCAGGGGATCTGAGTGGATGGAATCTCTTCTTTTTGGAGGTAACTGGACATTTCTTTATATTGCCTAAAGAAAATTATGTGACACCTGTTGATTGTGGATGTGTTTGGGGGGCTTCTCGGGTATTGAACATGTGATGAACTGCCCATCTTAGTTCCATTTCCTTCCTAGATACTAACTCCTGCTTGTCATCGCTCAGATCTTTCTCCCACCCACCAAGGAAGATGACTGTCCCTTGGGTTCCTCCACAGCAGCTGAGTGAGTTCAGGCTTACGCAGGACGTTGGTGAGAGGGATGGAGCTGGAGTGTCAGCCTAGGAGCATGTGGCTCTTTTGTTACTTGATGTCATTACCCAGTGTTTGTCTTCCTAAAAGTGAGAGACAGCAACGAAGCCCCAGTCTCCCCGCCTCCTCTTCTAGGAATCCATACCACATGGTTTCCAAAGAGGAGGGGATCTTCTCATGGGTTGTAGATAAGTCTTCCCACAGAGGTAGTTACTATCCCGGGCTTCATCAGGAAGGCAAGGACCATAAGCAACTCTAACACATGAGTTCTGTTGTTAATGGGGAACTCAAAGGGTCCATTAGTTCCGTTACTGCTTCAGCAGCAGCTAGAAGTCTTGTTTCCCTTTGCCACCTCTCCCCCAACTCCTTAGTCATTCAGTTCAAATGAAATTGGGGTGGGGGAGCCACTGAGGCTAGGACTGCAGTCAGGGGAGCAGCCCAGCATCCCTGAAGATAAAGAAAGAAAGAAAGAAAGAAAGAAGGAAGGAAGGAAGGAAGGAAGGAAGG
>LOEQ01001797.1:157913-169099 GCA_001685075.1 Bramus lutescens
TCTCTCTCTCTCTCTCTCTCTCTCATCTTCTAAATGTACTTTGTGAATGCTGTACCTTTTTGTTTGTATTACATAAACAGGGGGTTTGGGGATTTTCATCTATTTATTGTGAATACCTTTTTTAAAAAGGTAATCAATGAAGCTGCTGTTTACCTTGCACATAGACACCATTCATACTAATATTTTACATGGAGGAAAGTAATTTTCTGTCAAATTAACACATCACAGAGAGCTGAACTACTGATATGCTTGCAAATGTCCCACCATTGCAGCCACTTTTATTATTTCTGTGACAAAATACCTGGCAAGAAGCAGCTTTAGGAGAAGAGAGGCTTATCTTGGCTCATGGATTAGGGTGGGGTATCACAAGCCACCATGGTGGTGGGGGAGGAACAGCAACAGGCAGGAGCACCGTGCTGGCAGGAGTGTAAGGAAATCCTCACCTCCACAACCTCTGAGGAAAGGACATAAATGGGACAGGAAGTGAACTGGGCTATATCCCCAAGGCCTATTCCGTCTCTGTGATCCACTTCCTCCGGGTGGACCCTACCTCCAAACAATTCTACTACTTCCAAAAACAAGATCACAAGCTAGAGATCAAGTATGGAGACATGTGAACCTGTGGGGGACATTTTGCACTAATGTTCACTTGCTGTCTCAGGATCCAATCAGAGGCTCCACATTTCATGGAGGGTGTCATGTGCCTTGATACTTTGCTTTATACTAAGAAAAGCAAATTAGAATTTGATGAGAGAAGTCTTAGGTCATCTATACTTTAAGTCCACATCCTTGGTCCAGTCTATCAACCTTCTTCCACGATGCCAAAAGAGGGAGAACAACGGGAGAGATCAATAGGGGGAGCAGAGTTGAGTGATTCAGGGTGTGGTTATATGCTTCCCATAGGCGGGTTCTACAGATGAGATGCAAAAGTCAAGACCCAATGTGGCCTCCCAACGTGGTGAGCTGAATGATGGCCCCTCAGTCAACCAAGTCCTATTTTCTAGATCCTATGAAGGTTACCCTACATAGACCCTTGTGCTGATATGATCTGGTAAAGGACCTGGAGAAGGGCAGACTACCTCATATTAGCTGCTCTGATCACCAACATCCTCATGAGAAGTAGAGGACAGTCCTATAACACAAGGGGGGAGTGTTTGAAGCCATCAAATTTGTGATAATTTGTTACAGCAGCTAAAGGGTGCTAATACATCTTAATATTCTTAGACATTGAGCACTCAAAAGCTAGATTGCATAAGTCTACTTCTAAAACCCATTACACTGTATGGTCTGGAAACGAAAAGGAAAAAGATTCCCTTTTTAGATATTCTTGAGTAAAGTTGTTTGCCAGTTTCTCCAATTACAAGACTCTTTAAAGTGTTCTAGTCCAAATTTGGCAAATATCCATAAAAACTGAATACATACAACAACCCAGAAATTTCACTTCTGGGTGATATATTTCCAGAAAAGAAGGTGATAGATAAAGTCACCAGAAGACCCACACAAGAGACCTACACTAGGTATCAAGAAGGCTCTGCTCCTATAAGGTGTGTGTGTTGGGGGGGGGTGTCACAAACCGTTCTGAGCCTCATCAATGATAAAATGAGAATTTAAACTGCTTACATATACATTCATGTCACAGCTCATTCTCACACCCATACAGTAGGACAAGTAACATGGGTTAGCAGAGCATGCATGGTCTGTACTACATGGTGCTGTGAGGATCAAGTGCATAGCCAGTGAAGCACATCAGCGGGGGAGGTCAGGAGGTTGGCTGCCCCTGGAGGGTAGGGACTGGGTTTAGGGTACTAGAAGGTTCCTTGATTTAATACAGGTTAGAAGATGAAGGAGTTGAATGGGTGAGATTCTAGGAAGATCTATCTTTGGGATGTATACATGAACCTGTATGAATATGACAATATTACAGTGTCAGGTGCCCAAGAAATTCATCTTTACAAATTGTCCCTCTGCCAAGCCCATCAGCTCACAAAGCTGTATGTACAGAAGGAAG
The DNA here is from genome assembly GCA_001685075.1 of Bramus lutescens. Lineage (NCBI taxonomy): Eukaryota > Metazoa > Chordata > Mammalia > Rodentia > Cricetidae > Bramus > Bramus lutescens. Next base: position 159,922 of record LOEQ01001797.1, read on the forward strand.
CTGGGCTACATGCCTCACAGGAGAAGCATAGCAAACAAGGCGGCCTGCCTATTATCATAATTACATCTCCATGAACGTGCAAAGCCCTCATTTTCCCTTCATGTCTGTAATGTTGTGGGGACACAGGATGCAATTACAGACCTGAAATATGCAACTTAGGAGCCATAAACACATATATCTTCACAGGTCTAAGTGAAGCATGTATACTTACAAGGCATGACCAAAACAGACAGTCGGTACAACCTTCACCCTGTCTCCTACCACCCTGCCAGGAGACTCCCTGACCCTCTGGACTCCAGTCTGAACAAGGACATAAACTACTTTGGGGATAAATTCCCCTGAGCAGACCGTCTTTCTGGGACAGAGCCCCTAATTTAAAAACTGCACAAAAAATCGTGAAGTAAATGCTTAACTAGCAGCTACTGGCAGTGCTTCTTAGCAGCAGGAATATTTTTTTAATTTTTTTTTAATCTTTAAGATTGGGGAAAAGATCCCTCATTTCTCTTTATGTCTGAACCTCAATCTGTGGTCACATTCTCTCCTTGAAGAGGTGCTCGAAGCAAATGAATGGCAGCGCACGTGAAACGGAAGGATGCGATTTTCTTGGCAGCACAGAGAGGAATTCTGGGAAACTGATGAGCAATAGGCAAGCCAGAACAGATTTGATTTTGCAGATTCTGTCAGGGTGAAGCACATTAGGGTGTTAAGGATGTCCAAGGGAAGAGACTGATAGGGCCCAGCCCCGAGGCTCTCGAGAGTGGTTCCTTGGCCTCGGGCATTTTTACCTCACATTCCCACTCCCACAGACATTCGGGCTTCCAGTCAGCAAATCTGACTTACTTCATCTCAGGCCCAAGAAAGCACAAATCAGAAAACAGCTCTGCAGCAGGAAGGCCTAGGGAGCCTGATGGCAGTGGGCCATGACATAACACATAACGCCCAAGACCAAGTGGAAAATATTTTTAAATTATCTGCTGGTTTTGATGACATTGATAGTACATCTCTCTTCCAGAAGGGTAATTGGAGCTAAGTTACAAAGGTATCTGATCTTCAAGTTCATGTTTTCACCCAGAAAGTTTCCCATACCCCCATACACACCTCCCCCACACCCTGCGTGCGTGCACATACAAACACACACACACACGAGTCAACAAGCACAAGGGCTCACAATCCAGTCCTCACACTCTAGCTGATAACAAAGCACAAGGTCCCATCTTTACCGAGTATGTTGTTAGGTAGAGCAGCAAGCACACAAGGTTGTGTGCATTTGGCATCCCCACCTCCTGTTTCTCCTGCTATGTGACTTACACAACAGCAAACAATAGCAAGAATTCTTACAGCTGTGTCTAATACAGGCCCAACATAAAAAGAACTCCAATCATAAATACTGCAAATAACTTGAAAAATCACCTCATGGGGGAAAAATTAGCTGTATGCACAGTTTACCTCCCGGTGCTCCTTCCAATCACGTCTTTCTAGAATTGTAGGCACTGAAGAACCCTGAGTGAGGCTCCACCCAGTGGGAAGCAAGTGAAATCAGGATAGTTGAAGGGCCTTCTGCTGAGGAAGGGGGTGGGGGCCTTCAAAATAAAAGATGGTACTTAAACCCCAAATGAGTGCCACCACAGGCTCTCTGTGCCTCCATTAGCCTTCCCTTCCTTTACTAGCTAACTTAGTAAGAATGAGTCCCTGACAGTCTCGGATATTAAAAATTGTGAGGATGAAAACATATACACATGAAGGGGAGAGGGAGGGAGGAAGGAAGATGGGGAGGGGAGAGGGGGAGGAAGGAAGATGGGGAGGGGAGAGGGGGAAGAGGGGAGAGGGGGAAGAAGGAAGAGGGNGGGGGAGGAAGAAAAATGGGGAGGGGAGGGGGAGGAAGGAGGATGGGGAAAGGGAGAGGGAGGGAGGAAAGAAGGGGGTGGGGAGAGATATTGGAATTTAAACATTTCAGAAAAGAGAACCCACACCAGACCCACCAGAGAATTACCAAACCTCTCCTTGTAAGGTTGAGCAAATCGAAAAGAGCTACCAAAGGAGCAAAAAGATGCCATGTCTAAAAAAGGACACAGGGAACACCCTCAACAAGGTAGTTATTATAAGGGAGAAAGGAGAGAAAGAAAACGTTTGGGAGTTCTTATCTGTATTTTGATACAGTTCAAGAGGACTTTTGTTTGAAAAGGAAAGTCCAAGTAAAGAATGCCTGGAGCAGAGGCCTGCAAACTTTTCCTTTAAAAGGCCAGAGAGAGTCAGCATTAGCAATTCCAAGGCAGAGGCTGTTTGGAAATTGGCCTCCCCACAACAGTAGCAATATGTAAACAACATGCAGAGCATATTCAAATGTGAGCTGTCATCTGGCCTCATCCTTCTAGAGGAAGGACCTGCAGCTGGGAAGGTGTGCAGGTGGCACGAGCGGCTGAAATCACAGCATCACCGAAATAGCAAGCAGTGAAAACATATGCAAAAATCAGATGACAGTGAGAGAGAGCGAGGAGAGAGAAGAGAGAGACCTGAAGAACCAAACCAGGGGTACAAACCCACACCAAGAATCACCCAAGCAGTGTGTGGTGGTTCTGTGAGGTTGAGGCTAGACTACACTGTGATTTAAAGGCCAGCCTGGCTGATGTAGAGAGTCACCCTCTCTCCCTCTTCCTCTCTTTCCCTCTCTGTCTCTCATACACACACACACACACACACACACACACACAATCCTCCAATACAGAAACAGCACAGAAGAGAGACATTGACAGTTTAAGGATCATGGTGGTCAAAGACCTTTCTGCAGGGAAAATACAAACCACAAGGCTGCCGACTAGAAGGACATATTTAAATGCAGTGCAAAAGAAATTAAGTCAATCCACATACTTATCCCAAAACATGTTTTGATAGCTGGAGAATGTTCTATAAAGCCTCAGACAGAGAAAGAGACAAGATCACCTACAGAGGGATCAAAGCCCACCTCGCCCCAGGCTTCTCCCCTGCCTTCATTCACTGCTCAGGGACAGTTAAGCAATTTCATAGCTTCAAGAGAAGAAAAAGACCAAGCTGTGTTTGCATTTACACGTGAGGTCAACAGAATGACATTCTCAGTTGCCAAGTGCTTCAAATTTCTATTACCTGTACCCCTTCATGGGGGGGATGTCTTAATAATAAATGCCAATCTACCAGGAGACAGATCAAAATTAAGAAGCCACAGGTGGAGAATTACTATGTACTACAGCTATGAGCCATGATACCCTAGTGGAGATGTCAAAACACTTGGTGTGATTTCAATTACAGATGTAGAAATGTCAAAAAACAATGCTTGCAATGGATGAATGAATATGGAAATTATCACAATATGAAAATACTACTATGGGCCCTAAAAGCAAGATTATGTTGTAATAATTGGAAAGCAGAGAGAGGAGACAGGCATAAAAATCATAATGTATGTGTGTGTGTGTATGTGTGTGTGTGTGTGTCTTAACTTGGACGCTGAGGGAATATGACCTTAAGCATGCTCTCAAAAAAAAGTAAGTTTAATCACTAAGAAATTAAAATAGGTGTCTATTGTTCAAGTCATCAGAGATGGAAAGCAGAGAAAATTCAGTCAATCCCTATAACAAAAATGAATGGGGGATAAAAGGGAAATAGGAAATAAGTCATCCGAACAAAGAAAAAAAATCAGAAGACTAGATGCTGACGAATGAAAAAGCAAGATGTGTACTGTGAAATGTCAACTACTGTTAAAAATCATAGGTCTGAAGGACACTGATTCACACAAGGAAATGTTCACAATAAAAAGTGATGTGTGAAACATTAACACATACCTGATTGTGGAATTCACCTTTGGCTACGTTTAAAGTATACGTTCATGGCAGGGGGTGGCCCAGGACACACTTAGAATAAATATTACTTTAATATTCCAGGATATTTATTTTTAGCTTCTAAAAAATATTTAATTATGTGAGTGTACACTTGTGCATGGGAGAGGGCATGCCTGTACTAGAAGAGGGGGTCAGATTCCTCAGAGCTGGCATGTCAAGCCTTTGCAGGATCCCTGGCTTCTTTCACGGATTCTGAGATCTGAACTCCAGGCCTCATGACTACATAGAAAGTTCTCTCAACTGCTGAGCCTTCAGCCTCTCAGGCTATTTTGTTTCGTGAGTATTTTTGTTGTTGTTGTTGTTTGTTTGTTTGTTTGTTTCAATGTTCTATTCAAACAATATAGAATGTCATTACATTTAAAAATCAGTTGACATATGAGAAACATTTTGAGATTATAAGAAATCAAACTGGTCTATTTGGGTAGAAAAGGAAGAGATGAAGAGAATGCAGAAGATGCTAGCATCTGCAGTCAGCTCGACACAGTCAGTGGACACTACTGCATTAGAAATTAGACCTTTCTTTCTCTTGATGATTTCAGCAAATCTCCACGCTTGAGATTCTCAGAATTCAGGAAGCATCATCAGAAGACTTTAATTTGTGCTTGGAGGGACATGCTTTACCAAGCAGCAACCCAGGGGCATAGGTATAACCAGTGTTCAGGTGAGAAAACAGAGGCCAGAGAAGACAAGAGACTCACCTGAGGTCACACAGCCAGAAAGGAAAACTGCTAGGATTTGGTCCCATGTGTCCTGGGCCCAGCCCATATATGACCTCTGGAAGTTAGAGAAAGATGCCTTGATCTTTTCACCATGGGTTTCCAACCTGTCCATTCCTCATTCTGACTTAGGGGAATGCCACCATGAAGGTTGCTTGCTCTCTATTTCAGCTAGATCATAAATACAAATACCCTAAGGGGGGGGCTATAGCTCAGAGATAGAGTACATGCCTCATGTGCATAAGGTTTAAGGTTGAATCCCTAGTACTACCACACACACACACACACACACACACACACACACCAGAATCTCTCGCAAAGGCCCCCTGAGCCACAGCATGTGTGCTTCCCACACAGCCCTGCTGTTCCTTCTGGTCCTAGTTTCAGTGGCTAAAACTGAACTTAAAGTCATGGCAATTCTCTGTTTCCCCACTTCTTTCCCTGGTGCCTAAGCAGAGCGGAGGCCCAGCAACTTCTGTATATGTCAGAGTCCTCAATACTTCTCCCAAAAGGCACAACATCAGGAAAAAAGAAAAAACTCTGTGCTGGCTGTCAGCAAAATGAACAAGATTCTTGTAGATGCCTAAAAGGCAGGGGAGGGGGTAGGGAGCTTACCTCTGAATTCAATGTTACTAGGACACAGTTTGCTGTAATAATACCAATTAACATTTCTCCCCCACTTAATAGTTTCTAGTACAGGGATAAAAATAGCAATACACGTGGTGCTGAGATGCAAACTATAACAATGGGAATACATTCTGAAAGAGTCTGCTCTGCCTTTCCTGCAGAGGGTTGCAAGAGAAGCATGAATATGGGAGATTTAGGAGAGGACAGAGAACCGTCTAGAAATTAAAGGCCTTTCATCATCATGCTCTTCTGATCTAAGTCACCAAATGTTCCAACAAAATGTACCTGCCATATTGTGAAATGGCCACTGGACCTGGGATTAGAGGATTTGATCATGGACACCCATGACAGTGCTGGTTGGTCCTGTGGCCATGCTTGAGTAGGTAGCATCTCTCAGTCACATTCCTCATCTGCAGTGTGAATAAGACCTGTGGCCCCTAGTCACCTAGAGAAACTTGGCCAATTATAGCCTGTCACTCAAATGTAATAGGTTCCTAGGGATCTGGTGACAATAGTGATGCACTCGTCAACATGACCTTTTTCTCAATGACCCAAGTGACTATGGCCGTGAGTGAGACCTCATTCTCAGCAAGATGCATGGAATTCCAGCAGTACATGTTCTCCAGGGTCAAGATCGGCAGACATTGTTCGTGGTCCTGACCAGAATTCATGTTTGGCAATCATATCTCCCTGACATATGGGTCTTCATGAATGTTTCTCAGAGAGAAACATCTCTGCTTAAGGAGACAAAAGTTCCCAAGAGGTCCCTTTTCTCACTGTTTGGATTCAGTTGGAAGGAAGAAGGGCTGACTTGTCTCTGGTTGGAATCACCAAGAGCTGAGCCAGCCCCCGGAGCCTCAAGGCCGCTTCCTGTGGGGATGTGACATGACACACTGAAGAACTTCTTTTCATCCGCTCACCTACATGTATTCCCCCATTCCTAGGCCTTACCTAACAACACAGGATACAACAATAGCCCTCATTTACCTCTAAACTTGCTGGGGTCAAGTATCGTGACAGCTGGATTCCTCACCTACAACATGAGTGAGACTCATGGCCCCTAAATACTACAGTGTGCCATTGAAATGCACATCATGACTGAATCCAGGTCACCTACAAGGCAGATAGCTATGTTAAGGTAGGGCCTGTGCTGCATGGGGTCCTCCAAGTTCTATGAGATGTCTAAAGCCTTGGGTAGGGGAGCTAAAGAAGACAGAGAGCTCTGAAAGCTTCTTCCACCTCCCATCTGCCCTCTCAACTTGAAATTACTTTCATTAGTTCTATGTCTGTCTTCCAAATAAGATGCCACAAGAAGAAAGGGTTCTCTCAGAAGAGTCACATCATCTTTGGTCCTAAGGCTAGTCAGGATCATGTCCAAAGGAAGTCTAAGGAAAAATTCCTTTGGTTCCTCGAAAAAGAAAAGCCATCCAAGGGCCTTCTCACCCACTCAAATAACCATGTTTTCTTAACAGAAAGCTATAGTCTTCCAGTACCAGCATCTAGAGCTTCTCTGGGCATGTGGCCATGATACTTGAGGACAAGGAATTTTCTAGTTCTCAGACTAAATCTGTCCATCTCTTCCATGCACTGTGGTCCAGGGATCCAGGAGAGCACGACTGTCAACTCAAGTCAGATGAGGAAAGCACCTTCTCAGGCCTGGAAGGGGACCCAACAGGTGTGATGGGAAAGCCAAAACAAAACACAGGAAGACCCAGAAGAGACAACCCTTTCCTGGGAAGTTGGAGAAGACAATTGGAGTAGGCCCAGAAACCTGTCTGCAGCTTTGGAAAAAAGTTTGGCTTCTTGGCCATGGGTCCCCAGATCACCCTGTAATGTCAAGGTGCTCCAAGTCTCTCAGACCTCAAGAAACACCTGTTTCTATTCACATCATTAGACATGACCACCACCCAGCTCTCATGTGCACGCTGCTCCAGCTGGTGTCGTAGCTGGTACCCTGAGTATACTTAGTCCATTCTCTGATCAATCTTTACATCACTGAGTGGGAATGGTCTCTTCTGCTCCTTCACTCTGGAAAAAGTGGCACAAACCTTGGTCACCTCATTTCAACTGGCCTAAGATGTCCCTGAAGTAATTATGCCAGAGCTAGAAAAAGCTGCACATTCCATCTGCCAAGGCTTTAAACGATGTGTGCGCGCACAGGCTATATAGCGCTGGAAACTCAAAATACAGTTCCTGTTTGGAGACATCACTAAGGTTCACACACATATGCCTCATACTCTGGGCAAACCGCTGTTCCAGACAGTGTGAGTGCCATGCATTCCCAATCCCTGTGAGCTCTAGAGGAAAATATTATCAGACTCAAAAGATCTCAGGTCAAGTGCGGAAGTCTCAGGGTGATGTAAAACAAACAAACAAAACTGGAAGAGGTAGCTAGGAGCACCAACAATGCTTGTAAGGTTTTTTTCTGGGTTAGGACACTGGACTCCTGTACCTTCTACTACAGAGGCGTTAGAAGCGGAGGGCGATGAGAGCGGAGGCAGAGAAAGGCTGAGAAGAAGTGGCTATAAATGGCAGGCAGGTCCCCTCAAGCTTTTCCAGGAACAACCCCCTACACACACGTACACTCTATTTATGCACACACTATTACACATTCGAGCAGAAAAGGAATTACATAACATGTCAGCTGCTCATTTCCATAGACCTGACCGAAATGGTGTACACTCAGTCTTGTGAGTACAGAAACCCATGGCTAGAGTCCAAGGCCAAGAGAAAAACGCTCTTCCCTGGAGGTCAGAAAGCCCTGAGAGGCCCAGAGCATCCTCTTGGAGGCCTACCTGAGGTATTGGTACCAATAGCTTCCTCATATACTTCAAATTGATCTACAAAAAGTGGGTAATTAATGTAAAGCCATACTGAGCTCTGAACCCCCTTCCTTCACTCCTACACTGTCTAAAAAGGACAATGGGTCTTAAAGTTTGTGTACAAACAAGTACATGACCACCCTGGTTATAAAGTTTCTTCTTCAGGAGAACTGGAGCAAGCCCACTTCCTTCTAAGGGTAGTATCAAAGTCCTTAGGCTTAGGCTACAGATGTATAAGGTGTTGGGGGCCCAGGACCCAGCAGAGAACAGCTGTTTGCGGCCTTTGTTTTCCCTCTCCTTCTCTTCCCTTCCCCAGCCCTGAGTGGTTTCTGCCTCTGTGGCAGAACCTGCCTCACTTGTTTTCCTGATGGCAGAGTTGGGCCTTGCTCCTGTGACTGGAGTCTACCTCCACTCAGCTGGAGTACTACCCATCCCCAAACAGGGCTCAGCAGCAAGGGTTAGAAAGCCAGGCAGAGGACACACTGTCAATCAGAAAGCAGTCTGCAGTCTTTGTTCCAACATGCTTATACAGAGTCTTGATGCACAGATCCTTCTACCTGCTCTGTTCACCTGGCATCACAAGAACCAAAAGGTCGAGGGATCTTGTCGGCCATGTCTTGCCTAGTGGTTAGTACAATGTGAATACAAGATGGCAGTGGCACCAGGAGAAAATGAAGTCTGCCAGCATGAGCCAGGACATCATGGTTCCCCGTGAGAGAAAATAACCAAGGTCAATGGAGAATCTCTTTGAGGCTGGGGACACCATCTGCAGCTGGGACATCTCCCCCAGTCTTGCATGCTGGTGCTATCTACCCCAGATCTTCCCACGGAGCTTCAAAAGCTGCCCCACAGGCAGATACCCCAAAGCCTCGCTGTCTTATGGAATCTAGACCATGGTGAGATTCCTAGAAGCTTTTATTCTGAAATCTCTCCTGGCACCAAAGGAAAGCCTTCGGCCCTAAATGCAGTGAAAGCCAAAGGCCAGTCAATGAAAGCGAAAGGCTGGCAGAGGGGTCCTGTTACTCAGTGACCAAGAGAGAGAGACTAGAGCAATTGTTTCATCTGGGGTGGCCTGATGGCTCGGAAGCTTGGGAGCCACCTAGCTTGGATCAGAAAACCCCAAGTACTCTACTTGGGAACCACAAAA
>LOEQ01001797.1:169142-182868 GCA_001685075.1 Bramus lutescens
AAAAAAAAAAAACCTGGGCAGGATTCTCAGTCTTTGTAAAACCCTGCCCCACTGTCTCTAGCTATTCCCCAAAAGCATGAAGAATTGTGACTCCCCCAAGGATGTCTACATTCAATCTGCACAGGCTGTCACCTAACATATCAAAGGGGACTCGGGAGGTGACAAGATTAAGGACCTTGAAGTGACAAGAGTACCCTAAATGATACAAGTGGGCGTGCTTAGATCACACCAGGACTTACAAGCACAGACCTTTTCCTGGCTGTAATCACAGGGAACTATGACAGGGGAAGACTGTGTGAGAGAGCAACGCTCCTGGCTCTAAGGATGGAGCAAGAAGGGTCTGGCCAAGGAATGTGAGGGCTTCTAACAGCGGGCAAAGGCTAGGAAATAGACTGTCCTCAAGCACTTCCAGAAAGAAATGAAGCTGTGTTAGCACCTTGGTTTTAGCCCAACGACACCTGTGTGGCGTTCTGATCTCTAGCAGTAAGATAGTAACATTTGCTTTAACTCAGTTAGTATTGGCTATATGTTTTAACAGCATTAGGATAGTAACACACTGCTGGTCCATAGCGAGGTAGGTCCCACCCTCCCCTTGTCTTTGGAATCCCCAAAGTTGTATTGAGTTTTCCCTGCAGAAAAGCTCTTCTGTCTCTCTGGGACCTCCTAGGAATGATCTGGGAGACATTCCTCAGCCCCTGCCACAGAACAGAGTCCTATCTTCCCCTCATGTTCATGGGGCTCTGGTTTATTAGAGGATCCATCAGTTCTTATTACCATTCCTGGGACCCTTTCTTGGAGATCCAAATGATTTGTCAGAACGATAGTCCGTAAGTGCCTTGGTGGGGGCCGAGGAGGAGCAGAACTCTCACCCTTGGTCCCAACTTCACCCACCTCACCACCCTTCCTGTATTAGGCACCAAGTGACTACATGAAGATAAAACCAAGCAAGAAGTGTGTGTGTGTGTGTGTGTGTGTGTGTGTGTATTGGCTCACCTGGGCCGGCACTCTCTACCCTGTTAATTGTGTACTTGTTTGATTCAGATTCTTAAATATACTGCACCATATGGAACCACCAAGCAGAACATACATGCCTGAAGCCTTTCTAGCACTGTCAGATCAAACAAGCACCAAGGCACTTCTGTAGGCATGAGCTACTCAGCACCTGCACGCAGCAGAAAAACTCCAGAAAGCCAGCTTTAAACCCCTCCTCCATTATCTCCCAGAAGCCCAAGAGGTCTGGGACTATCCTGGTGGGTCTTTCCCATCAGATTCCCTTCACTTCCCTCATTCTTGCTTTTAACGATACCCCCCATATGTTTATTTGTTTTTCATGGACTACAGAAAGTAGTCTTCCTAAGTGCAAATCCAGATTGTGCTTTGCTCAGAAATAATGTCCTCCCTGACTCTTGCCTGTTTGTTTCAATGTTTATCCTGGCCGCTTGTTCCAAACATGAATTTGCCATCTCTAATGGGTCCCTCACACCTGCCCATTCTTCCTACATCAGGATGTTTCCAACTTCTTTTGTGTCATCTCATGTGACTTTCAGACGGGCCCTTTAAGTTGTCAAGATCTGCTGTGGGCAAAAAATCACACTTCTGATACAGAGAACCCTGGGGGGAAAAGCAGGACAGGGTGAGGAATTTTCTAAGGAAGAAAGAAAACTCCAACAACAGTGACCACAGCAAAAGCTGGGGCAGATCATTCTGGAGACTCACCCATCCTCCTTCTAGATGACTACCTCCCAAGCCAGCCTGGGGCCCTGAAACCCAGTTCCGGGCTGTCAGCAGAGATAAATTTAGTACCAATGATCTCATCCTGCGGAGCAGCCTCGGGGCCTCAGAGTGCTCAGGGAAGCATCACTTGGACAATCTGAGAAGTGACAGACAGTTCTGGCCCCTACAACATAGGTGGCAGGCCCAAGGTTCCCTGTAGAGGAACACTAAGCGCATGATGAACATTGGCCAGAGTGTGGCTAGCAGGTGGCAGGCTAAGGGACCTGAGACATGGATACCCTGCTCTTTCCAGGGTCTCCCAGACTTGGGCACACAGTGCTGAAGACTCATGTCAAGATCACAGATAGCAGCACTGAGATCCAGATGAACAGCAAGCAAGGTCAAGCGTTCCCACTGTAGAGTCAGGGCCAATGTCCCAGCACACCCCTCCCGACCCCATCAGGACACTATGTGGTGGAGTATTTATAGATCCAACAGTGGACACAAGGCAGAAGGGGCTGGAGCTTATTGCCTCTGTCTTCTGCCAACGAGACCAAAGTTCAACAAAGGAGTTGCCCTTTGTCCTTTGCAGAAAATAACGGAAATTCGTCACAAATGCAGACCCCAGTTCTTCCACCAGCAGGAGCCTCCCTTTTTATGGCTCTGCACTTGGGTTTCTGGCTTGCCCTACCGGTGACTTGCTGATCAGTTTGCCCAGGATTTCTTAGCATGTTTCGTGGTTAGACTTTTGCCCTGCCAATCCTGGAGGAAACCACAAGGGTTCCACCATTGCCCAAAAGAGCCATTGAGGCAGTGCCAGGGAGGTTCTTCAGCCAGGATGAGGTTTCTTGTCCCTACCTCTGTAACCAAGGGACAGCATCCCACAAACCTTTCTGATGGAGATGGCATGATAGTAACTCAGGAGAATGGACTTGGCCCTTGCGAAAAAGAAGGAAACAGACTTCTAAATGTGAAAATAAATAGCTACTTCCAGTAGGTAGGCTCCACCCAAGAGTGCAATTCATATTATGCTATTAAAAGTGATAGCAGTGATGGGGAATAAATATTGTCACATAAGAAAGGCCAGGCTTGCATCTAAACACACCATGGACAACCCATGTCAGTCTCGGTCACATTAGAAGAAATCAGTTCCCAAGAACAAAGGCCTCCTGTCTGCTCAATTCCATCCTGGGACACATAACTAAGGGGCTATCAGAGAAATCAAAGGAGACTGAGAACTTGGGGTGACCACCAAGCTATACTCGTTTCTGCCAGGGGTGGTGTAAGCATTGTTGTTACAAGGGGGAGGGACATTTCCTTGATCATGAGAACAGGGTGGACGGCATCTTTTTCAAGTGAAGAGTTCAGACAAAGTCGCAAAGAAGAGTGTCAAGATCCAGAGCCAGGACAACATTGGGGCAGACAATTCAGCCAGTGGAAGGGCCCATAAGGTCAGGCAAGGTCGTGAAGAACAGGGGAAGGGGTCAGAACCACAGGACAAGGTCACAGAGCCCAGGATCCTGAGGCTTTGGGGGAAGAAGTAAAATTAGTTTGATTGTGCTACATTCATCTGAAAAAGTCAAAATGAGATTTTTTTTCTGTTCTCTTAACAAAATGTTAGCTCATCAATCTAGGTCCTTGTCTGCAGGCTTCAGGATATGGAGGGCAGAGCCTGGTGTCTCAGCCACACATGGACCTGCTGGTCCCCTTCTCCCAGGCCATTGGCTCCAGGTTCAATGCCTCCCTCCCGGGGTTTATCTAGGGATCCAGGGATGCTCAGCTGAGCCACATCACCTCTTCTTCCTTAGGATACACACAACACATGCACCCCCCCCCGCAACCCCAATCCCACAAGGGCTGGTTAAGGCATCTACTTGGAGGACTTGTTAGAACCCTGGAGATGCTGATCTCTAGGGACTCCCTACACTCTGCTGTCCTACCTTGCCTGAGTTCACATGGCTGTTTATATCCATGGAGGTTGAAGCTGGTCCTTAGAAGTATACCAAACAAAGGCATGGGGATTGTCACCATCCTCTTTATTACCTTTTTCCTCCTGCTGTATCAAAAATCACTCTACAGGGCCTGATGAGTAGGTAAGAGTGCATAAGCATGAGGACCTGAGTTCAGGTTCCTAGCACCCATGTAAAAGTTGGGAATGGTGGCTATGAACATTGGTAGTCCCAGTACATCACAGGCCTCACATGCAAGTTAGCCTAGTCAAAACAAAACAAACAAACAAACAAACAAACAAACCCCAACAGGCTCAATAAAAGATCCTGTCTCAAAGGAATAAAGTGGAGAACAGGACACCTGACATCCTCCACAGGCCTTGTTACACATGTGTGCACACATGCATCTACCTTACACACACACACACACACACACATGTGTACCCACAAATGTGCACACATCTACTAAATAAGTATCACACAAGAGGAAAAAGGTTGGAACATCTGCGTGACCAACTTGTCTCAAAACAGAAGTGCAGCCACAAACAAAGCTGAGATTTCCCAGCTGTCACGCAATTTCCACAATACCCAGGTTTGCCTATAAGCAGTTCAGAGGCATGGCCAGCTGCAGATGCAGACCCAAGCAGCCGCTTAGGTAGGAACACAGCTGGAGTGTCTTAGAATCAGGAGGCAGTGGGGTGGCATTCACTGACACCCACTCTTCTTTCTCTTCCCTGGGGAACAATTGCCATGACCACCTAAGGAATGCATTGCTTTCCTATTTTGAGCTTGTTTTCTTTTTTAAAGAGGCTTCATGTAGCCCAGATGAGACTAGACTCTAGCTCCTCCTGCTTCCATCTCCCAAGTGCTGGGACTCTAGGTGTGTGCCACGGCTCCAAGTTTATGCTGTGCTGGGAGGCAAACCGAGGGCTTCCCTGATGCTTCCGCCCCAGCCTATGTTTTCCTATTCTTAAATTGTTCTTTTGAGCAGCTAACAGCTCCATATGCGGTGTGTGAGTGTGACCACATGCCCTTGAACTTTTAGGGGGGAAATGAGAACAAAGAAAGGGAAGCCCCTAAAGAGAGTGAGCAACAGAAAAGGAGAAATGGATTCCATTCCAGCTTCCTGTCCAGAATCTGCCCATGGGCCACCAGCGTCTGTCACCATGTCCCCCGTCCCACCCTCACCCACCCAACTACTTCCTTTCACCTCTGCCTCTAGACAGAGAAAGAGTTCATTCAAAAGCAAAGGTCTCCTTCCCCCACCCCCAGACCCAAGTCCCTCAAAAACAATCAAATTTAAAACAGAGAGATTAAATTATCACTAAGCTAATTATGGGAATCACACTCAGACCGACTGCTGGGAAGCGAGGTCAGCAAGCAAAAGGCATGAAAATTAAAGGCAGATGCAGGAAACACTTGAAAACACCAAGTGAGAGACCCATTACCCCCTTCCCCCAACCAGGAGGAAGGAGAAACCACTCTGATGTCAGAGATGCTGTCCATCTGGGCTATTGTCAGAGCATTTGGCAGCTAAATGGCTGTACTCTGTCATCATCTCTAGGCCAAAGTGGGCTCTAGTCAGAGGTAAACGGATTAGAGGGTGGGCTGCTAAATTCCCAGGGAGTGTAGAAGGGAAGTAGTGGGCTGTATCCAAGAAGGGTAGAGCCCAGGGGCATTAGCACCAGGCTTCGGTTGCACAGAGAAGTTTGTGCATGGTCCTGAGCGTTTGTGGGCCACATGGCTATACCAGGTGACTGTGGGTCTGTATCAGTCAAGTCAGTCCATGTGCACATTTCTGAGGATGAGTCCTCAAGGGCGGGGGAGGAGGGGGAGGAGATGCCGTGATGCAGAAGAAACCACGTGCAAAGATATGTCGTGATGCATAAGAAAGCATGTGCGTGTTGACCTGAAAACGTGAAGAGCTCAGAACGAACCAGAGGGCACCTCCTAGCGCAACTGCAGGTGAGCAGCAGCTCCCTGAGAACCTGTGGGCTTCGCCAGGGCCCTCGCAGTGCTGCTACTGGCTCAGTGGTGAGCATGTGTATCTTGTGTTCCAGTAAACATTGTTCTGGTGCTTCCTCGGGCATCATCAATGCTGTGCGAGTTAAATACACCTCGGCCAAAAATTTGGCAGCCCTAGAAATAAGCTTAAGAGCTAAAAGTCCACTTTTCTCAGTCTGCAGGCTGGCTCCCTCCACTTAAGGTTCTGACGCCGTTAGACTTATTATGTTCTAGGTTCTGACTGACAGCAAGCTTTGGTTCCCATCCCCAGAAAGGCAGCAAGCGGGAAATATCCTAGTGGAATTCAGAGTGGATTTCTGGAAAATCATGATCAACTGAGGCATTTCAGAGGGAAAGTGAGAGGATCTTTGCAAGTAACATTACTTAGGAAAAATTAATTTGGGTGGTTCTATTTAATTGTAGGTAAAAGAAATGATTCAATAAATTTGGATAATTTAGTTATCCAAAAGACATCTGCTGAACACAATCTAATCATTGCATTTTAGTCAGAACACACCCTCAATCTCAACGAAAACTAAATTTGGGGAGATACAAACATCCAGAGCCTGACTAATGGAAGAAAATGAACAATTTCAGTACCGTTTTGGAAGGCAAAAAAAAAAGTAAATTACCAACAAGCTTTGAGAAATCAGTTTAATAAAAATATCTGCAGCACAGTATCTGGAGTTTTTGGCACACCATGGTCATACCCTCCCCTTTAGAAAAATTTTCTCCATTTTGAACCATGAGTTCTTTAACTCCAGAAACACCTGGCACATCATAGAGCAATGTGCTATTCCCAGCCCGAAGGCTGATGTTCATACCAGGAAGACTTGCGCAAATTGTACTAACAAATATTCTGCTCTGTCCTCACCTCAGCCTACCCCACATACATGGCAAGCCCCTTCCTCTGGTGGTGTTAGTCTTCCTTCTCAATCTAGCCTGGTCAGCAAACTAGAGGACATCCAGCCACAGGCGGTTGTCTTACCTGCCTCTCTGTCATGATATTGGCATATCCCACACAGGACCTTAGTTTCTGTCCCCCAACTATGTGGAGCAAACCTTCTGCCAGCCTTAGGTGCCTATGAACAGGAGCTTGGAATAACCTTTGTTGTTGCAAGTTGCTTAAATTTGGGAATCATTTGTTACCTCATCCTAACTTAGCCTAAGCTAGCTGATACACCCTTACAAGCCTGCACAGGCAGATACTGCAAAACAGTAACTACTTACAGTCAATATCCAAATATATTTTTTCAACCTGCATGGACTTATATATCCTTAAGCAATCTGGTGAGCCTGTGTTCTCATGAGAGGAAGTGTTTATATGCATCAAGAAAGAAAGATCAGCTATATCAATGAGCCATGTTTTCCATTTGAAGAAAGTAAGCACGCCCTTTTTAATTTATTTTATTTTGCTGGATAACACATTCCTTTTAGAAAAGAAAGCTCAGCTATGAATGTTGAAGCTTATTTCTGGTAATTTCTGGGTAATCAAGATGTGACTAAATAAAAATTCAAATTGGTAACATGGATTCATCACAAGGCCATTAATTCCAGAAATGGATTATTCATTTTTAAAAAGTGCCCACTGGCTTTCTTCAATAAAGCTACATTCTCCCATCTAAAAGCCCTTTAACTTCAGCAGGTGTAGAAGCCCAGAGCCTAGTTGAAGCAGAGAAGCAATGTATAACCATCATCTCTTACCCTGTAGCCCTGTGCATACTAGGTGGGGTCTAGTGTCCCAGAAGTCACATTTGCTCCAGCCAGCTGGGTGCTGAGGGCCATTTATATGCAAGGTCAGATCCACACAGAGTTTAGCCCATTCTGCTCAATTAAGCCTCACTGGACCTAAGCAAGACTCATCTGAATCAGGCTTATAAACATCTTTTCCTCTTCCTAATCGGGCATGACAGGAAAAAGGCCCAGAACAAATTTGATCATAAACACTAAATAAGATATTCTGGGCTGGGGAGAGAGCTTAGTGGTAGAGAGTTTGCCTCTCTATGTGCAAGGCTCTTGGTTCAACCTCCAGCATCGGAAAAAATATTATGTAAATAGATGCATCTATATATGCTAACCTGACACATTGAAATAGGATCGTGGTCACATGCAACTTCTTAAAAGCCTCCCTGTCCATCAAGAAGAACACCTGTAGTAGGGGAATTTTTTTTTCCTCACAAGAAATCAGGTAAATTCAATGCTCTACGGGGAAGGTAGAATCTAATTATCGCAGGAGAAAATTTTGATAACTTATTAGAAAGACTAAGTAAAGAAGAAATCTCAAAGTTGAGTGGAAGGGATGGTACGGAAGTCCTGGGAGGAGTTACAGGAAGAGGTGAATATGTTCAAAATACATAGTAAAAAATTCTTAAAGAATCAATAAAAATACTACTTTAAAAAGAACAGTGCAAAGTTAAGTTATTGTCCTACAGATCTTTAGAAATGAACCAAAGGCATCTTAGCATCATCACTTTTGACAATGCACACTCACAGGAGCATAAGTGCTTGCACATGCACACACACATACACACATGCATGTGTGCACGCACTAACCCATAGTGTAGATAAGATGCCCACAATGGTTTCAGGTGCCATGCTGCCAGAAGCTCAACAGCTTGCATCTGAGTGTCCCATGAGGAAGACCCAGAAGTACCAAGATCAGGCTTTTGTTCTACACACAACACTGAGAGCAAGTGGCAAGGTGGCTTTGGTACTCTCCTGTGTTCTCATGCTCAGCTATTCCAAGACACACTCTAATGTGGCCAGTGCCTCGGCCCTAGCCCCTCCCATCAATCTTGGTGGGGAAGGAGCTTTGGGTGGAGAAGCAGAAATCTACCACTTTCCCTTGCAAACATTTTGCCTACAATGTCTCAGGAACCTTCTCTGGGAGGGGAGGAGTCTTCTGAAGGGAAATTCAAAAGAGACCCAGAAGGAAAACTGGGATTGGGAAAGGCACTAGGGCTGCCATAGTCAGGGAGTAGTGCCAAGAAGATGGGTAAACTATGTGACCCTCTAATAGACCAGCTCTTTGCCAACTAATCCTAAGGAGAAGTGTGGTCTCCCTCTCTTTACTTAACAAGCCTGGGACTTCCTTATGAGTAGTGGAGGCCATGCCTCTCAAAATGGACAGGGAGTGTGGGATGTAAGAGATTATATTGCTCCTTCAGAGCCCCTGCAGACTTAAAAAATGTACGGTTGGCTTTAAAAACATTTATATAAATAACTGTGTAGCCCTGGGTGTGTGACATAGTAGGTAGGATACTTGCCTAGCATGCATAAAGCTCTAGGTTCCATTCCCAGCACTGCGTAAAACCAGTCACTGTGATACAGGTCTATAATCCCAGCACTTTGGAGGTAGAGGCAGAAGGACCAGAAGTTCAAGGCCATCCTTACCTACATAGTAAGTCTGAGGCCAGACTGGGCTACACAAGACCCTGTCTCAAAATAAGAAACAAACAAACAAATAAATTTAAAAGGGATTGTACAAATACATTTCTGAAATGTAGCCTCTTTACCATCGACTCACAAGGTCCCCTCCAATCACACAATCTGTGGAGGCCTCGTACAGTCATGGCTGTCTTTGACCTTGTTAAACCCACCTCAGTCCTGACAGATGGGTGAAAATCAGGCCTGGGAGTAGATCTTCCATATGTTAAAATGACAATGCTGCATGATGTCAAGGATGAGAGAGAGTGAGGAGAGCCTGGAAGGTGTGGAGGGATATACCCAAGATGCTGGGGATCAGGCAAGGCATTTAGAAAAGACAAGGCCGGCTGTCTAAAAGTGGTGAGATGCTCACAATGGCCAGCAGCCACAGGAAATCAGAACCACACAGAAACAGGACAATGAATCAGACCTCTGACCCTCACACAGCTGACATGGCTAAGTAGAGTTGGCCATCCAAAGGAGGACAGACAGGGACCCTGGGTGACCTGCCACAGGCAAAAGAAGCAAGAGACACAGTGTCCCATGGAATGCTAAGTGGGAGTTTTAACAAGAAAGCAAAGACCGAGTAAGACTTGAGTGCATCCCAGGCCACAGGTTAATGGTAAGAGAAAAAGCAGAACTTGCTGCTTCCTTAAAACTATGGCTCCCCAGCCTCCCTTCCCCTTCCCCCAGCCTCCCTCCTCCTCTCCCAGACTCGCTCAGCCTCCCCCAGCCTCCTGAGGGTCTGAGCTGGGGTGCAATAGCTCCTGGATAGAAAGCTGTGCTGGAGGAAGGGAGACAGAAGAATGTGAATGGTCCCTATGTATAGGAAGCTGTTGTTTCTCAGGACAGCACCCCTCCTCGATATTGAACTTTAGTCAAGGCCCTAAGGAACTGAAAGCATGTAGGTGTAGCGAGACACACTAATATGCTAAGCAGGACATGTTTCTTCACCAAGTTTGACCATTGCACAGGGCTTTAGGCCGGGGACAGTGATGAAGAGGGATGTACTGTTCTTAACATTGAGAATTAGAGGAGTGGGCTGCTTCTGGGAGATGCATCTGCCATACTGTGTATGTTAGATTAAAGAGGCAAGCATTTAGAGACAAGAAAGCCAGTTATAAGTGTCCAAGTCAGAGCAGGGCAGAGAGAAGGGGCAAGGTTCTAGTAAACGTGCCTACATGGACCAGGTACGGACTCAGCCCACAGCCAAGAACTCAGCCAGAGGAAAAGCCCAGGGTCTTTCCTTATAAATGAGACAAGGGGCAAACTTTAGACTAAATATTCTAATTACAGGCGGATTAGTTAGTCCCTTCCACATGAGCAAGGGGCTATACTATGTCCCCAAAAAGGAAATGATGAGGGTCATATAATAAATGCATGGGAAAACAGGTAAACAGATGATATTTAGTCTAGTGAGTGCCCATCCTACCTTCTTTCCTGTCAGCCAGCCACACACCTGACAAGAAGCCAGAAGCCCTCGTCAGGAGGCTGGGATCTTCACAACCAACGGAGCCCTTGATTCAAAGATTGGTCTTGGTCATATCCCTCACAAAACACCACTATCTCCCTAGGCGACTGTCCCTGAGCTTGCCCCTCCCACTGTGAGGAAAGTGTGGTACACTTGCTTTGGTCTCTGCCAATCATTCTGAGACTCTCTATGTGTGTACCATCAAAGGTTCAGGATCCAGAAGACAGAGCAGAGTCTGGGACAGTACTGTTTCCTAAAAAAATTAACTTGAGGAGTGAAAGTATTGGTTCCAGTACTCACAGTAGCCAGGACTTCAGTGTTAATGTGGCAAATGGCCTCCCACAGTGACTCTTGGGAGTCCCCACCATCTCCTGGTAGTCATGGCCTAAAGTAACCCCTCCTCCTGAATGTGAACTCAAATGGTGGGCTTCCGATAGCCAAAGTAAATGTCATTTCTGGATCAGATTCTAAAGAATCTCTCTCTCTTCCTCTCTCCCTCCTTCTCTCCCTCCCTCCCTCCCCCCCTTCTCCCATTGATCTGGAGAATTAAGCTCTGTGATTTGATTTGTTAGTGTGTGGACAGCCTTCAAGGATGGGCCCACATAGAAGAGCTGACATCTCCAGTGAGGCCCTGAGTGGCCCTGAAAGTGAATCCTCTGTCTGCCATTCAGGCCTCGAGTCACAAGATGACTGCGGTCCTACACAGCATGTCACCTCAGCCTGAGAGTGGTCATAAGCCAAGGACTCAGCTAAACTGCACTGAGTTCCTAATCCCCAAAAACTATATGGCAACAAATATTGTCCTAAACCCTGAGCTAGGAGGTTGGAGAGAGTTTGTTACATAGCTATAGGGGAGCAATATGCTTGTGTCTCCTGGACCAGGACAGAAGATCTAAAATCAGTGTGGGAGATAGTGCTTTAAAAAGTCACTGTGGTAGCTGGAGAAATGACTCAGAGGTTAAGAACACTCACTGCTCTTCCAGAGGCCCTGAGTTCAATTTCTAGCAACCACACAATGACTCACAACCATCCATAATGAGAACTGGTGCCCTCTTCTGGTGTGCAGGTAGAACATAATAAGTAAATCTTAAAAAAAAGAAAAAAAACTCATTGTGGATGTTTTTACAATAAATCAAAGCTCCTAGGAAAAACACTATGACATCACCAAGAAGCAAGCCTGGTAGTCACAATTCAGATGTGTCCTAAGAAGAAGACGACCCTAAGGAGAGCCCTAACAAAAGAATCAACAGGTCCGCTGTGACTTAATCCAGTTGATACTGCCTTCTCCATCAAAGTGGCCCAGGAAGTCAGAAACCTGTGGAGAGGAATCCCTTCTATCCCTGCTGGGGTCCCTCTCTGTACTGAACCCCTAGGTACTGTTCTCTTCCAATTGAGAGTCTAGCAGCGAAGAGCTCAGCAGGTAAGCAATGGCAGCTGGGGCCTGTGTCTCTTTGCCTTCTGCCTCTCCCTTCTTCCTCTGTACATCGCGTCTCTCATCTTCTCCCATCTTTGTTGTCTTGGTTACATGGCCAGACTCCTAGTTTCCCTCCTAATGATATGTTCTAGCAAAGCATAATCTTTTACTTCAATTGCATGTGTCACTCGATAAATTCCTCCAGTGTGCCTGACATCTGGGTATCAGTTGTCTGAATGCATGGTATGATTTGGGGGTGGTTCAGTGGCACTTTCTTCAATTTTGATGTCTTTTCATTTTAATATGGGATCAGGATCTTACCACATAAATGGGTATACACACATACAATTCAAAAAAGTGACATGTGTATCGATAAATTCTGAATTGGCAAAACTCATGTCTACTACCACACTTCACACATGAACTCTAACACTGGTCTCCTAGGGAACAGAATGACAGGTGCCCTGGAGGCACTGTTTGCTGGGGATCCCAGTGTGTGTCGCTGCAGGAAGCCAGAAGTGCCAAAAATCCAGCCATGGCTGTCAAGCTGCCTTGAAGGGAGCTACAGAAGAGACCACAGTAAAGACATGCCCTATGCCTGTTTCAGTCACGTTTAAATGACCACTGGAGATCCCTTCAGAGGAAGTAGATGGACCCATGGGCAAACTCATGAGAAATGAAAGAAGGTAAGGAAATAAGACCAATGGAGAAATATTGATGAAAGGATGGTTGAGGACTTCATGGTATCAAACACAAAATATGTTGGAGATGGCATTAGCCAAGTGGGTCGTTCTTCTCACTTACTGGGTACAACATGAGGAAAAAGCTTAAAACATGACAGAGATTAAGATGAGATGAGAGCAATGCCCAGAAGCAGTCAAGTCAACACAAGGCAAAATTATTCTGAAGAGCCAGGCTTGGGGTGCCTAGGCTCAGTGCCTAGTGGCAGAATGGACTCTGTCCCTGGTTAGCAGTGGGGCCAGAGGAGGATCCTTGGCTGCAGCACCTTCAACCTCAGTTTCCCCATCTTGTGTATAAAGCATAGGTTAAAACTCATTAAGGTTTAACACTAGCAAAATCCAGACTAAGACCTGTAAAACAGCACAATGCCAACAATCAGCAGGCTTCTCGGAGGCTCCCCGCTCCCACTGGGGAAATGGCTCAGCACCAATCTTCCTGCGCCCTTTTCCTTTCTGTTTGTTCCTAACTTAGGTAGACTTGCAATACCAGCTCAAGACAGAAAAGTAAACAGCACAACCAGGCTGAACCGCCAAACCTGAATCAGCAAGGTATGATGTCTGCTCTGTTCCCCAACACAGGGCTGCGCTAGATATCCAGACACTTCCACGGTATGAGTTCATTTTGTATTTTATTTATTAAGAGTTGAGGGGTCATGTGTGTATGTGTGCCCACACGCACATGCCGTGGTGCATGTGTGGAGTGTGGAGTTCAGTTGTCCCCCATTCCACGTAGGTTCCTGGGGACTGAACTCAGGGAATCAAACTTGTATGGCAAGCATCATTACCCTCTGAGAAACCTTGCCAATCTCCCGGTTTTATTTTTAATTGAAGTAGACTCAAATTTTCAGAGTTTAGAATTTGAAAAGAATTCCCATATGTATTTGGGGAGTAGCAGAACAGAACTGGAGCCTCAGATATGATACAACTATGTGGTTGAGGCCCTATTGGCTCAAGTGCGCTCTCTCTCTCTCTCTCTCTCTCTCTCTCTCTCTCTCTCTCTCACACACAC
>LOEQ01001797.1:182883-198435 GCA_001685075.1 Bramus lutescens
CTCTCTCTCTCTCTCTCTCACACACACACACACACACACACACACACACACGTATGCACGCAGCATTCAATCCCAAGAAGCTGTGCTCTGAATCACACCTAGTGTGAGTCCCCATGATCTTGGGACTGGTTTCCCCCTAATAGGCCCAGGAACAAGCAAATTGTACTAAAAACAAGCCCGGGAAACAAAAGATGATGAAATCAAAGGAAAAGCAGAATGCTGAACTTCAGCATTTCCCTTTCTCTCCATCCTGATCCACAGAGATGTGAGAAAGCAGTCATCTGCTGCCACGAACAGGCCCCACCCTGCTGCCGCGCCTCCCAATCCAGGATGGGCTGTATCCCCTGAACCAAAAGCCAAGTGAAACTTCGCCTCCGCCAAGTTGCTTCTTGCAGGTATTTGAACACAGCCAGGAGCAACAGGAATACAGACACAGAGCAGAAAGAGCCAGAGCTCTGTTTAACCAACACTGGTGAGCGCTCCGCCCCTTAGCTGGGAACAGTGCGCGGCAGCAGAGAAAGCACTTGGGAATAAAACACAAGCACAGAACGAAAGCAGCGATCACACCTCCAGCGGAAGTTTGTGATGTTGTGGCTCACGAGGAACGTCAGTCTCTCCCTCTGTTGTCAGGCAGCCGTTCAGTGCTGATTAGCAGCTATAAAATACGATCACTTAGTGAAGGGAGAGTGTCAGAAAAGACTGCATTGCGGCAGAGATATTTAAGCAAACAGATTTTTAATCTAGATACCCCAACATTCACACAGACACCTTAAAGCAAGTCAAGATGCTGTTTGCTTCATGGATTTTGCCCACAGATGAAATTTTAACAGGCTATGGGTGCCTCGGAGTTCCTGGGCACCTCCTGATGATTTCAGCATTCATATGACAGATTTCTTAACAGAACATGCCTTTTATGTTCACCACAGGAAAAGTCTTCCAAATGCACACACGTACACACACACACACACACACACACACACACACCAGAGAACACAAAAGACATCCAAATTGGTACTTTCCTCACCTCCTTTCCCCTTGCCTCATGTGATGTGCACTCAAGGAGTGAAATTATGGCCATCAAAGGCAAGGCTGCGAATAATTGGAACCCATACCTTTCAAACAAAATGAAAAGTCAGTAATTTCGAGGGCAGCCTATGGATAGTTGGAGTCTAGCTCTTGGAGCTCTAAAGCCCACAGCCAACTTCCCTTACTCTCAGCAACCATCCAAGCCCCTTCCCGCCCACCTTGCCCACTTCAAATCCCTTGTCAGGCGGCAAAGATCTCTGAAAGGCCCTTGTACACTCAGGAGATTATTACAGGCTAGAAGACGCCAACTCTGTAATTACGGCAGCTGTATGATTGTTATTATTCTCACACCCTGGGCTTGGTGGCTCACAAAACTTGCTGCAAAGTTCAGCGGCAGCCTCCAGCCAGCTATGGCTGGGCTTCTGCCCAGAAAGGTGGCAGCGGGTCTGATAACCTCTGAGAAAAAGCAAATCGGAGTTATTGCAGGGAAAGGGGTGTGGCGCCCTGGAGCTACCAGCAGTGGGAAATTCTATTGTCTAGGAAAATAAACAAATGGGCCACTTTCACTTTTTATTATTTCAAACAACAGACGTGGCAGTCCTGCTTTCCTTTTCCAGCTCAGACTGTCCCCTGGGCTGGCTGTGCTGAGTCTGCAGAAGCAGACACCAGGCTTGAGCAAAGCTATTAAGCGGCTNCCACTCTGAACCCATGGAGCAGAAAGTTTGGCTGCCTGGGTGGTAAGGGGAAGGGTCAGCTCATTCCCCCTATGCAACACCTCTACCCCTAGCTTTCAAATAGTTATGCCTCGCCAGCCCCACACCACTGCTCTGGAAATTAAATATAACACCTCGGGTGGCTCAAGCTGGACCATTCTTATACAAACCCACCCAAGGGGAAGATGGGAAATGCCAGTCTGCATGTGGCTGAGAATGCCCCCAAGTTTCCCATTAGGTGTTGCCTGTCATCCATGCATGGCTGTGCCTCTACATTTCCCCAGAAGGGTGGTTTCCATGCATTTGCTTACACAGGCTTCTGGGGTGTGCTTACACCCACTCATGGAGCGGTGTGATATTGAGTATCAGTGGCAGGGGACAGGTTTCTGCACTGTTCTAAATCATCTCAGATTTACAGAGCAGTCGAGTCCAAAAGAAAAGTATATTTTTACCAATAACTATCTGTTCTGTTATGTGCAAAGCACTCTGCACATTCCTGTCACTGGCGACATAGTCTAAACAACTCCAGAAATGTCACAAAATTACCCTTCATCCAGAGGCTATTCTGTCTGGACAGCTTAGTCTGAGATTCCATGGTTAACAGTCTTTTAGGGTGAAGAAAGCTGCTTCTTCATTGTACTAATATGGGGCTCACCCGAGAGAAGAGTGAAAGCACCCCAAAGTGCTTGTGGACTTACTCTCAATAGTGTTTATTCCCCCTGTGGGAGCCAGTGGAGCCAGCCAACAGACACGTCATGGTATGACTTGTATATGGTGATTGTATTTGACAGTATCTTAGCTCTATCACAAAATACACAAGGCAATTGACTTATAAAGATAGAAAGCATTCACAATTAGAAGGTTCCAGTTTAATTTCACTTGGCCTCACTGTTTTGGGAGAATGTAAGTTGACACAACATGACAGCAGCGGCATGTGACGGGGAAAGAATTTACAGCAGAAGTCGGGAAGCAAGCGAGGAAAAGAGAGAGAGGGGGCAGGCAGGCAGGCAGAGAGAAATGGTGGGACGGGATCAGGCCACTCCATTCAAGGGCCAGACCTGATGACCTTGTACTATCCCCCATCTCCGAAAGGTTTCATCTCCTGGCAGGGCCAAGCATTTCACAGATGATCCAAACTATAACATGACTCTGGGATTTAGAACTCACCTATCCAGCAAGTGAAATAATAGTGAAAACAGAGCCCTTCTGAAGAGCCAGTTAGGAGGGATTCCATTATGCATGACACAGAACGGGCAGAGACCCAGGAAATATAATTCTTGAGGATGTACAGACAATGGACAGATTATCCTTCAGCTGTGGCACTGAAGACAGGACATGAGATTAAGCACACAGTACCACATGTGTTTTCTTCTAAGCACCATGGCACTCTATCGGCAGACCCTGTTGTCTTTCCCAGATATTCAATAATTATCTATACACCCATCATGCGTTCCTGATCCTGTTTCATACGCCCTCCATACTGCTGCATTCCAGATATACAACCTATGCTTGAATACCAACTCCACATGAAGGAGTCTTTATTTACTGTGGTGTTATGTAGTAAGACAGCCTTCTAAACTTGCGTAGAATATGTACTCATGACCATTCAGAGTTAATGCCAAGAACACATCAAAGGAGAGATCAAGGTTCAGTCATCATTATTTTACTTAGTCTGAATCTCACAATGTTTGGAAAATGCCAGGGAAGCCTACATAAGACAAACTAAAGAGCAACTAATAACTAGCCAACAGAAAGCAGGACCTCTGGTTTCCGGAGTTCGAAGACCTAACCCATCAAAGATAGTTCACAATAGACCACTTCCAACTCCCTTGAGGATCCACGGCTGAGAATATTTCTGAATGGGCAAGTATATCCAACACTGCCAGAGGGCCAAGGTTGCCCACTGTGCCAAGACAAGAGTCACAGGTCAAGTTCCCAGACCCTAAGACTCCATCCATCCATAAGCCACTTCTGTGTCTCCACTGCAGCCATGGCGTCCTCCTCACGCAAGCTGGCTCTTAGCCCATTAGCCACTCTCAAGCAGGTCTGCACATTGTTCCGTCTGTTCCCTGAATGGATTCCAGATGGATGCACCAGCCTATAAGGGCTGGAACAAGGGGAACAGGCACAGCCCCCCCGCCAAGTTCACCTTCTCCAGCCACCTAGACTTAATAAAGCCTTTGCCTAAGGGCACAAGGCCAAGTGGAACAGAATAAATCATTTGGAACCACCTAGCAAGGCTGGGCTAACAACAAGGCTCATGTGCACACCAGCTTTCGGGAAGGGTGAATCCACCCACTCATGCAACTTGATTCCCACGACAACCTACAAATGAAGGCAGAGAAAGGACACGCAACTTCTATAACCTCAACAACAGAGTGTCTCCTCAAATCTGTCTTCCAGGCCCACCAGGCCCACGACAGTGAGACGCTACAGGGACAGCCAGTCTGCACAACAATCAAAATGACTACACCTCATTCCTACCTTCTTTAGCTTGCCACTTTTGGTGCCCACGAAGGCCAGAGAGTGATTCTTGTAGACATATGCGATGACGGAAGTCATGCGGTCCCTGTCCTCCGTGAAGACTGGGATGCCACGTACCATTTCAGATACTCCCAGAGGGGCATTCATATCCAGGCCACAGAAGTTGTCATCAATGGTTAGGAGCTGAAAATTAAATGGGAGAAAATTAGAAATGAGCATGGGGGGGACATGGCAAAGAGGGGAAGGCAGAAAACCCTGGAACTAGAAGACTCCTTAGCAATAGCAATGAACTGTTTGTTCCAAATCCTCCTTTTATTTATTTATTTATTTGCTTTTTGCATGAGAAGTTCAGCTGTGTAGGAGCTGGATGGTTTGTCCTGATTCCCCAGGTAGACAGAGGCAAGCCCATAGCAGCAGCACAGACTCTGGAAGGTGCTTCTCACCCCATACCACCGCATCTCCTCTACCCCTACTAAGTGCCAGCCTGGTGGACTTGACTGTCCACCTCCACCATCACATGTATCTGCCCAGGCTGCTGCTCTCAGGGTCCCCATCTCCTAGATCACAGTGAAGAGGGGCAGCCGTAGCCTTGTAAGGCCTATAGCAACCTTCCCCAGAACAGGATCTGTGAGTCAAGGTCCCCACATTAAAGGACCCCTTGGATAACCTCCTGGGAAATAGGCTGATATCATGAGAGTTGTAGAAAAGGCCTTAAGAAGGAAGGTACCTGGTCTTGGGCTTCCCCAAACATCTCATTGTCAAACCAGTCTACACTGCTGAGCACTTTCTAAATGGGAGGCTCTTCAACAGCCTGCAATACAAATGACCCAACTTTTCTCCAGACTCCCGGAAAAATATAACCTCCACGGGTCAGGGATCAGGAGAAAGGGGTCCCTGGGCCAGTTTCTCAATCTTTCCACTCAGCCTATATAACTTTACATATCAGACTTACAGTTACTTCCAACATAGGGGACCCCACACAACAGTGGGGCTCCCCCCTGGGTTCTGTTATGCCCATGAGGGTAAAGACCTCTCCAGTGGATGATGAGAGCTCTCACACTTCTCTCAAGCGGCTCTGGTCCAAGGCTTCTTGAAGGTTCTGGGAACTTATTACGGAACTTCACTGTATGACCTCAAAAGAGTTACTCTGTTTTCCTGAGCTTTCTATTTTGCATACTATAAAGCTGAAGGACACAGTCCCTGCTTTTTGATGGGCTACCATAAAGCCTATCAGGCTCAGGCCTGTAAATGTCTTTGGACCTTCCCGAGAAAGGAGTGAAATAAAATACAAGGTGTCACTTTTATAAAGACTAAATCTTAAGTCTGAGCAAGAGGCATCTGGGGAGCAGCAGGCAGGCTCTTGCCAACACAACCCTGTGAAAGTGGCCAACTCAGCTCTCCAGGACCTAGGGCTCTTCCACTCCCTGCCTGAAGGGGAGCAGGAATAGTCACCACAGACGGAGGACAGCATACTGAGCCCTGAAAGTTCTCAACTCTCCCCTTCTTCCACATCTGGAACAAATGTACCCTGTGCCTTTGGATACCTCCAGCCTCTGCTACAGGTATCTGGTCCAAGAGCTCAGCATGAACAAAACTCTCCCCTTCCCCTCTAAAAGCAAAAACAAGAAAAAAAACCACAGCAGTAAAGTTTATGATGAAGCTTCAAGATCTAGTCTCAGCTGCATTTTTCTGCCTATCATGAGGAGAAAGGAGATGGGTGGTAGGTAAAAGACAGCTAGACGAGAGGAGGGAAAGATCCAGGTTAGGAGGACATGATGCTTATTCCTTGTTAGATGCAACTATGGAAATCTGCCAGGTTCCCAGGGCACCCTAGGGTGCCCAGAAGCCTCACAGTCCTTGAACGTTGCTGATTCCAGTTCACAAAGGAAACGTAGCTCTAATTTTCTCAGCCTATGTTGTACCTCACAGATCCCTACTACCAGCAAAGTTTGCTTTCTGCCAACTTTGCTCCATCTTCCAGGTAGCTGAATCTGAACGATGATCTACTATACACAAGGAGAAACTGAGGCAGGGAGCAAGGGAGCCCATGTGTCACAGTTGGCTACTGCCATCATCTACACATCCCCTAATTAGCCCAAGGCAGCGAGAAATGTAGGCTTCTCCATTTTTACCTAGAAAAGCATTTGGACAGCCACGATTGTCAGTGTCTCCCCTTAGCTGGATGGAACACAAACAAGTCAACTGTCACCTAGAAAAACAAACTACACATTCAAGCCACTGTATCACAAAGCCATGCTGCCAGAGGCAGAAAGTGGACTGACTATCTGTGAGTCTCTTTGGATGCGGCCTGCCACAGCAAGGGGCCCCAGGTGAGGACACTAGAGTAGCTCAGCCTGGCTGTCTGAGCTGAGCTGAGGGCTCTGATCATCCTGGACCACAAGGCTCGGTGCCAGGACCTGTCAGGAGGTAGGGGTTCTGTCTCCACACCTGACCCATGACACTCATCACATGTCCTGCCCTAGGATTGTCCTTCAGCTCAAAGCAGAATGAAGATACAGTTGAGGGCTCAAGGATGACATGATGGGAAAATGACACCCTCCACCCCTGGCTTCCCCCAGGGCTCAGTTTTTCCCTCTGAATGAGACCCCAGGTAGTGAGGGTGTGATCCAGGAATAACCAAGCGGGGTTACTGAGGTTCCCCAGCCATCCTGAGAAGTGACCTTTCTTAGCTTCCTCAAAGCTGAAGCACTTTGGGTAGGGATTTTTTCCCCCACAGTGAAGTACTGAGAAAAGATCAAAGGACAGGGTTGCATAGCTGCTGAACTGCTTCTCCGAGGTGTAACTTGCTACTGCTGTCCTCTGAGGCTCACCTCCCTGGGGCATCAGTAGCAAGGTGGGGCCAGCATACCTGGATGGGGCAATGAAAATGGCTACCTGTGACCTGGAAGCACTTCAGTGAGCGAAGTTATGTGGATTTGTTAGTGGAAATCCAGCCTGGAACAGAGGACTATGTTCCTCACAGACCAATAGTTGTGGGGAGCAGAGGTCCTTGCAGGCTCCGAGCTGCAGCCTCAGGGAAATTACAGTCTGGGGAAAGGATCTGGAAGACTCTCTCTACCCAAAGACCTGCAGATGCCCATAGAATGCAGATGCCTGTGCTCCAGGCTATTTGATGAAGGACTTGGGCAGGTGAGGATGCTTTGCTTTCCTGAGCTCCTGGGTGATAAGGGTGCAGGGTATTTGCTCTGACCCTGGCTGGGTCTTCCCCAGGGCCCCATTAACAGTATTATTAGAGCCCTAGTCACAGGAACCAGAACAAAATTTAGCTGTAATCAGAAGTCTAGCTGTGCCTGCAGGCCCAGGCCTGACCTCTCCCTCCAGTCTTGACGCAAATGTCCACAAGGATGTTACAGCTGATCTATCTTCGTCATGCACCCCCATTTTGTATGTGTATGTGTTCATATGTGCATGTGCACATAGGTCTAAACAGCATGTGGAAGCCACTGGTCAATATCAGGTATCGTCCTCAATCGCTTTCCACCTTATATTTAGAGACAGGGTCTCAGGGTCCCTCCCTAAACCTGAGTTCACCAATTCAGCTAGGCTGGCTTCACCCCAGGGACTCTGAGAGTAAGGTAAGGGAACATGCTTTTAAGCATCTTTGAACCCTTAGCTTAGGGCATGGTTCATAATAGTTAAGGCATACAAATGGTATACAGACGGGTAGATGGATGGAAGGATGGACAGACAGATAGGGGATAGGGGGATGGATAACCAAATAAAAGCTTTGCTTTCCCAGTAGTTAACAGTATAGAATCTAGGCGTGTGTGTGTGTATAAATATACATGTGGGTACAGTATGGCAGAAGGAACAAGAGCAAGTAAAACTGAGTACTTTTTTTAAGAGCTAAGAAAGGACTGAATGATCATGAAGGAGACAAGTTATGAAAAAGAATATAAAGTTGTTTTTCTAGTGCAAATGCTGTTATGGATCTTTCATTTTTTGGTGGTGGATAAGTGCATAAAATCCACTTGATACTGAAAGTGAGAAATTTAATGTAAGTTTTATAGCTTCCATTCTGAATGCCAATTCTAAACAGATATAAGTTTGTTAAGTTATATAAAATTTGGGCCTCATTGAATTTGGGGTGTTACACTTTGTATTTATTTGCAAGGATTTTTAATAATAAATTCTATTTAATTTTTCTTCAATGTGTGGGCTATAACTTAAGATGGGTGACTCACTGTGTTCCAGGGACCCTGAGAAGGAGAACAGAGACTATGCCTTATGCATCTTTGTACTCTTCTCTTGGTGCTTGGTGCAGACTATGCTATGAAACATGAGGTAAGTGGATGGATGGATGGACAGCAGGATGGTAAACAGGTAGACAGATGAGCAAATAAAAGCTTTGGTTTCTCAGTGGCTAATGATTTACAGCTAGGTTTGCCCATCTGAACTTTGTAACCACGGGCAAATCATTTGACTACGGATGGGAATACCAGAACACATTTCCTAGTGCCGTGGTGAAGATTAGATCATCTGGTCCACTCAGACCACTGTTCACCACACAGTATGTGCTATTAGATTACTATTATGTGCCGGCTAGAGACAAACCTGCCAACTTCGGTGAGTCTCAGTAGTGCTGAGGAAATACATGGTTTTTTACCTCAGGAGTGTTGTGGAGACTGAGGGACTAGAGTTGTCTGTACAGATGGGGTAGAAACTGGACTCAGGAGGCTAAATGAAGAAGCAAAGGAATGGCCTTTCTTTATCCAGAAGATAACAGCAAAATCTGTATCCCAACCAGATCCACTCATCAGACAATCTGAGTGCCACCAAGACAACAAATATTCACCACCTTCTTAGTGTTTCTGTGTTTTCAGAGATGCCAGAGTGGCCTTTATCCCCACTGAGGAACGGATGGGCATCCACACCCTGGATTTTATCCCCTAACAGAGCTCATTAGATAGGAGCACCCCATTCAAGTTGGACCTAAAAGCCAAAGGCCCTACAACAGCTACCCAGTGCAAAGCCCCAGCAGCCATGGTAAGGTGGCATGGGGAGCCAAAGCTGACACTCCAAATTACAATCTAATAGCTTACCGCGCGTCCCTCGCACACAGCAGCAAAGGTTACCGTGCAATTATGTGTCGCTACACACAAATGACAGAGCAGTTACGGTTACTTTACCAATTACAGGGAAATTGCTCCCACTCCGCAGAGACTGGCTCTCTGAAAACTCTATCATCTCCACAGAGGGGATCGAAGAGGCTGCCAACGTCCTTGCTCCAGCAGTGTCCCCTGGCTCTGGGACAGAACCACAAGGCAGCCACTTGAGGAGCCCAGACTCAAGAAGGGCCGGAGGAGGAAGCAGAGCTGGGAAACTGTGGGAGTTCTCCTTGAATCTCTAAGAATCACCTTCCAACCCCAGGTCCAGGGATCATCTCTTAAGGATTCAACCATCATGCTGGCAGCCATGCCAGTCCATCGTGAAGACTGTAAGGCAGGAGGTGGGTTTGCACCTGATCCTGATGTTGCCCTGTGCCAGCTGGCAGGCCCTGGATCTACTCTGCACAGCCCCTTCCTTGCCACAGAGAGATGCTCTCCCTGGCCCCCATTTGCCTCACCTTTACTAGAACTCTAGTGAACCCTTATTACAGAAAGGTCAGAACTAGGCCAGAGCTCAGTAGTCCAAAGGCAGTGCTAACGAGCCAGGGGTCATCTGGTCCAGACCCCTGTGGGCCAATTAGCTGAGCTCTGGGATACAGTCTTTTTCATAGCCACAGGCTGCCCCTCTCACCCCAGGCATCCAGTACTTACAAAACTCCCACATTGGCCCAGAAATGCAGGTCAGGCGAGCCAGTGTGATGGATAGATGCCGACGATTACTCTGGCCATGGACGTACCTGCCAGGCTGCTCTGGATCCCAGGAAGAAAAATGAAAGGTCAGACCTGGTTTTTCTACACCTGCTCTGAGGATAGCAACCAGAAGAGTCCAAATACCTGGCAACAAGCCAGCCCTTCTTCCCTTCCTGGGTCAGAGGGTATTGCCCAGCCTCACGGGTGGAGTTCCGAGTACCTCTACAGCATATTTTGACCCTGAGACACCACCCTGTCCATTAAATGAGGGAGGAAAACAGCCCAAATGCCTAATGTGGGGCTGTCTGAGGCTCTGCTGGTGGCCTTTAGTCTAGATGAGCTCCTCACTTCGCGCAATGGGGAAACTGGGGCTTCTGGAAAAACAATGCCGCTGACAGATCTTCATCTGCCAATTTGCTTCTGGATATTTATAGAAGACCAAGTATTAAAGGAAGTCCCAGGAACATGAAGATGTAAAAGTCTATTGCTGTCCCCCAAATTGTTCTTCTCCAGTGGAGACACAGACCTAGGCTATATTTAGATAAGTTGTTGGGATCCTGTTTCAGGCATCCCTGGAGAGAATGTGGGCAAGGCCACTAGCTACTATGGAAACAGGTAGTAACTCTGTCCAGAGGTGATTTGGTCTCTGCGTCATGTTCCTTGGCTTAGAATACAGCATACCACCATTGTTTTATACTATTCCAGTGAAGAAAGTAAGATCACCAGGCCAGATCAACCCATTTTACAGGAAATAAAATCAAGATGTAGACAAGGCTACCCTAGTAACCTATGAAGTTATAGGAAAAATAGAAGTCTAAATTCCCAGTCTAGAAGGTGAAAACAAATAAACAAACAACAACAAAACCCCAGGTGTCCAGCACATTAGTAGGCAACAGCCTTAGAGTAGGCATCTTCCAGACTCAGGGACAGCAGAGGCCACAGCTTAAGGAGGGGACCTCTGCCCTCTGCCACCTCCAGAGCCTGGACACAACCAAACCTCCCCTCCTGAGTAGGTCCCTGGTCAATTATCAAAGTCCAAATCTTCCTCTCTTGTGTCCATATGTTCTAACCGTACTGGGAGTGGAAGCTTTGCAAAGAAATACAAGACCTGAGGAAAAGGTGAGACTTGTGTGAGCCAAGGCGCCTCAGGACAGAAAACCTTTGGAATTCCTCATTCTCACAAGCCATAGATCTCCTTGCATTAATTACACCTAAACACACACACACACACACACACACACACACACACACCAGGAGCTACCCATAGCCAGCCTCAGTGAATAGAGCATGCGGGATTTCTTTTTAAGGCAGGTATTGATCAGATAAGCTGTAATAGCTCATGTCTAAATACAGACTCGATTGTGAAGCTTGGCAGTACAGGCTGATAATGATCACCCACTTATTAGGAACCATGTCTCAAATATGGCTGCTGACCCCTCAGGTGCTCATAAATGCACCAGGGCCTGCAGCGCAGAGAGCATGGGCCCCTAGAGATGAGGCTGTGTATGCTCCACTCTGTCTCCACAGGGGTAAACAGAGAGGGCTCTCGGGAACCTAGAAAGAACTCCAGGAGACTATCATAGGCTTTGGTTTCGCCTTGTTAAGAAGTGATCATTTTTATAACACACACACACACACACACACACACACACACACACCCCTCCAGTCCTTTGATGACTTTACTGATCTGTATATCTTCCCCTTTCTCCCTCATAATTCCTAACCCTCTCTGTAAGCTCTATTGAGATATTGAGACTCCTACTGCCTTGAACTCTCAGAAGGAAACCAGAGAAAGACTGTTACAGGTGAAGCTTGCCCCTGAACCCAGGCTGTGAACATAGAGAGCAGAAATGGGAGTGAGGGACCTCTGCCATGCACTTAGTTACTAATGCATTATCTCAGAGTGATTCTTTATTGTGTCCTTTTCAAAGGGACTGTAGGGAAAATGAGTGTGTACAGAGGAGAGGAGGGGAAGCCAGCAAGTCACAGCCACAATAACCTAGTTAGACAAATATGTTATTGAAGGGGCTCAGTAGAAAGTGTCTCAGGGCTAGAAAAACAACCCAACAAATTGTAGCCAAGGTTCCCAAGAACCAAGAACCCTGCTTCCAGGCATCTCATAAAGGAAGGGAGGAACCAAAATATCAGGACAGAAGAAGGCCAATTGTGTCCAAGGAGCTCTGTGGGGAGTTGGGGCAGCTTCCAAAGCTCCCATACTTATGGAGCAATGGGAATCATAAACAAAGGCAGTGTTTCTTCGTATACTCATTTTGAAATCTCTTTGTATTGGGGGATCAACTGTGGCCCAATGTCACCAGATATCTAAAGAGTCTTTTGCTAGTCATGATAACAAACTAGCCTTCTAAGAGGGAACTGAGGTCAGTCATTTCTGCTGTATTTCCAGGAGAGGGCTATTAATCCCAGCCTGCTCTCTGCAAGCCAGGCCACAGCCAACAGCAAGTGTTTGCCATGTACCCTCCAAGGGGTTGCGGAGCAGAGCTGTCAGAGAGCTCAGTCAGGATCCTGGGGGCTGGACCCATAACCTTCTCCTCATTAGCCCAGCTGCTGAGGGCCCCAGGTTCCTCCCTCTGACAAGCAGCCAGGACATGGCACAATGGAGGTCTGCACAGACCATAGCTATGGGCCAGCTTGGAAAGAGAATCAGAACGCTGCAGGTGGCAACTAGACTGGAAGCAAACCCAGTGGCCCCAGCTGGACCCCTGGGGACTCCCAGAGAAGTTTCTCAGCCTTGGAAGCAATACCACTCTGGAAGTTTCCTCCCCTTCTAGACCTTAGCTTTACAAGCCCCTAGCAGCTGCCTGTCAAGGGTAGATAAATCCCATACAGCCCGCCCATCAATCCCCAGTTCTTGCTCTCCCTCCCAGAGTTTAAGGCAGGCAGCCACAGCCACCACTCGAACTATAATTGAAGTGAGGAATGCCACGATTATTAAGTTTGTGTGTTTCCTGGCGGGTACAGGGAAGCAGTGGCCCTGCTCACCAGGCTGAATTATGGGGTAGGTCATTCCCTTGTTAGTGGGAATAAATTTTATTAGCCCCACTCATGTTGCTGCGTATCTTCCTCTCTTGCTCCTCGGACCCATGTGTCTGGGTAATGTCGCCTGCATGCAGGATAAATCAGCAGAACAGATCCCATTATATTTTGGAACATTGACAGAGACACAGTAATGACGTGGAGCGTGATACTGGCTTTCTTTGCTCTCGTGCAGACCCGAGAATGTGTATGGGCAGAGCATATGAGGGCAAACTCACTAGGAAGAGGAATCTAACCGAATAGACAGAATGAGGAGAGTGACCTTGGTTGCTCCTTTCTTCTCTAATTTGGTTAATGAAATGAGAGCAGTTGCCAATGCGTGGATATGTGATCTTTCCCTTTGGCCTTGCAAAAATTAAAGGACATCGGAAACATAAGAGCAGCAAGACTGTGGCTCAAAAGGTGTCTCCTTCTAGTGCATTCTCTGTGCATTCATTCCGTGTACACGGAGAAAGGAAGGCAGGCCAGCCAACAAGTGTATCGTGGGGCTGAGAAGCTGTAGATAACCTCAGTTGGGTAGAGCCCACATCTCTCCAAGGAAGATACTGATGGTGAAGACTCAGCAACAAATCATGTGGACAGTATAACCAGAGGTGGGAGTGAGTGAGTGAGTGAGTGAGTGAGTGAGTGAGTGAGTGAGTGAGTGAGTGAGTGAGTGCAGGGTGGGGCTGAGCTCATTTGTATTCATCAAGTGGTTCTGCACCTATCCTTACTTCCTAATAATGTCTGTGTGCTTCTTTTTTGCTCTTTATTAAATAGATATTGTCTCACCAGCTCCTTCTTTAGCATAAAATTAAAGCAGAAGAGAAACTGTTTGCTGGCCCTATGATAGCTCGTGAGCTGGCTGAGACCCAAAGGTCCAGACTCCCTGGCTGGCATCCCTGCCAAGACACTGCCCAGTGTAGATGAAAAGAATTGAAGGGAACTCCACATCTGGAGTGATCAGTGACACGATGTCCAGCCTCCCATTCAGGCTGTGCTATGCCATACCAAATGAGGCTGGTGTGCTCATATATACAAGTACGTGTGTTGACTCATGAGAAAGGACTTTCACTATGTTCACTGCTGAAAGTAGCATGTGGGCAGGAGGGGGAACAAGCCACAGAGAGAGACCAGGAGGTGATGAGGCACAGGAAGTGGGGTTTAGAACAAGACATGGAGAAATCAGAGAGCAACAGAGAGACATCAACCAGAGGAGAGATATGTAGGCAGAGGCTGCCTGTTCATTTCCTGGTCGCATGGACTCCCGAAATAATCACACAGAAGGTGTGTGCACATGTGAGCATATGTAGTAGTGTACGTTACATTGGGCTGAAGTGATGCCTCAGCATGGGGAGGTTCCATGTCCTGAATCCACAACTTGGGAATTTACATGCTGAGTCTCTTGAATCTGTATTAAAACTCAGTGTGTGTGATTCTTGGGTTCTGCAGTCACCCCACCCCACCCCGACGGACCTGTTGGTCTTGGAATGGCATTTTGGGAGAACACATTCAGCCTGGGGCCAACCTCAGACTTCCTCCCACCAGATCTAGGTCATCCCCCTAGGTCTCAGTCATCATCACATGATCCCAAAAGACTATGACATTTGAGCCAGATGAAACTTCTACTGTAAACCCTGCTGACCAAGATGGGTAAGACAGGTGAGTGGCTTTATGGATGCCTTCGTGGGAGCTACACTGAAGGAAGACAGAGGAGACTTCTGTCTTGGGGTTGTCTTAAAACAGGCATCCAAATCTTAAATAAGGAAACTGTGGTACTCAAAGGGCTTGCAAGGAGTGAGGGTTCAGGTGGGACTGGGGGATACTTGCAATATGTGTACCTATTGGGACTGTGGAACTCCATGAACTTGGGTAGGGAAGAGGAGGAATTCCTGGACCAAAGGAGAGTAAGTGCCAAGCAAAAAGAGAAACCCTTGTCTCTCACCATAACAGGAAACAAGCCCATGTAGTCAGAGTCCAGCTTCCTGCTGACAGGGAAACGAAAACAGCCCAAGAAAACCGGCTGAGACTGGCCTGGGACAGCTGCCTGGCCATTCCGGATGCTCGTTTTATGGAGTTCAGGATCTCAGGCGCCAGGCAAACCTGAGTGACCATCTAGGCCAGGACACAAGGTCAGCTTGAGTTCAAGGGGATGACCCTGTCTTCTCCCTAGGACTACCTGCTGTGTCTGGGAAAACATGAACCACACAGCGCACAGCGTATAGGGATGGGGTTGTCCTTCATATCACTGATGTATGTTGTTGGGCAGGAAATGAAAATGAAGCTGGTCCTTGTACCTCTGGGACTCCCATGAGACTGGCAAGATCAGTGAGTAAATCTTTGACTCATACGGGAGCTTGGCCTAGCCATGGTTCTTCCAGATGGACCTTTGTGATGTAGGAGGGTCATCTGTCTATGTGTTACTTTCATTTGTTAATAAAGAAACTTCCTTGGCCTTTTGATAGGCCAGCCCTTAG
>LOEQ01001797.1:199981-216181 GCA_001685075.1 Bramus lutescens
ATGGGAGGAGGGGAGGAGGTGGAAATTTTTAATAAAAAAAATAAAAAATAAATACTAGGCTATGGGCCCATAGCCCTAGAGTTAGGTGTGACTGAGAGTTGCAGGGAGCCTTTAAAGTAGGCTACAAGAGGAGCCAGGGCCAGCAATAGAGTTAGATAGTGTGAAGCTACAGAAATAGAACTGAAACCAAAGTGGTTAGAGCTCCTAGATGCCTTAGTAGCAAACAGGTCTCAGGCTTGTCTTTAGGCCCTTGAGTCCCAGCACAACCTGAGATGCCTGACAGGTCTTTCTATGCCTCCTATGCCCTCATGAGATTCTCCCAGCGATGTGCAGACTCTACTGCTGTTGTTATTGGATGCCTTCTCCATTCGGGACCCAGGGAAAGAGCAGCAGCTCAAGAGCAAAGCTGGAGGGTGTTCCCGTCCCTACAAACACCTAGAGATGCTTTGCTGACTCCCACAGTATCTCTATCCAACACAGCTCAGGGATTCGTGCCTACAAGTGCTCCTGTATTCTCAGTTACTCAGATGAGACCACTCCTGGTTGTTCCTCAGCCATCTCTCTGGTATGCATGCGGCCATCCTGCTGGCCTATGAGGAGCAGAAGCATCATAAAGTTCTCCAAGAGTTGCAGTCGGAAGGTTCTGGACTCATGATTCAACACGTTTCCCATTGAACAGTTCCCTGGAAGCCCCATAGCACAGTAACCTGAGTCACCCAGACATCCTCTGCCTCCTCCACACACACCTGCCATATACAGCCAGAGGGAATTCTCAGACCTCCTGGGGTAGGCAAGTAACTCAGGGTCAGGCTACTTGTGGCTCAGAGTTCAAGGAAGGAATTGGGTTACAGGAAATAGAAGGGCCATATAAGCCTAACAATACCTTACAGGATTAGAACGAAGGGTGTAATCAAAATGAATCTCTGGTCATATCCCTTTGAAAATTCCTCAAGTTATAACCACAGTAAAAGCCCCAGGACCCCCACTCTTCAAAACAAAGGAAAAGTTAAAGGGACCTCTTAAGCTCTAGCCTCCTTCTGTTATTTCCTACTGGAAAGAGAATCCATGGGGCAAATCCAGCTGTGATGGTTAGCTTTATGTCAATTTGACACAAGCTACAGTGATTTGATAAGAAGAACTCTCAGTTGAGAAAACGCCTGTATAAGATTTGTCTGTGGACAAGTGTGTAGTGCCTTATCTTGGTTGATGATTGATATGGGAGCGCCCCGCCCACTGTGGACAGTGCCTCTTCTTGGCTGATGGTCCTGGGTGATGCAAAAGAAAGTCATCCAAGCAAGTCAATAATCAGCACTCCTCCATGGCCTTGGCAGCATCTCTTGCCTCCAGTTTCTACCCTGGCTTCACTAGGGGATGGGCTGTGGTATGAATTGTAAGTTTAAATAAACCCTTTTTGCCTCCAACTTACTTTTGGTTATGGGGTTTATCATAGTAATAGAAACCCCAACTCAGACACCATCTGAGATTTGGTTCCCACTTTACAGACCCCAAGGGAGCCCCCGGGAGCCCCCGATTGAGAGGCAAAAGAGAATTCCAGAGTTCATCTTGTCCATTCTCTGCCTTCAAACTGGAAGAAACAACAGGGATGGGTCAGGGAAAAACAGGATACCAGCGGAGCTGACCCTGGGGGCAGTGGCACAGTCTGGCCTGGCTGGGGCTGACATTGTGCTGTATGGGACACGTTTGGTCTGAGCTGAGTCCAGATGAATTGTAACGAGAGAGCCTGAGCAAAGTAACATGGGGACCGAGCAAATCAAAGGAAGCTGATATTGTGCATTAAAAGCTGCCCTGGCCTTTTTTTAGACTGGCTGGGAGACAGCCCTAGCCCTGTGCAGTTTCTGGCCTCCTCCTCTCTGTTCCCAGCCCTGAACTTGCCTCTAACTTGAAAGGGCTAATTAAAGCCAAAAGAGAAAAAAAAATCAAAAGCTTGTTATCTGGCTCCATTACTCTCTGTCCTGCATTGGTCTGTCTCACAATGCTGTGCTCCCTGTTCTCTCCGAGGATACCACGCGGTGTTAAGGCCTACTGCTCGGTAGGGCCCGTGGTGAACTTGGCTTTTGTATTACAGCAGGAGCAAGAGCAGGGTAGATACCTGCTCATGCTGCCAGGTGGACTCCTGCAGAGGCTGTTATTCCCAAAAGCTAAGCCCAAAACAATTTTGGGCAAGTCTCCTATAGGAAACTGTCAGAAATTGCTAAACCCTCTGATCTCTGGAGAACTACCTGCTTAGGAAGCAGACATCACTTCCATGCCATCTACTGGCATGAGCAATTATGCACATGGGTGTGTAAAGGCATCTGTGGAGACATTTATTGCATGTATTCACGTGTGTCGGGGTACTCAAATGTAACACGAAGATTTAACCAAGGTGCCATGGATTAGAGTTGACCCCCTCCCAAATGCAGATTTAAATTCAATTGCCTGGTAACTGTAGTGAGTGATTCCAGGATAATGGGGCTGGGAAGGAGGTAGGTGGCTAAAGAACTTGTTATACAGGTGTGAGCCCTGAGTTTAGATCCACAGAAGCCCATGTAAACACTGAGTGGGCACGCCCACCCACCTATAATTCCAGCCTTGGAAGGCTGAAACAGGGGGATCCCCTGAGTGAGCTGGCTCAGTCTCAAAGAATAGGCTGGAAGAGGGATTGAGAATTATTCCCATAGCAGCCTGAGATCTACACATACATTGCATCCACACACTTATGCCCATCCTCCACAAAACATTAAAAAGAAAATAAGGTAGGATATTTAAGAGGTGGTTAATGAGAGGATTAATTTTTTTGTTTTGTTTTTGTGAGACAGGTTTCTCTGTGTAGCACTGGACGTCCTGGAACTCGCTCTGTAGACTATACTGGCCTTGAACTCAGAGAGTTTCTGCCTCCTGGGTGCTGGATTAAAGGTGTGCACCGTCACTCCCAGCTTAAATCAATTACTTTATTGTGGGTTAAGGGTGCGACCAGTCACCTCTTACTCTCTTTCTCTTGCCTTCCCTTCATCCTCTTGCTCTGCTATGATACAGGGTCCTCAACAAATGCAAACTTTGGATTGTAGACTATGGTAACCTCTGAAGCTATGTGAAATTAAATTTCTGCTCATGATTGGTGGCCCAGTCTTGGTGTCCCACTATAGAACTATGAGGGTTTTCTAATAGTCTTCTCTATACTTTCTATACTTGTCTTCTACTGCTTCCCCCCCGACCTATGTGTGTGCGTGAAATACAAACACACACACACACAAGCACACACACACACACACACACAGAGAGCACAGCACACACAGCCCAAATATAGTTCACCACTGACTGCCTACATTTAGGAACTGTTCAAAATCCTCCAAATTCTTAACAAAGTCCCGTAGGCCCTCTTGAAGAGATCAGTCACGACCCAAAATGAACGGCTCCAGGATGCTTGCTTTGCGTTCCCTTTCTGAAAAATTGTAATCTGTAAGCGGAAATAAACCCTTTCCTCTCCAAGTTGCTTTTAGTTGTGGTCTTGATCATAGTCATAGAAACCTAGCTATAAGACAGATGCCTCTTCCACGGTGCTATGAACACAGAGATGTTTAATAAATATGCTTGATCTCTTCCTATCCCCCTCTACTCTCATTTGCCATTTATAGAGATATGCATGGAGCTAAAATCAAACCACAATTCTCTGAAATCCCATGTCCACCTCAAATGCAACATGACTTCTCACATGGGCATTTTCCTTTCCTGAATCTTCCAATGTTTTCTCTAAGCTGATCCACCAGGCCCAAATGCAAAGAACATCAAGTGTACATGACACCCATTCCCATCCCTGGTTCTCAAAACCAGCAAGGAGAAAGAGAACAGAACCAGGCGCCAATAGGAAACCTACAATTTAGCTCTTATGGACTCTCATACCAAGGATGTTCGGCTGGTGATAGCTCATATCAATAAGACCCAAGATGGAGACCCATCAAAACTCCATGGAGACTATAAAGCTGGGGTCCTTATTGCCTACACCCCACTGTCCAGGCCCATAGGATAGGATCCCCTCTGACTCACCGCGCTGCTGCAAGGGATGTCCTTCACCTTGAGCCAGGCCAGGTCCAGTGTTCCCTCGCCTCGGTAACAGGACTGCAGGCGCTCCTTGATGCGGTCATTGATCTGTTTCAAGATGAAGATACACAGGGCAGACTCATCCAGAGATTTCATCTTCCGCTTCTGGCCCTTGGAGAAGACAGTGAAGAGGAGGTCAGCATCCGGACGGACTCCCAGGGTCCGGCCCAGCACAGCACCAGCTTTAGACAGGTAGGCAGCTTGTAGCAAGCGATACTCCACCCCATTGCGCTCACAGCCAATGGGCACCTCCACGTAGGAGTTGAAGGCTGTGTCCTCTTTGCAAAGCCTCACGAGCTTGGATGTGTACACTTGCTCCTTTGTCGTGGAGCCTGGGGGAGACACCATCTCTGGCTGAAGGGTCAAAAAGTAGACAAAGTTGCCACTGCTGAAACCATAGACATAGTAGATGTCAAAGTCGGGGATGACAGTGAAGGTGTCCGAAGGGATCTTGATCATAGAGGCCACAAATTCATCATGGAAAACAAAAGCAAACATGCCGTCTGCCTCAGAGTTCTTAGTCAGCTTGCGGCTAGAGATGGTGGGAAAATATTCAGGCTTGCCATCCACTGCAGTGGCAATAAAGAGTTTATCATCCAAATTGCTGTAGGAGACAATCACCCCAAAGACCGAACCACTCTCATTAACCCCCGAGAGGTAGTGTTCCTTCTTGTGGAAGGGCTCTCCCAACTTGAAGAGGTCCTCTAGCCTGAGGAGCTTGCAGATACCCTGGTACAAGCTCCCACATGCAATCAGCCTGTTTTCCTTGTAGTCTATAAGCAGCATTTTATTGACATTATTGGTGCTGGCCAGGGGTTCATTGCAGGTCTGAACAATACGAGGTGGGTAACACTTGGGGTTGTCTTCGTCTGGCCCTGTCTGATGAGTCACCAAGACCTTGAGGTCACTAGAGAGCTTGTAGATCCTGTTGACAGCCCCCAAGTAAATGTGTCCTGTCCTCTCATCCACCACAAGGTGATTGAAGCCCTCAGTGGGCTCCCCTCGGAATGTGACGAAAGACCGCTTCTGAGACAGCTGGGGTG
The DNA here is from genome assembly GCA_001685075.1 of Bramus lutescens. NCBI lineage: Eukaryota > Metazoa > Chordata > Mammalia > Rodentia > Cricetidae > Bramus > Bramus lutescens. The sequence continues at coordinate 205,123 of LOEQ01001797.1, forward strand.
GCTGCCGTGAAAGCAGAGTAGAAGAGCCCATCCCTACCACCAGGAGGTGGGACAACAGGCAAGTCCAGTTCCAGGGCATGGTTTTCATCTCAGAGCGAGGTCCTGTCAACACAGTAGCAACCAGCACAAGCGTCCCTCCGGAGGGCCAGGACTCAGCAGGGCAGTCTCCCCTAGGAAAGAGAAAAGATAAAAACGTGAGTGAACCGTGGCAGGGCTCTGTGGTGCCTACATATCTTCTGAATTCAGTACAGACATGGAACCAACAATGTGTTCCGGGAAAGTCAGAGGCCAGTGGCTCCAGACCCCGGGGTAGGTGTGTGAGATGGTTATTTTGGTGGTGGCAGTCCTAGTATACCTTATCAGAAATAATGATGGTGATACTGGTGATGAGGATGATAGCGGTGATGCTGATAAGAAACAACAGTGCCTACCGAGTGTCTGGTTTTAAGCCATTCCCTAGCCAGCACCTCTAGATCCTATCTCATTTCATCTTAGTAACCCTTCTGTGGTGAGTATCTTCCAACTGCCCTTCTAGAGCTAAGGTCTGTATTTACCTGTGATTACAGAGTTGACACATGTGGACCCTGTGTCAGTGGGTTCCCTGGTACCGGTCCCAAGTTAGGGATCCCAGGAAACAGCATCAACAACGGCTAGAGGAGGAGTCATCTGCACTGGGTTCTTCCTCTGCCTCTCTGTCTCCATGTGCTGTGGACCATCCCCTGCCTACTTCATCAAGCGTAAGAGAGTAACAGTGATCTCATTGTTACTAATTAAAGGCAGCTCTAAGCCGGGCAGTGGTGGTGCACACTTTTAATCCCAGCACTCAGAAGACAAAAGCAGGAAGTTTTCTGTGAATTTGAGGCCAGCCTGGTCTACAGAGCTAGTTCCAGGACAGTCAAGACTAGAAAAACCACGCCTTGAAAGGAAAAAAAGGAGGAGGAGGAGGAGGAGGAGGAAGAGGAGGAGGAAGGAGAAGGAGGGGAAGGAGAAGGGGAAGGGGAAGAAAAGAGAAAAGAAGAACCAGCACTACTCCCTGAAGAAACCAGTCTTTCATGAATATTCTTATTAATTTTTGCTCAAAAGACTAAATCTGCATATCTCGTTTCCTGCCAGAGCCTTAACTGCTGCCAACAGAAGCCTNTAGAAAAACCACGCCTTGAAAGGAAAAAAAGGAGGAGGAGGAGGAGGAGGAGGAGGAGGAAGGAGAAGGAGGGGAAGGAGGGGAAGGAGAAGGGGAAGGGGAAGAAAAGAGAAAAGAAAAACCAGCACTACTCCCTGAAGAAACCAGTCTTTTATGAATATTCTTATTAATTTTTGCTCAAAAGACCAAATCTGCATATCTCGTTTCCTGCCAGAGCCTTAACTGCTGCCAACAGAAGCCTGTGGTCACTTTACACATTTTACGCTAAGGAATGTGAGCTTAGGGGACTTTTGTGGCTTGTATCATCAAAAACGGGAAAGGTGGCTGAAGTAGTCCATAGTTGGCCTTAGCCCTCTCATTTGATCCTAGCCTCTCACAGCAAGGGCTGGACTCCACCTCCTGTTGTCCACAACAGAATTGCTAAGCCACCATTATAACTGCTGTCCCTGACCCGCTTTGTCCTTTGTACCTCCTCCTCCAGATGGTACAGGGAAGTTACACTAAAAGCCTACATCCTCCATCCCTTCAAGTTGCAGTGGCCACCAGCCTACCCTGGGTACACTTCACAGCTCTGAGCTCTCCTGTCATTTTAATGAGGTCCATCTTAGCTTCCTCCTATGGTGGGGACTCCTCCGGCTCCTATGATTTTTTCCTTTGAAAGGAGAGAAAAGGTGCTTTCAGAAACCATGGTCCAACAAACAAACAAACAAACAAACAAATAAATAATCATCTCTAGGGCACAAAATTGCCATCCATCCTAGATGTTGCCTTCATTTCTATTCAATACACTTTCTACACTGTTTCCAGGGGAAAGCACCACATTTCTCCCAGCTTGGCTGACTTAAGGGCTGGAATCACCAATATCTTATTCAGGGGCATCTCAGCAATGTGGGATTTCTAATTTCCCCTAAGCTCCTAAAAAAAAATGAGGTTATGGAATGAAGTAAATCGTTAAAGTCATAGAACTCACTCCAGCAGGAAGAAAGGACAGGTCAGCTGGATACCCAGAGAAGAAGAAGAAAAAAATAAAGACTTTACATTGTCAGCCAACATCCTAAGAGAAAGCATCTCAAGGAGACATGAGAGAAAGAAGGCTCTAGCTGATGGGATCCCTACCCTAATGGCAGTCCTGTAAATAAAAGGCCTCCGTTTATCTACCCAGGTGGCTCAAGAGTGTACTCAGCGCATGTACAACACAGGCAAGATATTGTAGGACTCTTGGGCCCGCTGTCAACTTACTGTCCATCCAGGTGACAACCACTAGAACCTACGTACTGCACGAGATGAAGTTGTGTGACATAAGACAGCATGCTTTAGGCATTGTTACTTGAGGAGAAGGAACAAGGAGCAGGCTTTCAGAAACCTTGTTGAGGGCAGAGTTGAGCCCAGCAATGAACTTGGAGAAGACACACAAAGCTGGAAGAGCAGTGCCTTCTTGGGAGAGTATCCACAATGGAAGCAGCCAACCAGGGTGTGGATGAGGAAGCCTTGGCATGGAGAACACAGCTCAGGAAAGAATCGGGAAGAGGGCATGGCAGAAGAAAGAAAGCTATGAGCCCTGGAAGGATATCACCGAGAAGCCAAGACTAAAACTCATAGAGCTGTGGAAAGAGGACAAAGTTTAGTAAAAGCTAAGAGAAGTCCCCCACTCCCTTTGCTGGAGGAGTAATTGGAGCTGAGAATTGGTGAGATCCAGGAGCCAAATAGGTTCTAACCTAAACAGAAGTGCATCCATACCACCAAAGTCCTGCCCAGCACCCAGTGGAGGCTCAACAACTATTTCTTGACTGGTGGAAAGAGGGGCCAGACACAGACAGGAACAGCAATGTTTGTGCAGCCCTGGCTCTAACCCAGGTCCCATGCAGGGTAAATGTTTTCCTCTGTATTAGCTCATAGGATCAGCATGGCTGTTCCTGAGGCAAGATGGCTTTACCTAGTCGGCAGGAAAAATAGTGAGCTCTTCAAGGATATGTGGTCAATGAGAGGCAGAGCTAGGGATAGGATCCAGGTATATACCACTGCAAAGTCCATATACTTTCTAGAAATGCCTCATTCCAGGACCCAGAATATGGAGTCCTTGAGATTTAATTCACATAAGTCCTAAACACAGTGGTCCCAGGATATCACCTACCAAACCCAGAGAAATGAAATTTTCCTGTGACAGGCAGGGCACACCCTTCTGCTTATCACACAGAAGGAATCTCAGGACAAGCGATGAGGCTTCCTCTTGAACTGTCTTTCCAAATCCAAAGAGCAGAGAAGATTCTAGAAATTTGCATCCTCAAGTAGGCAATCTGGTTTAATGCTTCTCATATCCCTGATTTCAGAGGAAATGGCGGTGATATCAGAAGGAGCCAGGTGGGATGAGAGATAAAGATGAAGGTGGAGGGAGCTAGCTCAGTTGGTAAAGTGCTTGCCACACACACATGAGAACTTGAATTTGATCTCTAGACACCATGTTGGAAAGCCAAGCATGCCAGCATATGTTTATAATCCCAGCCCTGGGAAGGGAAGACAGGCAAATTCCCAAGACTCCTCGGCCGGCCAGCCTGATACAATCAATGAGTTCTAGGCTAGTGAGAAACTCCATCTCAAAAAACAACTACTAAGGAAGGATACCCAAGGTTGAGCTCTAATCTCTACATGTACGTACAGAAATACACATGCACTAGAACATATATGTATACCCATGCCCATACATGTACAGAAACACAATCAATATATATATATATAAAACTAAAAGATGGCAATGAGGGAGAACACAGACCACTGATTTCCAATTGGTACTCTTTCTATAACATTTGGCCTCTTCTATCACCAACATCTGCCCCTCAGGCTTTGAAAGTGGCAGCTATTCGGGCACCATATGCTCTGCTGGCTAACAGGGCTCTCCCTGCAGCTCTGCCAACAGACAAATTCCAGAGGGACTGGTATACTCTCTGGAAGACACAGGCAGGTTGGGGCACAGCCGCCAACCCTTNCCGGCCAGCCTGATACAATCAATGAGTTCTAGGCTAGTGAGAAACTCCATCTCAAAAAACAACTACTAAGGAAGGATACCCAAGGTTGAGCTCTAATCTCTACATGTACGTACAGAAATACACATGCACTAGAACATATATGTATACCCATGCCCATACATGTACAGAAACACAATCAATATATATATATATAAAACTAAAAGATGGCAATGAGGGAGAACACAGACCACTGATTTCCAATTGGTACTCTTTCTATAACATTTGGCCTCTTCTATCACCAACATCTGCCCCTCAGGCTTTGAAAGTGGCAGCTATTCGGGCACCATATGCTCTGCTGGCTAACAGGGCTCTCCCTGCAGCTCTGCCAACAGACAAATTCCAGAGGGACTGGTATACTCTCTGGAAGACACAGGCAGGTTGGGGCACAGCCGCCAACCCTTTGGGAGGGAGCGTTCAGCAGACCCTGTATCAGAGCATGCCACGTGCCTGACATCTGGCTCACCTTACTGTACACACTCACAGGCCCACAGCCAATCCACAGCTCCCTAGTCTGCTCCAGGCGAAACAAAGAGGGCCATGATCATGATTTTCCTGGGCAGGCAGGGGCCACAGTTCACTCACCGTCTTCTATTAGGTACCAAAATGAGACACAGTTATGCATCTCAAACACTTATCACTCTCATCTGGGGATGGTGAAATCACTGCTCCTGGAGGAGCAGAGGAGCACACAGAAACAGTAACACATGATGGGAATAAATGGCCTCTCTTCCCCCCCAAAAAAATGATTGATTAGGAAACAAAGAGAAATGGAAAAGGAAGCAGTTTGGACAAGCATGTGGGCACCAGCTGGCTCAATGAAGACCCCACTGTGGGCCTGGCTAATGCCTGTCTCCCCACCCCAGCTCAAAAGGGCAGAGTCACTAGCCCCCTCTTGCCCAGGGTCATCTAAGGTTATTCTGACCTCAGGAAACTGCAAATTTGGAACTTCCAAAGGGTGGAGGTGTCTATGCCCAGGCACCAACCCAAATAAGTGCTGTCTTTAGCCCAGGAATGCCCTACCCCAATTTCTGATCCATTTATCACTTCTTACTCAAATATCCACTTAGGTGATTTTAAAATAAAAAAAAATACAAGCAAATCACTCCCAAGGTTCCCAAAGGGTTTCCTAAACCAGGCAGGGTGAGCAGGACAGAGGACAGGACACCCACAGACCAAATCAAATCTAAACACCCTGTCACCTCCCCTTCATGAAATCAGACTTTAATTCTGAATAGTCTCAGGGGAGATGGAACTCATTTTTAGAAGCTGATCATCATTTTGATTAAAGTAGTTGGGACTGCCTTTGTTTTATATGGCAAGTTTTGAAGAGCTCAAACTAATTTTCATGAAGTGCTACCGTCCTCTCAGATTCCTGAGTGGCAGAAAGAAAGTTATTACAGAGCAGTTTAAAATAGCAATTAGCTCACAAAATTCCTTCAGTTTGTACGTTGTCTTCGTGTACCTTACCTCGTTTTCACTTTATTCTTCACCATGACTCTAGGGCTCTCACTGAATGTGATCTTAGAGCGTTACAGAATACGAATGGCTGAGGCTATCTCATAACCCAAGGGGCACATACAAAGAAGAGCCTCAAAAAATGAAGTCATAACAGAACAGAAATGATCAGAGGTGCCAGAATCCCAGTTCATGTTAAATAGATGTCTATGTGATATGCATGGCACCATTTGGGTGCCTGTCCTGCCCAGACAATACATGAGCCAAAAAGCTTCCCCCTTTCCATAAGCTAGCTCAGGTTCAGTTTTCTGGAATCATTAATGAAATAATCTTGTTTTCTATTGCTGTGATGAAATACCATGGCCAAATTTAATCTGGGGAGGAAAGGGTTTATTTCAGTCTTTGACTCCACATCATAGTATGTCATTGAGGGAAGTCAGGGCAAGAACTCAAACAGGACAGGAACCTGGAGGCAGGAGTTGATGGCCTGCTAAGATATGGCTTGCTCAGCCTGCTTTCTCATATAACTCAAGAGCACCTGCCCAGGGGTAGCCCTGTCCACACAGGGCACTCCCACATCAATCTTTCATCAATAAAATGCCCTTACATGCTTCCCCCAGGCCAGTGTGGTGGAAGCATCAGGACAATGCGATGGAATTTTCTCAATTGAGAGTCCCTCATCCTAATTGAATGTAGCTTGTGTCAAGTTGACAAAACTCACCAGGGCAAATCCTAAGCTGCACAGAGAGAAATCTGAAAGCATCTATCACCACATCCTCTCTACCAGGCTGTTCTACAGTGAGGTTAAGTAACAAGCCTAATAGATTTGCCCCCGTCCACAGTGATTGACTAGAGTTCTGTAAGTGCTGATGCATTGTCCCAAGTAAGATGTGGGGGTGAGTATGGGTGTATGGACTTTCACAACCACACGTTGTTTCCCTCATCTTCAGCCTGTACCCACAAACCTACCAAGGTTTCCACCTGTTCATGGCTTTCAAGTCTGGAATTTAATTCACTTCTCAAATGATGCTATCTCTGATTCCAGGGAGATTTTAAGATGCCCTGATCACATGTGAGTACAGGAATCAGTGCCCACCAGAGATCCACAGATAACAAGCTGTTAAATTTGTTCAGCTATGCTGTCCTGTATAACATCCGTAGTCCCTTAAGAATAAGGATCAGAAATTGGCAAAACGACTTACCAGATAAAGTATCTGCCACCAAGCTGATGACCCTAGTTTGATCCCTAGATCCCACATGATGGGAAAGAATAGACATTTACAAATTGTCCTCTGATCTCCACATGGCACAATATTCTCTCACACACCAAATAAATAAATATGTGTAATAAAAATACGTGTAATAAATTTTTAAATAATAAAGTTTATAGGGATTTTTCATCACTGAATACCTCCAGTTCTGAGCGTAGATCCTGAGACACAGGAAGTAGGTAATAAATGTTTGAGTATGAAGGAAAGAAAGGAAAAAACGAATGACTCTCATGGTAGAGTATATGAGATGGCAGCAGGTATCACCTATGGTTAAAATTCAATTTAAATCTCAGTGTTGTACCAACAAGGTCAAAAAGGGACCGGATTTACAAAGTTGATTTTCTCTGCCTAATCAAGGGCTTATAAATACTTAAAATACTAAATTTTGTCCTTTTAAAGTGTGAGTACAAATGCATCTGAGAAGCGACACCTTCCATACATGATTTGCAAAATCAGCAGTCCACCAGCTGAAATATTGTCACAAGTCACCTTGGGCCTACAAACTAAACTTGCCCTTCCTCAATCAAAAAATCCAGTGCGGTCAAGGACAGGATCAGGGCCTGAGAAAGTTGCACTGGGGGAAACAACGCAGTAGATAAAAGTTAGAAGCCAGCTGCATGGACTCATTCATCTAACGACTATGTTTTTCCTAGCAAGTGAATGCTAATTGATGATATGGCATAAGAGGAATCCTGGACTGGACCAAAGGGTAGATCCCCTAGAGCAGACTCTACCGTCCCCTGCTCTCCAGTGCCTACGGGTCTCCGAGAGAGCCTCTAGCTGTCCCCTGGAGAAGTGTGCAGAAGTCTATTTCCTCAGCCCTCCTCAGAAGCCAGGGACTCCACCATGTCTATTAGTCCTGCAGACAGTGCCATGCACAGGAAACTGCAACACAACAGCATGCAGGAAGGTCATGAAAAGAGAGCTAACTTTGATGAAGCTCTTCGTTAGTACCAGGAGGCAGCCCTTGATAGTTCAGGTAGTATAGTGCCAAAGGGGAGTCAGGAGTCAATACGCAATGGCTCTCTCTACTCCAAGCCTAGCTGGGAAGATTTAAAAACACAGAATTCTCCAGGGAAGCACATCTGAGCAGCAAATGATGGGCAACTTCTTTCTAGTTTGAAGAAGTAAGCTGGCCAGGAATTGAGGTTCAGACCCCACTGCTGAAGACTAGCATCGATTTGGCTGCTGTTTCCTGTCCCAGCTGCCCAGCACTGCTTATACGAAAGCCCTTGCCAGTTGTTCTGCTCCCAGGGTTGTTTTCCACCCTCAGAGACTGGTAGTGGCCTCTGGAGGCACAGAAATGGAGGGACAGCATAGAAAAGCGATTGAGTCATCCTGAAACTGTAGAAAGCTGTTATAAGAGATGGTGGACATTTGGCTCTCATAAGGGAACCTGAGGTCCACTTGTCCTGTGCAATAGGCTTAGGACTTATATGGCTGAGTACTTTTCATCTAGGAGAAGATCCACACTTCCCTCCCCCTTTTAGACTCACAGTTCAGCTCCTTTTGCTTGTTTTGAACTACACAGGATAGTCTTATGGCTGCGAACTCACTTTGAAGACCTTGTCTCCTCTCAGAGGCAAGGGAGGAAGCTGGGTGTTCTTAACTTACAACCATTTATGCCGATGTTAGGAGCATTTCCTGAAGCCTCTTCTCTCTGAGCCACCATGAATCAGAACACTGCAGACACCAGGGACAGCTGCCCTCACAGGCCATGGTCTGCCCATTTGTCTTGATGCCTCAGTTTCCCCATCTGTAAATGGGTATTTCTCGAAGTCAGGTAGAAAAGAGCATGCCCAAGTTGCTCTTCTAAACCACAGGAGAAGTGAGAAAGTTCAGACTTCCCAGAACACAGGTTGTCACAGATTTTAGGAGTGGTCCCCAGAACACATTTATAGGGGTGCCAGGCAGAGCTGCATGACGGTAGTGCCTGCAATAACCAGCAGTGTTTCATACTGACCCTAAAGTTGCTCTCTTGTGATGCTGCGCCTTTCTTAAGTTGGCTTCCTAGCTAGCTACCCAACTTAAATGGGCTGTCTCTGGCATGCCAACCGTGCTTTAATCCTGCAGCCTGCCCTCCGAAAACTTGGGGTCCTCTTCTGTCAAGTGGGCCCACTCACTCTCCCTGGAGCTTATGTTTTTCTCTTTCAAGAGGAAGTATCAGGGGGTAGGACACACGTCATCCGTTCTGTGTTGCTCTATCTCAATACTCAGGGAGTATGTCTTTGCTTTTTTTGTTTGGTTCCTGGAGCTGTGTAGGACAGTTGGCGGTAGAGTGTGAACAGGTGATCTGTAAACCTGGGCCTCCCAGGTCTAATGTAAAGTTTCACATAAGCTAATTCTGCCCCTATCTCTTCCCCTTCCCTTAACAAGTAAGAAAGAGGCAGACATTCCCATCCTCAGACAGGTGCAAAATTTCTAACTCGACTTCCATTTTCTTTTGTGATTGTGTGTGTGTGTGTGTGTGTGTGTGTGTGTGTGTGTGGTACAAAGACATGTCAATACATGTCAATCGTGTGCTCTGTGACCAAGTTACATCACAGGCCCTGAAATAGACTTTCCTAACTCAAGAAGATTGTCAGGTTTGGAAGCAATAAAAATAAATGCAGGGTTTTAGGCAATCAAAAGTGAGAGTCTATATTCCTAGGTCCTAGGGACTGAGTATCTCTCCAGCTACCACCCCTGAAATGGCCTGCTGTATCAGAGAAAACTAGTCAATGCCCTTCCATCCCCAACAGTCTTCATGCAGAGACCCAAAGCCCCACCAACAGCAGAGCCATGGAGGAGCAGTTGACTTGAGGCACACTTTGCCAGATGATGGTAGCTCCACTGTCCCCCAAAGTCTAGTGGTCTCTCTCACATGCCTTCTTTGTCCCCCTACTCTATCTATCCCTTCTTTTTCAATCCTAGAGGAAATTAGGAAGTGAACAGTTGTCTGCCTTGTCGGTCTATACTCATGGAATTAGTGCTATTTAATTCCACGACGAGGCAAAGCTCATAAAACACAAAACGTATTTCAGCTGTATGCCACGAATCCTGGCAGAAGTGCCCACTGCAGCCGGAAGCTGAACAAAGTTATATTTGCTCCCTAAAAAGATAAGTAAATTCGGAATGGAGGTGACAAAGTTTTGAAACCAGGGACTGATACTACCTGGCAGTATGCAAAGGAGAAAGAACAAGGGATTCTGGTCCCGAAAGTTTGGAAACCATTTCCATTGCCATGACAACAATGACTGTTGAAAACATTTCCTATTGATTAAGTAATGCCAGCATAATTAAGGTCATTCTGTACTCACCCTCTGCTCACTCTCAAGCACTGATGCATGCTTTAAGACACTGTCCCCAGTCACTGGATGAGAAGACATCACTACTCTCCCGTGTACTGGGCACACACATGTGAGTCAGATCCTTAAGCAGAAACCAACAGCTTCTAGCAGAGACTCCAGCTGAACTAACGTGTTCCTATCTCCCACTGCTATTCCCTTATCAACCCTACAGTGCCAACACCTCCCTGCACTTCAGTATTTATTCCAGCCACACATGGGGCAAGCAGCAGAAAACGGTGTCATCTGTCCTGCATGGAACTCAGGCTGGTGCTGTGTGGTATTTTCTGGGGAGACATAAAAAGCATTTATGTACCCAAGGTAAAGAGGGACTGACAGATCACAGAGAGGATTTCATCAGGTTCAGGTTAGTGAACGCCTGGGGCTACTTACTAGTGCACAGGTGACTCACTGGTAACTCCACCCCTGCAAAGTTCCACCTCAGATAACTGTTTACCCTTCCCAGACTGGCAAATGGAACCCAGAGGTGAGACTTCATGAGGACCTTGTGGGCCTCCCTGTGCTCGGGAGGGATGTCAATAGACCAGATCTCATGAGGATCTCCTGTGGTCGTCACAGCTGCTTTGCTTCAAGGCCATGATGCTCATGTCCAACCCAGTGGAAACAGCTATGGCATCCTATCAGGGACCATCATCCCTGGAAGGACAGCATAGTCCAGACCTCTGAGGCTAACCTGCTAAGTCATAACTAGACCCTTTTTCCAATGTTCCCGGCATACTGGTCCCTCTCCTGCAACATCTCTGGGAAGGAGGAAGCTGATTCCTCCCACTCCTACCCAGACCACTGAAGCAGCAGGATGTGATCTACCCCACTGAAAAAGGTACT
>LOEQ01001798.1:0-19867 GCA_001685075.1 Bramus lutescens
GTAGACCAGGCTGCCCTTGAACTCACAGAGATCTGCCTGCCTCTGCCTCTCAAGGTGTGCATCACCACTGCCTGGCTGAAAAAGTGTTCTTAATTACAGTCTGTGAATGGCAGTTACTGAAGGATGAAAGGCCTGAGATAGGCACACTTAGAAACAAGCACGATGCTCCTTCACCAGATCAGCACGGACGTCACCGAATCCTGACATCTACATAATTACTCACTAGACTGATTTTGATTCTGGCTTCTTTTAAGACTCAATGACTTTTGGCAGAGCTAGGGGATTAATGATTTAAATTATTTAAATTTATTGTTGTACATGCACATGATGTGTGTTTGCGGGTATGTGCCACAGGCATGTGTCTGGAGGTCAGAAGACAACTTTGTGGAGCTGATTCTCTCCTTTCCAGCTCTGCGTGGGTCCTGGGAATTAAACTTGGCTCACCAGACTTGAGTGGTAAGCACCTTTACTCACTGAGCCATCTTGCTGGCCTTGGATTAATGCTTTTTAAGTTGATTCTAGGTATATTATCACTAAGAATTCACTCACCAATGTTTTTATAAACCTTCAAAATAATTCTACCATTTATGATACACTGGGGAAAAATTTTCTGTCATCTTTAGTGTTGCTTTTTTGAAAAGAAAAAATAATTTAAAAAAATTGTCTATGCATAGGGAAAAAAGGAAAAAATGACCTGAATATCAAGCACTGGTGCTCCTCCGTTTCTCATAATTACATCTTGGCTGCTGGCTCAGTTGTTTCAGGTCAAGGCATCAATGGCTTGCAGCCAAAAGAGCTGTGTGGGAAACGTGACAACCCACGGACCTGAGCAGCCAAATCAGAAGAGATGACCTGTGGGATTCCAGAAATACTGGAGGGAGGGGCAAGACAAGAAGGTCAGAGTGCATGTACCTGCCACCTAGGCAAGGACCTGCTCTCCCCCTCCCCCCACTCCGTGTGACTCTTCCACAGGGCACCCTGAGCTTTCAGGACCCTCTCCTCACAACACACTCCCTCCAGTTCCAAGCCACAGACATATGCCTCATGGCTGTGACTTAAATCATTTATCATCTTTACAACTCTCAGGATTTAATGTCACGCTGCCTTTGGACACACTCGGAGTTGTTGCCATGAGTCTTTGTTTCCCACAAACAAGCCATAAATGTGTTAAGGTTACGACCCGATCTGTAAAGTGAAGCAGGACTCGTACTTCCAAAGGTCACATGCTCGCCCTTGGTGGAGCCACTGCTCAGGTAAATAGACACTCAGAAACGGTAAGTATGTTCTTTCAGACTGGGAGGGAGAGGTGGCAAGGATCATTCTGAATTTGTTTTCCCCAAATCTCTTAGATATGGAATCCAAGAAAATTACTAAGTATGAGCACCCTTGTAAAGTTTGAAGTCAAACTTTAAATATGAAAAAGGAATATTTTAGGTAGTGCCTCCCAAATTGATGTGTACATTTGGGGAAGAGGTTGAAGCTGGCTTTGACATGTTGCCCAGGCTGAACACAGTCTGTGTGCCTTGTTGCCCTAATGCTAGGACTGTGAGAGGAAGGCTGTGCTGGCAACGTGCAAATTGATTTTAAAATGGCCCCGAATGGAGGCAATTTGCTCTCTGAGTCCATGGTGGGTGTTGAGTCTTCGAGGGCTAAGTGGTTCTAGTGTATCCTTCCTGAGCACACGTGTTTACATCCCTGATGGTGACTTCTGATATACACACTAGTGAGCACACGTGCTTACATCCCTGATGGTGAGTTCTGGTATGCACACTCCTGAGCACACATGCTTACTTTCCTGATGGTGACTTCTGATATACACACTAGTGAGCACATGTGTTTACATCCCTGATGGTGACTTCTGATTATGCACACTCCCACATTTTTTCTCTCTTTTAACTATGTTAGTGCAACCTTTTCCCGATTACAAGAAATTCTTCCCTCTTCCTCAATCCTGCAACTATTTTCCCCATGACATGTTGATTCTTCAGTCTTGACAAGTCTCTGATGGGCCAGGGATTTCAGAATTATGGCCTTTTGCCTTTGTGGATGTGTTCCTTACTGTTCTGGGTGTGTCTGTGGGATTCATTTTTCCCTGTGCTACACCCCAAATGTGGACCTCACACTTTCAAGATGGAATCAGTAGAATGGCTCAGCAGTGGCTCAGTGATGCTCAGCTGGACATTCATTCATAAGAGGTGAAGACTTCTATGTCCTTGGTCTAAAGGACTTTAGATTCCTAACCCCTACCCACCCACCCACTGAGAACCAGTATTGCTGCCAATGAATAGAAGCAAAAATGTCCCCTCAAGCTTCCAAATGTCCCCTAGGGCAGGTGTGCCATGCCCAGGTCAGTCTGCTGTTTTAGACACGGCCTGTAGCCTGTATCCACACCACATCCACTTTCTCCACAGAGGGGACGATTGTGTGTTTACTGAGAGTTTCCTTCCTAAGGCGTTTCTCTTGCTTTAGAGTGAGCCATATGACACACGTTAGACACCTACACAAATAGTGTAGTGTTAACACACCTCTGTGGTCCTTCCAGTTCATTTCAACAATTACCAACTTACAGACAATGGTCTTCTTTCTCTGTCCAAATCTACCTTCACCCCGGGCCACTAGAGAACTGTGACATAGCTCACACGTCATTCACTATATGCAACTTTGAGTTTGGGATAAATGTGTGTGTGCGTGTGTGTGTGTGCTGGATATGTGCACACGCAGGTCAGTAGTGCTAAGGTCACACATGGGGGGGTCACCTTTCCCTATCAACCAGCATTCTTCTTGTATTTGTTCTATACGGTGTCAAAGTTTCTGACTCCGTTTCCTCTGTCTTCTGGGATAAAACTGTGTCAACAAGAATGATAAGCAGGACCCTTCCAGCAGAGCTCTTTGGAGTGTGTATGTTTTGTTGCTAGTCTGGTTTATCTGTACTAGTTCAATGATCGGCATAGGGCAACTGTCATCCATATCTTCACTGTCGGGGTGGAGTGAAGCTGTGTTTAATAACATCCAAATCCCTTTGTGTATGAGACTCTCTAGAGCAGGGGCTCTCAACCTTCCACATCATGCTGCGACCCTTTAATACAGTTCCTCATGTTGTGGTGATCCCCAACTATAAAATGATTTTGCTCTACTTTATAGCTGTAATTTTGCTGCTGTTATGAATCATAATGTAAATATCTGGTATGTGACCCCAAAGGTTGAGACCCACAGGTTGAGAACCACTGCTCTTGCTGGTCCCACCAGGCTGGGAATGCTGACTCATGGTTTTACCAGCCCTCCTGTTTTGCTCCTTGGCAAGGCTGTTGATTTGGAAAAAGTTCATCCGTCTGGTGAGGCACTGCTGGGAGTGGCTGCACCATCTTGGTACTTAATGAATTGTTGCTTTTCAGTTTTGTCTACAGAAATTCCTAGAAAGTGGGGTGTGGTGTGTTGAGCCAGTTAAAGGTGAAGGTCAACAAACCACAGAAGGTTGAAAAGCTGGTTCTGTCTTGATTGCTTCTTAAATACACACGGCATTGAGTGACACATTGTTCTTCTCTGTCCCCTCCCTATCTAGGGACATCTTGCTAGCCCTTTGCTGGTTAAACTTGATTCACTCTGCTGATTCTGGCCAGAAATGGCCAAACCCTGTGAACACTAAGCTTGACCTTGGGCCCTGGCTGTTCCATTTCTGCTGGGACTCACACACTGAATTCCATAGGTACCATCTCACTTAGTCCTTAGAAAAGTCACAATATTCTTGCTGGGATTGTTATTTTAACATCTATTATAAAGAAGTAGCTTGTATTTAATGACAGGTTTTAGTGCTATAAAAACTGGTTGGGACGATCTCATTTTAGTCACTGAAGCTGACTAGAAAAGCACCAAGGGGACAGAAAAATTCTCTGCAATGAATCGGTGCACGTCGGAGCCCGGCCTTGATTGGCATCATTTGTCACCCACAGCAAGGATTGGTCTAGTGACTGAAGACTGCTTCAACGTATGCGTGAGAAGGGTTTTATTGTAAGGAGGTTTTAGGGGTGACAATTCACACTGGTGCTGTGTGGTAAGGAGGCTAGGGGATTACAAGTCACACTGGTGCTGTGTAGTAAGGAGGCTAGGGGATGACAATTCACACTGGTGCTATGTGGTAAGGAGGTTAGGGGATGACAATTCACACTGGTGCTGTGTAGTAAGGAGGCTAGGGGTGACAATTTACACTGGCGCTGTGTAGTAAGGAGGCTAGGGGGTGACAATTCACACTGGTGCTGTGTAGTAAGGAGGTTAGGAGATGACAATTCACACTGGTGCTACGTGGTAAGGAGGTTAGGGGATGACAATTCACACTGGTGCTGTGTGGTGAGGAGGTTAGGAGTGATAATTCACACTGGTGCTGTGTGGTAAGGAGGTTTTAGGGGTGACAATTCACACTGGTGCTGTGTGGTAAGGAGGTTAGGGGATGACAATTCACACTGGTGTTGTGTGGTAAGGAGATTAGGGGTTGACAGCTTGTACAAGGCAGTGCTGGGGTGGTTTGAATGAGAAGGCTCACATGTTTCAATACTTGGTCTCCAGCTGATGGAACTGTTTGTAAAGATTAGAAGGTGTGTCCTTATTGGAGGAGATGTGCTCTGGTACAGTGTGGGCTTTGAGACTCTGAAGACCCCTTGTCATACCCAGTGTTCTTTCTGCTTCCTGGATGTGAGTCAAGATATGTTCTCTCATCTGCTCTGCTCCCATGCCTTTGCAGCCTTCATGGACTCTAAACTATGAACCCAAATAAATGCTTTCTTTTATAAGCTGCCTTGGTCATGATGTCTCAGCGCCACATTAGAACTTGCTGTCACCTCTCTGATAACATGCAGAGGTCACAAGAGGCCGGGCTGCTATGTATAGAGATAAGAGTGGATCATAAGTATATGTTGCAAGAAAAACAGAAGTCAGCTAATTAATAGTACAGGTGAAATGGCAGTTAGCTGGTGAGAAGATGTCCATTCCCTCAGGAAGAAGCCTTCTGGTGCCACGTAGCCTCAGACAGTGCCGCACCCTTGAGAAGAAGTGTTTGGGGTGGGGGTACCCTAATTTAATAAAATTTAAATGAAGCCCAGAGAGAGGAGGGCATCTCCCATGGCTGTGCTGATCACGGTGAGGTAACAAAGCATATGTGATTTTTAAGAACTGCTCAGGGATAATTACTAGCTCCTTTTTAAAATTTAAAATTCTCAGAACTGTACTTACTGCATTAGGATCATAGTGTGTGGAATAAAAGAATTACCATCTGCTGCAGTTCTGTCACCAAGGGAAATCTGTGTGCAGAGGCAGACAGCAGTTACTACTTGTGCCTCATACAGAAAGGAGGAAAGCCGGGTGGTGGTGACATACTTCTTTAATCCCAGCATTTGGGAGGCAGAGACAGACAGACGGATTTCGGTGAGTTCAAGACCAGCCTGATCTACAGGCTCAAAAACTACAGAGAAACCCTGTTTTAAAAAACCAAAAAACAAAAGAGACAAAAAAAAAAAAGAAAAGAAAAGAAAAGAAAAGAGAGGAGGAAAGCAAGTTCTGCTCAGCCCACAATGGCCAAAACATATTTCTTGAATGAAAGCATACATGTCTCAAAGAATCAATAAACAAAAATGAGAGACTCATTCTGCCTCAGACAGTATCTTTTACACTGAGCTTTGGGAAATCATGCTGGCGAGTGCCAGCGGGATTCTCGGAAAATCTGAGTTGTAACAAAGCAGCCTGGAGGCCAGGTTAGAGGCAGGGGTTGGGGCGGGGGTCTGGGGGTGGAAAAGTGTAGGCCACACTGTCTTTTTTGTCTGCATTTTGTGGGGGGAGGAAGGGAAAGAAGACCTTCAAGCTAAGGAATGGCATAATTGGACCTGAGATTTCCAAGTCCATTGCATGCATAAGTTCCATAAATATTTGTCAAATTGGCTTTTCAAAAGGTAATGGAACTGTAGCTAAAAATTCTTCTGAATATAATTATAGTGCTTTAGGTTGGGAACATTTTTATGCTAGGTGTGGTTAACACCTATTGTTGGTTTCCTAGCAACCCTGCATCCTTTCATGGAGAAATCTGAAGGGTCACTTGAACATCTCCACTATATAATTACTCCAAGAAAATGTTCCAGAGAAACATCTATCAACTTTGTTGCCTATGTCCAGAAAACTCAAGTCATGTGCCAGAGAGATTATTGAGGTTTGCTATGGGGTGGAATAGTGCTTCTGCAGGACAGGTTGGTAAATGTAAGACATGAAATAGACATACTGGAGTGCTCTCTAGGTCTCCATTGTTGTGAGAGAGCTTTAGGTCCCACAGGTCGTCAGGTCTTCAGCTGGGCTCCTGGGATGATCTAAAGGCAGAAGACAAAGACGAAGGAACTAAAGGGTTATTAGGAAATGTCATCAGGTTGACAAGCTGGCTCAGTGGGTAAAAGGGCCTACTACAGAAGTCTGGGACCTGAGTTCGATCCCTGAAGCCCACACAAAGGTGGAAGGAGAGAACCAACTCCACAAAGTTGTCCTCAACAAAACTGTCCTCCGACCTTCCTTGGTTGCATGCATGCATGAGAATAATTAATAAAAATTTAAGATATCAGCAGGATGCTAAGCAATTTTTTAGTTATTCTCAAGAAAGGTAGGAGAATATCCTCAAATATGTCGCTTTGACATAAGGTTTATTTTGAGTTGGGGCAATTAAGAAGCAATTACAAAGAAACCTTTGACCTCTTCCCACAAGCAGAGTGAAGGTGATTTGTCTCCTTAATCAACTCTAGAGACAACCCAAGGGATCTGCATAAAGAACCATGCTGAACTAGCCCTTGTCCTTGTCACTTTTAGAAGCTCAAAGTCACTTTCCTTTGTCCTGTCCCTTCTCTAAAAAGTTATTAGAGGCACAGACATCTATAACCTGGTGCTTTTTTTGGAGGCTGAGGCAGGAGGATCTCAAGTCCAAGGCCAGTTTAGAATTGACAGCGACTTCAAGGCCAGACTCAGCTAAACGGAAACATCAGCCTTTAAAAATAAAATAATTATCCCTTGGCTGAGCTGCACCATCAGTCCCCGTTGCAGTCGCCCATGGAGTTTCTCTCACTGTCTCCGTTGGGTACCCCAACATGTATTGATAAACTTCTAGCTTTTATCTGTTAGTCTCTGTAATTTGATTTACTGGGCCCTCGCCAAAGAACCTAAGAGGGGTAGAAGAGAAAAATTTAATTTCCCACATTGTGTAGAGCAGTCCTTCAAGAAGTTATTATCCTCAGTCTATAGATTACAGATGCCGAAGGCTTAAGCAGACTAGATCAGACCAAGGCTTACTCACCCAGAGACATATGATATTAGATTTATCTCCCCAGATACAAAAAGACCAGGGAACAGTTTACCAACTCACCATGGTAGCTATGAGCTATGCTCAGTCAGTGCACACACCTGCCTATCTCTGACCCCTCTGTGATACAGGACTCCTACTTCTCCCCAAAGCATTACATGGCTCCTCATGGCTCCTTTCTCCACCCACCCCATCCTCCCACCTTGCTGCTCTGATTGTTCCTTACAGACATCCTTGGTGTGGGAAGTCCTTCTGTGTATGTGTTGCTTTAATTGGTTAATGATTAAAGAAGCTGCTTTGGCCTGTGATAGGGCAGAATAGAGCTAGGCAAGGAAGACTGAAATGAATGCTGGGAGGAAGAAGGTGGAATCAGGAGAAGCCTTGTAGCCCTGCCAGAGACAAACACTGGATGGAAGCTTGCTGGTAAGCTATAGCCACGTGGCAATACACAGATTAATAGAAATGGGTTAATTTAAGATATAAGAGATAGCCAGAAATACACTTAAGCTATTGGCCAAACAGTATTGCAAATAGTATAGTTTCTGAGTGATTATTTTGGGTCTAAACAGCTGGGAATGAACGAACAGCCTCCCCCAACACATCCTGGGTAGAACTTTCCTTGGTCATCTTTTCCTTTAAGTAGAATTCCCATGGGCTTAGTCCCCAGCTGCTTCCTCACAGTACAAACCTTCTGGCCCCATCATGGCCACCTCTCTGCCATCCAGGCTTCCAGACTCTGTCTGCTTCCACTCCCATAGTCCTCTTACCCAAGTCCACTTGGGTAAGAAGAAGCCTTCGGACCAGCAGCATTGAGGACGAATAGAAAGACAGGAAATTAAAGTAACATAAGAAAGAAAAGAGGCCTTCCCTCACCTGGGTCCACGTCTCTCACTGGCTAAAAGTCAAGAATTTGGGTATAAATTGTTAGAAATAAGTTGAGATCAGCTGGGTGTTGTGGTTCATGCTCTAACCCCAGCACTCCAGAGGCAGAGGCAGGTAGATTTCTGTGAGGCCAGCTTGGTCTACAGAGCAAGCTCCGGGACAGCCAGGACACCTTGTCTCAGAAAAACAAAAATAGGACTGTGTTTGTGTTGTTTAGAGATGAGAACCAAACCCAAACCCAGTGTTTCACATGTGGTAAGCAAGCATTCTATTACAACCCTCCGGCCATTGTTTTTGTTTTATTTTGAGTCAGGCTATTGATATGTAGCCTGAGTTGGCCACAGACTTTCATCCTGCCTCTGCCTCCCAAGTGCTGGATTAAGGGCATGAGACACAATCTCTGCTTAGTTAAGAATGCAAACTCAAGAATCTGTGCCAGGTCATCTAAGTGATTTGGATACACGCTTAATTTTCTAAACTAGGTGCTTAGGGTTCTTTAACATGTCTAAAATTCTAATTATCTGGACAGCCTCAGTCATTTCTAGAGTCCAGTTCAGTGAGTCTTGAGTTTAGCCAAGGCCTCTGGGTATTAAAAAGCATGCAAGTAACAGCTGAAGCCAAACAAACAAAGCCCAAACTCTCCCAGGAGTGTAACATGCGGCCTTCTGAGACCTTGACATACCTTATACCCAGAGTGTCTGTGTGACTGAGTCACACACAGCTCTCTCTGCACGCACTGATCACCACTGACAACTAACTTTCAGGCAGTGCAGCTGCCTCTGGCCCTCTGGTTCTCAGATTCGTACCTGGCTACCTCCAGTCACTTCAGACACCAAAGCAGAACCTCCATCCCTTCACTGAAGCTCCCAGGAAAATTAAAGAAAGATTTATTATGAAGTCCTCATGTTAGGACAATATGTTTAATAAATAAGACCACTGTGCCTTTGGGGTTCCCTGAAGCTCTGAATAACCCAGTGTGTGATTACAGAAACGGGTATCATGTCACTACCTGGATGAGCTTAATGTGGCCCTGTCCTCTCCAAGGAAGAGGAATCAAAATCTGTCAGGCGGTAAAGCCTCTTCCATAAACATCATCCTAGCTTCGCCCTAGACATGGAGCTGGTCTGCAGACCCCCACGCTCCATCTCCACCTCCCCTCCTGTAGTCAGGTCCTAGACATGGAGCCGGTCTGCAGACCCCCACGCTCCATCTCCACCTCCCCTCCCGTAGTCAGGAGTGACCCTTTTGTTTACTGTCTCAGCAAGGAGGAGGGAGGAAAAGGAGATTGCTACAACTGGGGCCAGAACAGCTAGGAATGAAGTCGGTTGCTTAGCAACACTGCCCTCTTACTGCCTCCCTCCAGACATCAGTTTGTGGTATTTCAGTCTTCTGCCCTTTGAGTGCTATTCCAAGTGTCCTTTCTAACCAGATTTTACCTACATAAAATGTCAAAGAAGGCAATGCATAGACGATATTTTTATACTAAGTAAAACATGGAATTTGCATATTGTATAGAAGTGTACAATTTTTAAAATGTAGTTGGTTTTGTTTTGCCTTTTTTGGGGTTGGGGCAGTGGGGCGTCGAGACAGGGTCTCTATGTAGCTTTGGCCATCCTACAACTCACTCTGTAGACCAGGCTAACCTTACCTCTGCCTCCCAAGTGCTGGGATTAAAGGCCTATACTGCTCCACCATTTAGTCATAATTTATTCAAGTTACTTACAGAATGTCCAGAGCAGGCTTGACATTCAGCAAAGCATTGTGTTAAATTTTTTCAGGGGTCTATATTTGTGGTGCTGTCACCTGGGTTGCAGAGGCAGGAGGATCAGAATTCAAAGCCATCTTTGGTTACATGAGACTGTCTCAGAACGATCAAAAGTTTCCACAGAAATTAGCTCATATTCATATCCCAAAGGGACCACTGGCTGAAGGATCACATGGAGAAATTCTGTTTTTCAGAACATGTACGGGCTACAATATCTGCACATCAGAAGCAAGTGTCTGAAAAATACCATCTGTAGCTATAAACCCCAAGACAGCTGGGAGCTAGACTAACAGGTGCTATGCAAGACCAAATGATGGGGAAATCTTAGCGCTCAACAGAAAACAAATATCTATATAGAGCTGTTTGCCATATTTGTGAGCAGCAAGACTCAAAATCCCAAGGAAGTTGGGCTGGGGCACGCTCAGTGCTAGAATACTTGCCTAGCACTGCAAACTCTGAGCTCAATGCCCCTGCACTGCAGAAGAAAATAGTATCTTAAATAAGCCACTTCTCAAAATAATTTATGAATTTAGTAAAATTTAGGTAAACCCTACTGGGCACTTTGAGGCTCTTCATCATCTTTTTCAAAATATTACACAAAGAACTAAGGGCCAATAACAGCTTTGGTGATTCTGAAGGATAGAGCACACGACAGGAAGCTTGCCCAGATGTTAGGATCGCCTTAAAATCATAGGAATTCAGGCAGTGATTCAGGCGTGGAAAAGCAGACCTGGGAGTGGAGGGGGTGGGAACTCCTGAAAGAGACTCCTGCTCAAAGGAGCCAGCCAGTGAAGATCTAGTAACAGGTATTGGGAGCAAGTTCTCCATGGTTAAAACAAGATCACTAAATTTCATTCCTACATCACATCATAAACAAAGCTACATTCCAGAAAGCTTATATAATAAAAGATGAATTGTAAAAGACCCCCAAAATGTATATTCAAGACTGTCAGAATCTCAATGTATATGCAAGACCTTCTGAATCTCAATGTATCTGCAAGACCTTCTGAATCTCAATGTATATGCAAGACCTTCTGAATCTCAATGTATATGCAAGACCTTCTGAATCTCAAGGTGGGAAATGATATTATTTCTTTAGACTCAAAAATATAAACAGCAGTGGAGAATATTGACAGCTGAGGGTCTTCTTCCTCAATCGTGTAAAGCTTACAAAAGTTAACTTGTGTTAAGTTGACCAAAAGATTAGCCAGGATACCATCCAAAGAAAGATTCTTCCATAAATAATTCTTTTTTTAAATATTTATTTTAAAAATTACTTAAAATTTAAAATTTCATTTTACATACCCAATCCAAATTCCCACTCCCTCCCCTCCTCCCATTCCCTCCACTTACTCCCCACCCCANTACTATATCTAGGCTGAGCAAGGTATCCATCCAAAGAGAATAGGTTCCCCAAAATCCAGTACAAGTGGTAGGGATAAAACCTGGCACCACTGCCAGTGGACCCAAAGTCTGCCAGTCATACAACTGACAACCACACTCAGAAAGACTAGTTTGGTCCTATGCTTGTTCCTTCCCAGTTCAGCTGGTGTTGATGAGCTCCCATTAGCTCAGGTAAGCTGTTTCAGTGGGTATACCCATTATGGTCTTGACCACTTTGCTCATACTAGAAATAATTCTTATGCCAAAGAAAAGAAGTTAAAATTGTCATCTTCTTATTTAGAAAGTTAATTTTTTGTTTATTTTTTGAGACAGGGCTTACTGTGTGTAACAGTTCTAGCTGTCCTGGAACTAGCTCTTGTAGACCAGGCTGGCCTCAAACTCACAGAAATCTGCCTGTCTCTGCCTCCCGAGTGCTGGGATTAAAGGCATGAGCCACCACCTCCCAGCTAGAAAGTTAATTTAAAATACCTTTATCTAGTGATAGCTGGTGAACATGGCATCTATCTGGAAAGATGGTGGAAATATTGTAGAATTAGACAGTGGTACTGGTCATATCATTTCTGTGAATATGCTCAAACCATTGAACTGTACATTTTAAAAATGTATATTTTCTATATGTGGATCATCATATCTGGTCTAGAAAGCATCTTCAACAACTAGCCCATACCTGCCATGTAACAAGTGTTCAATGAATGGCAGCTGGTTTCAAAAGACTCAGTGTACTGTCACTCTTTTTTTATTATTTTGCTTTTTATGCACATGGGTGTTCTGCTGGATGTATATATGTGCTCAGTGTGCGCACAGTGTCTGCAAAGGCCTGAACAGACTCTATGATTCCTGGGAACTAGTGACAGAAGCTTGTGGCCTGTCCTGTAGGTGCTGACAATGAAACCCTGATCCTATCTAAAAGGGCAAACAGTGGTGAAGAGGGCACCTTGGGCAGGCCCTGCCAAAGCATGCCCTAAGAGAGCACGCCAGAGTTCCAAGAGTTCACACGGTTGGTACAAGAGGTTTACTGGGGGGCTGGGAGGGTGAAAGAGCAAAAGGCCTTCGTGGAGTGGGGACACGAGAGACACAGAGAGAACAGGCAAGACAGGTACTGCGACTGACCACATTTTTAAAGGTGTGCATGTCACAGAGCTAACTGTGGAAAGGCATCTGGTGTCAGGGAACTCCCTTAGCAGCCAAGGCAGGCTGGTGGGAATCAACACTTTTGGCAGCAATCTCTCCAGCAACCTGTACTCCTTGTTTCCTGAAAAAGAGATTTCGTTTGCAACAATATAAGGTCTCTTTTTTTTTTAGAGAACTCAAGTATTTGTAGACATACTAAATTATATCCTGGTGGAGGAGCAGACGTAGGGAGATGGAGGGCAGATGGGAAGGAGGAGAGATGCAGGAGGTAAAGATGAGAGCTGTCTTCATCGCCCCTCCTCATTAAGTCAGGGTCCCATTCCTCTTTCCCAGTGATGGGATGGCAGACATGCACCACTAAGTTTAAGTTACTGGGAACATTTTTTTCCCCTGAGACAGGGTTTCTCTATGTAATAGCTCTAGCTATCCAAGAACTCGCTTTATAGACCAGGCTAGCCTTGAACTCACAGAGATCCACCAGCCTCTGCCTCCTAAGTGCTGAGAAAAAAAGGCATGTGCTGCTTTAGCCTTAGGCAGGAAATTCTAAGAAATACAAATTCCTTACCGCATGGCCACGGTTAATCACAACTTTCCATCACTGTTTTGAAATACCTGTGGTAATTAAATTATAAAGATTAAAAATTATTTTAACCCAGTTTTGAAGCTTTCAATCCATAATTGATTGGCCCCATTATTTTGCATCTGTTGCAAGGCAACAACAGGGTGAACGAGCATGTGGGGGGGAGGCACTTGCTGCATGACCTCCCACTATGCTCCGCCTCTTAAAGACCACCACCTGCCAGCAACAGTATCCTTGGGGCCACATTATCAGTGTTCGCTCAGGCCTTGACAGAGTCCAGAGAGCAGTAGCCATGGAAAGCAACAGGAAGGTACTGACTCAATGCACTAAACTTTGAATCATTTTTTAAGCTGTATTAATTCAATATATGACTTTCAATATAAGGTCTTACCTGGATGTGGTGGCCCACACCTTTGATCCTTCCACTTGGGAGGCAAAGGTCTAAATTCTAGGCCAACCTAGTCTACAGGACAGCTAGGGCTACACAGAGAAACCATCTCAAAATAATGACAACAACAAACAAACAAAAAATCAATATAATGTCTCCCATATGACTGCTCATTAAGTAACAATGAACAAATGAATAAATTACAAAACGAGACCACAAGTTCTTGGTTGAGTTGAAGACAGTATGGAAATTCATTGTCTCTGTGAGAGTACTTCCTGTGCCCTTAGATGGCTCGTCGCTTCCTATTTTGGTCTCTGGTTTATTGATAGTTGTGTGAAGAACCAAGAAAGCAACAAAATAAATAAGATTAGCAATAGCAGGAGCTTTAGGTCTTGGTAGTTAACTAACAGGAGCTTGGTCTTAGTAGTTAAAGCGGGTAAATGTGAGTCCCATTTGACTTATTCTATATAAGACAAATGCATCCATTGTTAACCCCTCTGTCCGAGAATGGGGAAGACAGCCACCTGTTTTCTCAGCCCTTCTGGGAGAGCACTGAGCTGGTTGGCACCACTTAGCTCAGCATTTTAAATGAAGTTAGAAACTACTTGGGGACCCAGGATTTCCTCTACAAAGCTGTTTTTTTCCTTGAATGAAGGGAACACTTGTGTCTCTGCTGGTTTCTCATTGGCCCTTTGTCTGGCTCCCTGCAAGGCCTTTCTCCCCTCTCTGACACTGCAGGGGCTTTCATTGGCCTTCAAAGCCACAGAACATTTGCTTCTGCCTCCAAACCTCTTGAGAGTGCTTCTGCAGAGTCTCAGACAGATGGAAATGTCCCTCTGCCCCTAAGAATTGTACATCCTTAGGAATGAAGAGACTTTGGTTTTGCAATGTAACTTTCAACACAGTGGGACACACTTTCAACTCTCACTTCCTGTTTTAATTCTACTTGGAAATAAAATCTGCTGAGATTTAGTTTCGAAACAGCTTCTTGAAAAAGCTTTCTCTGCCAACTAGGAAAACAAAGGACAAAACAGTGGCAGCTTGTGCTGGCCTGCAGGCTTTGCTTCCTGTGGAGGCCCTTGCTTTCTTAAAGACTGGTGAGATTTCGTCTGGAAGGAACTGTGAGTGAGGTCTAGAAGAGAGCCACGGTTTACTTGGTGGAGCATAGGGGGAAGGAGGACCAAGGCATGGGAATGGTAGTGGAAGGAAGTGGGCTCTGTGAAGAAGTGCTAGAATACCAAAGACTTCAAAGCCATTGGGGGCTCTGGAATTAAGAAAATTGAATGGTTACAAATGAAGTACAGTAATTTATACTTAAAACATTACTTTGGCCCTCATGGGACAAGGGTGCCAGACTCACCTTTTGGACTAGGCCTAGTAAGCATCTTTGCATAAACCAGTGTGTGTTCTAGAGACCAGAACATCCCTTCTTTTGGGTGGAAAGATTTACTGAGTTGGAGTTATTCCTATTAATACTTTTGTTCCCCATTCTATTGGGTGCTCAGTTAATGGGCTTTGCAGATCCGCAGGAAGCTGAATGTGAGCGGAGGATGCCAGCGTCACCAGTGGGGAGTCTCACTCTAGCTCCACGGCAGTGGACTCTGTACAATTAGTCTCTCTCACTTGTAGGTAATACAGTCGCAATCTCTCCATGAATGCCTGAAACTGCAGACAGCACCAAATCCTATGCCAGCAGTTGACAATCTGGTAGTTGTGACCTCTCTGGAGGTAGAATGACCTTCGCATAAGGGTCAAATATCACATGTCATTTACATTACAATTCATAACAGTAGCAAAATTATCATTATGAAGTAGCAGCAAAATAATTCTATGGTTGGGGGTCACCACACCACGAGGAACTGTGTTAAAGGATCGCAGAACTGGGAATGTCGAAACCACTGTTAGATACAGTATGCTCCCCATAACCCATTACATATGTAGATGTGAGAATCAATGTTACATTTTAAGTTTTAATTACTGTGCCTAAAAGATCCATGAAACAAAATGCTTCTGATGGATGAGGGATCTTTGTCAGCCAATGATCTTTAAGGGGTGGGATCAGGTTAAGATGTGACCTTTGAGTATCCAGAGAAAAACACCAGGCGGCCAAAGGTTCGCTCTCTCTGTGGTTCCTACGCTACACAGCTGAGCTTAGACTTCTTGTTCCTGTTTCATGAGTTTGCCCTTATAATAAAGAAAAATATAATTGGTCTATCTCTTAGCTGCCCCTGCACAGCTGCTGACCAGCCAGGGACCTCTGAAGAATGCACAGTCTATGATTTACACTGAATAACTACTTTTAACTTGAACATATTTTTCAGTATCTATTGCTATAACCAATTCAAACTGTTCAAGCCAGCCATGTGGCTACTACTTCGACACCTACTGGCCGGTAACAGTTATTGCACCTACTCCTACTCATTACAGGTAAGATTTATAAGGTCAAATTTATAATTTATAATTTAAAGGGGCAAGATGACAGATAACAATACAACAATTCAACATTTTTTTTACTTATTTCATGTATGATATTATACAAGGCTTATGTTATTTCCCTTCTACATCCCTCTATTTGATTCTGGGTATTAGCTTTGTCCTTCATGTTTTCTCCTAAAAACCATGGTTTGATAATTTAGAAATGATACCATCTTTACAGACTGAAAATTACTAATTAAAAGGGAAATTCAGCACTCTGGAGAAGGATACGACCAATTTGATGAACAAAACCCAGTCAATGACATAGGACGCTGAGACATTGCTGAGAGAATTCATGCTGCCCAATGTATTAATCAGAATCTGTTTAATGGTTATGATAGATTGACAGATAGAATGTCTCTCCAGGAAGGTAATATGTACACTATAAAAATTTCAACCAAGGATGAGAAGTTATCTTTACTGGATAGACTTCACACCTTGGAATCCTCAATGAGAGCATTAGAACAGAACACTGGACAGGAGATCCAGACTTTACAAAAGGCAGTAGTAAAAAGATTCAAAAAGATTAAGGAATTTATTGAATTTGATGACCAGGGACAGAAGGTACAAAGACAGAATTTAGCCTAATCAGTACATACCAAACTCTGGGATAGCTCACCCAGAATTCTCACTGCCTATCCAGTGATCTCCTTGGAAAGAGCATCTGGCACCAAGTACCCTAAGGTAGTCAAAGAATATACATGGGAACCTGTTGGGGACTGCAGACCCTCAGACCCTGAATTTTCTGTTACCCCTTGCCTGCCAGAGTAAACAACTTGTTTTCCTGTGCTTGCAGCTGCTTTGAGCATGATACCCTCATGAGTTCCTGATGGCAGGGGAGTAGTTTTGGGTTGGCTTGCAGCTGAGAAGTCCTGAGAGCTGGGGCCTGGCCATTAGTCAAGGATACTCCTGTGTAAGCTGCCCTGGAACACAATAAAATTCTTGTTTCAAGGATGACCTCTCTCTCTCTCTCTCTCTCTCTCTCTCTCTCTTCAATCTCCAGCCCCTTGCCTGACTTTCCAACCATTTCATGGTAGACAGGTGGTACTGTACAGGTTAATTGTACAGGTGGAGGCCCCCAGCGAGATCAGAAACTAGGGATCCCTGAGAGATCGCCCTCAGAAACAGTGAGGGTGAATTGAAGATGGGTATGTGTCTATGTGTTTTTTACTCCCTAGACCCTTGCCTGATAGTGATTCTGGGTGGTACAGGTGTCACAGGAGGCCCTGTTGAGATTGGGAACTAGGGGCACTCTGAGGGATGGCCTCTGGAAGACTGGCCAGCAGGGTCAGCCTAAAGAAAAGATGAGAGGGTGAATTTGAAAATGAGGGCAGATTTTTTCAACTCTCCTCTGGTAATAAAGATAATAATAAGCCATGTAAAGACAGAATATTCACAGAGAATCTGGATTATGAATATTATTGTATTTTCTTTTTTCACTGGAGAGAGACATTTGATTCTGGGGACCACTAAGAAAAGTATCTTGATTTCAAAACATGGTCTAAGGAAATGTTGCTTTGTAAAAGAGGTTCTGCCTTTGATTCCACAGAAGATGAGAACCTGTGGAGTCATTTCAGACTAATATGGTGTGATAGACCAAGACCCCCTGAAAGATTGCTGTGGACATCCCCAAAAATACTTCTCTGAACTAACAACAGGCAGGAAGCAGTTTGGCGAGGACTACACCCAAATTCCCTAAATGATTGTTTGCTGGAAGTTGTGGAGTCAGGGAGCAGCTTGGGGAAGCCATTCGGACACTGGAAGATGTCCAGGATGGAGAGTCCCTGGCTCTTGGGGACTCTGCATCCTGAACATCTTCAGCCTGCAGCTGAAAAGTCCTGAGAGCTAGGGCATTGCCATTAGTCAAGGAGAGCCCTATATAAGCTGCCCTGGAACACAATAAAAGGGGCATTCTTGTTTCAAGGATGACCCATATATCTGTCTATGTGTGTGTGTGTGTTTCAATCTTCATCCCCTTGCCTGACTCATGAACCATCATGTGGTAGACAGGCAGTATGATACTGGTGAACTGTACCCATACATATGACAGATCTAAAGGAAATTAAACAAGCAATAGTTTCTTATGGAATACATTCATCCTTCATTAGGAAAATGGTCAAAATGTGGGCTTCAAGTAATAAGTAAAATCCACAAGATTGGTTTCAATTAATCTCAGCTGTTCTAGAAAATGGGCCACAGCTTCTTTGGAAATGTTATTGGAGGGAAGAAGCAAAATTTTAGAACAACAAGGAAGAGCAAAAGACTTGAGATTTCCCAAGATCAAATTCTGGGCAAGAGACATTAATCTGATCCTCAAAATCAGGCTCTTTATGACAAACATACCTTGTCCCTATATAGCACAGCAGCTTTAAATGCTTGGGACAGGATTCAGGAACCAAGAAATGGAATTGAATCATATATTAGGGTTAAAGAGGGTCAGAGAGAACCCTTTAGTGACTTTTTATAAAGATTCAATAAGGCTGTATAAATAGGAGTAACAGACTCAGAAGCTAGATGTGTACTAATTGAATCTTTGGCTTTTGAGAATGCCAACTTAGAATGTGCAAAGATCTTTGGGCCTTTAAAGGTCAGATCAGCACCAACAGATGAATGGATCTTATATACAATGAATGTTGAGACATTTGACTATAGTACTGAAGCTTGGGTAGGAGAAGCAATTTCAAATGGTATGAGGAGACACCAAAATGCCAAATGTTTTAATTGTGGTAGAACAGGACATCTAAGAGGGGATTGTAGACAAGGAATTCCTAGGATATTTCCTCTGGAAATGGCAAGAATAGGAGGACTCAGACTTCAGGTATATGTAGGAAATGTGGCAAAGGCTGACATTGGACCAATGAATGTAGGTCAACAAAAGACAGACAAGGCAGCCTGTTAACAATAGAAAACTCATTGGTGGGCCTCTCACAGGCCCCCATGATGAACATGGTTCAATCATTCGCACCTACTGTGGAGAACATGTCTCAACAAAAAAAAAAAATTAAAAATCCAGTGCCTATTGTAAAAAAAGAAAACATACTGGTCTGTATGATGGAATAGATGATCTTGCTGGGGGGAGGGCAATACAGTCAACCCATTTTGTGCTTTGTTTAACTTGAGATGTGGTTCCAATTCCTAATAATTGAATATCTGCCTCTTGAAGAGGCCAATTTGGATGACAAGATTCTGGAGTGATGATACTCACATCCACACCTGGGTCTATCAAACCAACAATTACAATACCATTTATATACACTCTTAGCTTTGGTCTTTGATCATTTGTAGAAGTCTGCCAGAATATACATTTCCTATTTCCTACTAGAATTTTTGATTCATTCTCCATCATCTAGAACAGTATGATCTTTTACAGAAGGCTCTGGATTTTTTAATTTTTATGATGAGACATGTCCTCCGCAGGTACTGGGAATGACTGGGCCACTTTTGGCTTGGGGGCCTGTGAGAGGTCCCCCAAGGAGTTTCCTGATGTTATCGTGTTGCCTTGTCTGTCTTTTGATGATCTGCATTCATTGGTCCAATGTCAGCCTTTGCCACACCTTCTACATATACCTGAAGGCTGACTCCTTCTATTTTGTCATTACCAGAGGAGATATTATTCCTAGAAATTCCTTGTCTGCAATCCCTTCTGAGATGTCCTATTCTACCATAATTAAAACATTTGGCATTTTGGTATCTCCTCATTCCTTTAGAAATTGATTCTCCTACCCAAGATTCAGTATCATAGTTAAATGTCACAATGTTCATTGTATGCAGGATCCATTAATCCATAGTTGCTGATATAACCTTTAAAAGCCCAAGTATCTTTTTGCATTCTAAGTTGGCATTTTCAAAAGCCAGAGATTCAATAAGTACTCGTCTAGTATCTGGGTCTGTTACTCCTATTTGTACAGCCTTAGTTAATCTTTGTAA
>LOEQ01001798.1:93449-104647 GCA_001685075.1 Bramus lutescens
CCCCCCCCAAAAAAAAGAAAAACAAAACAAAACATGGAGCAAAATGATACTAACTGCAAACAGACTGTGGAAAATTAATAGGTATAGTGTGATTCCTAGAGGAATAATGAAACGAAAAATAAACACAAAAAGCTAAAAATCAGGAATGACAGAAAAAGCAAACAAAAAACTGAAATCAAACTTTTTCCACTTAGGGATTGAAACCTGTGTAAGAAGAACAACTAAATCATGTGCTTCAGGGGAAAATGGAAATAAGTCAATTATAAACGAATAAAAACTTGACTGATGAAAACAAGAAAAACACTGCATATGAAGCACAGCAGTGATGAGGGGCTGAAAACAAAAGGACATTTAGACAGATGAGGGGAACTGGGCTTGGGAGACATCTCAGAAGTGAAAGTGCGGGCTGAGCAAGGATGAGCCTTTAAATGCATGTAAAGGTGTGGTGAAGACAGAGGAAGGTAAATCCCTGGGGCTTGCGAGCAGGCCCAAGCATTGTTCCAGGCCAATGAGAGGCCACTTAAAAATAAGGTGGACAGCATCTAAGTAGCAATATACCACGCATACATCCTCCTACATGTGTACTTATATACACGCAAGCAAGTACAAGATTTAAACAAGAAGCTAAAAACCCATTAAATTTGCATATGTATAAGCTTACAGACAAACATTTCAATGCAAACAAAAGACAGTGGGTGAAGAACAAGTTTTGAATGATTAAGTATTTATTCATACCATTAATATTACTACTACTATTACTACTACTACTATTACTGCTGCTACTGATGTTGCTGCTGCTGTTTTTTAAGACAGGATTTCTTTGTGCAACAGCTCTGGCTATCCTGGAACTCACAGAGATCCACCTGCCTCTGCCTTCTGAGTGTGTGTACCACCATAGCCCAGTGATGAATTATTTTTAAATATTCTGGACAGTTTAGGACTATGGATGGAGCTTAGTGGTAGGTTGCTTATCTAACATGTTTAAGGCCCCGTGTTCAATCTCTAGTATTGTGTTCTTCTAAAACACTAAAAACCAAAACCAACTAACAAAACAACCAAACAAACAAATAAGAAAACCCAATGGAATAGTTAAAACACTTTTTAAAAGCTTTTGCAAAGGAAGTAAGAAATAACTGCGTTAAGTAAATCCACAAAGCCACATAAAAAATACTTATAAAGTATTTAAAATAAATTTTTTAAAAGTATAAGAGCAGAAAATCAAAGGCAAAATGAAAGCAGTGAGAATGATGCTCTATGCAGGAAAAAATAAGATCTCTTTTCCCTCAAATTTACGTCTAACGAATGCAAGTGTCACGCAGTTAAAAAGAGGAAGAGCCCGTTTATAATGCACATACCTTGGTTGTTTGGCAGAGACTTTGTTTTAACAACTCTACAGGGATTTAACTGAAGAACTGATGCAAGCTCACATCCTCCATGGACTGATCTGCTTTTTACTTTTGTTGGCACAAGAGAACCAGTACCCTAAACAAAAATGATTATTAGCACCTAAATGAAATCACAAACAATTTTAATCAAAATGGATGAACATAAAACACAAACCTTCACATCACTAAAAAGATTCTCTGTCTCCGAACTTTCTTGTGAACACAGAGGGGTTTTGAAGACAGGCTTTTCCTCTTTTATCTGCAGGGATGTTTTATGGTCCGGAGAGCCTTTACTAGAGGCCTGAAGGATACACCGCTGCTGCAAACAGGACCCCTCTGAAGACTCTTTGGCTAATATGCAGGCCCCACTCAAGGCTTTACGACCTGAAGAAGAGCCCTTTGGAATGGGCTTCAACGCCTCATGAATAGTCACTTGTTTAAGCTTGTTTTTACAAGTCTCATTTCCATGGCTCGTCTCTTGACGTTGGGTAGCTGCAAACCGATCTGACAAGTCCAGGGGTTTATCCATCACATGGTCTCCATTCATGAAGAACTGATTCTCCATTGGAAAAGGAAGAGTATTTTCCTTATCAAAACAGGTTGGGGGACAGTTTACTACATGTTCACTTTCTTCCTCAGTCTTCTTCCTTTTGGATGCTTTGCCGCCCAGTGATTTCAAAGGCACCAAATATTTATCAGTAATAACATCTTTAATACGATCTGTACTGCTCTGCTCCTCTATAGATTCACTTGCATTTTTATTCAAAAGTATCTGCTTATTAGGAAATGATTGACTAATGACCTTATTCACTTCAGACCCAAGACTATGATGTGTGAGAAGAGCACTGTCCTCAGATTTTGATCTAGCTTTCTCTGATTTAGAAGCAGAAATGTTACTAAAGGGAGCCATCTTCAGAAGGTTTCTTTTCCCAATGTCTAAAAGAGAAGGGGAAAAACTTGTATTCAAACCCAAATGAGTTTTCACAGTAGAGGTAGCTCCAAATACAGGAGATGAGACCCGAGTAGTAAATTCTTGGGGAAGTGTCTTTGAAGTAGAGTCTGAAAATCTAAATAAATAAAAAACGATATAAGATTTTTCAAAACTGAAAAACAGGATAAAAATTAAAAGACCAGTATACTAAGAAAACATTTCTTAAAACAGAACAGTAAAGCACTATCTACCTACTTAAAACAAATTTAAGATACAATGTTGGTTTCATCTCATTTGACAGAATGAAATCCTCTGAGGACTCAAAAGTCTTTTTGCTATTATTAAATTGTATGAGTAATTCCAGGAAGAGAAAAATTCTTAAACTACAGAACTGAATATAGAGCTTGGTAAGTGCTCTTATTAGCTATATGATCTTAAACAAGAGAGTTAACCTTATAGAACCATATTTTTATTATCTGTTTAAATAAAATAGGAATGGGTAATAAAAATAAAACTCACTTGACAAGTTATTATCATGATAAACTCAAAGTAACTGAGGTATCTTTAAAAAAAAATTCAAGCAAGGGCCAGATGGTGGTGGTACACGCTTTTAATCCCAGCACTCAGAGGCAGAGGCAGGCAGATCTTTGTTAGTTCAAGATCAGCCTGCTCTACAGATCAAATTCCAGAAAAGCCAGGGCTGTATAGAGAAATCCTGTCTTGAAAAATCAACCAACCAACCAAACAAAACAAAAAAATCAAAACCAAAACTCTCTAAAAAACAAGCAAAATGCTTTATCAATATAGGTATTGTCAGTTAAACATTACAAAATTAGAGAAAAACAAAAACAAAAAAATGGGCTAGAAATATGGCTCAATGGGTTAAAAGCACCAAAAACTCTTGCAGACGGTCCAGGCTGAGTTCCCAGAACCCACATGGCAATTCACAACCACCTATAACTCCAGTTCTAGGGGATCTGACACTCTCTTCTGATCACTGTTACATCCAAGGAATACATGGCACACACACATCCATAAAGGTTTACACAAAACATAAAATGCATCTTTCATACCATTTAGTGTTTGGAGACACAAAGTAACGACTATGTCTTTAATAGAATAAAGCAAGATTGGGAGCTCTTAATGCTGTTTGATGATTCAGAAAAAGGATCTAAAAATAGTATCTGAAGCCACTTGGGGTGTGTGTGTGCATGGAGTATTGCTGAAATTCAGCCTTAAAGGGTTTATGGAGCTACATTAAAAACAAAACAGAACAAACAAACACTATATGCTCCAAATTACCTTAAACTATCTTCACTACTTCCTGCAGATTCTCCTGAAGGCTGTTTTTCATGATCTCCTTCAAGACAGTGGTAGAGCTCACCCCCAAGAGGGCTTGCAGGACCTTGGTGTTCCTTCAATAGAAAAACATGCTTAAAGTTGATAAATGCTTCAATGAAATAAATCTCAAAAGTACACGAAGTAAAAGAAACCAGAATAAAGAGGTAATTAAACAGAGAAGGGAGCTGTGTTGTGAATGTATAAAATATCCTTATACGGTAGACTTTATTTTTTTAATAAACTGTTTTTTTAAGAGTCATTTATTTATTACGTATACAGTGTTCTGCCTGCATGTATCCCTGCAGGACAGAAGGGCACCAGACCTCATTGTGAGTCACCATGTAGTTGCTGGAAATTGAGCTCAGGTCCTCTGGAAGAGTTGTGCTCTTAACCGCTGAGCCATCTCTCCAGTCCTATACTGTAGACTTTAACTAATTTTGTTATCTAAATTTTATAACAATAAAAAATAAAAATATACTACAATTATTTTAATACTTTACATAAGTGTAATTTACAACTGCATAGAAATATTTCAATATCAAAATACATTAAGATGAAGGGTAGAAAACACAGGTGAATTTAAAAGAATCCTTTAAAGGGAATTCTCAAGATTTATGTGCATACAAGTCAATCAGGAATTATTAAAACACAAGGTCAGTAGATCTGAGATTCTATGCCTATAACACATTCAAGAATAATAAAGATGTTGCTGACCTATGAATCAGACTATATGAAAAGTCCTTTGATATCCTCTACTTTAATATATAGTTGATACTTGAACTTGGTAGATTTATGGAGGATAGTAAGGAACTAGAAACTATTAAATACATTTAAATGTTCAGAAGCTAAGTTACCACTGTCACTTTAGGATAAATTGGAAAAAGGTTAAAACAAATGTAAAGAAAAAAAATCAACTCGAGTTTTAGATATTCAAGAGTGAGACAATTTTCTAAGAGCACTCACATATTTACTGGCAAGAGCAATGGAGGACTATTTTAAAACTATCATTTGCTTGTTTTTGTAGTACTAGCAATCAGACTTGGGGCCCTGACAAGTGCTCTGCCACTGAGCTAAATTAAATCCTCAGCCCTTAAAATTGTATCAAAATGGAACTTAATCTAGTATTTGTGAAGCCCTGGGTTCTAATACCCAGTACTACAAACAAAGAGACTAAAACTCTACAGTTTTGGGCTAGAGAAACGGCTTAGTGGTTAAGAACATCCTTTTTTACAGGACTAGAATTTGATTCCCAGCACTCATATCAGGCAGCTCACAACAGAAGAGGAGTGGATGGGGAGGTGGGGGGGGGTAGGGAACAGGGAGACATAATGGAGGGGAAACTGTAGTCTTTATGTAAAAAAATGTTTTGTCCTCCTGCTCATTCTCATAGTCCCTGTTTCTGCCTCTTCAGCATATTCTACTAGCCTGTTTAATTCTTTAAGAATAGATCCAAGTAGACATATCAGTTATTAATAATTTATATAATCATCAAACTAAGTGATTACTCACAGACTCTTCTTGAGCATTAAGTCCAAGTGTTTCAGCGACAACAGTGTCTAGATTGAGAGCTGACTTATCAGTGGGATAATTGCTCCTTCCATACATTCCTAAAGAACAAAGAATGCTCACTACACAATGTTAGAGAGGAGATATATTAAAAAAAAAAAGAAAGATTAGGAGAAGAATCAAGGTATTAACAAAAAAAGAAAAAATGATTAGCAAAAAGCAAACAAGCAATCAAGCAAAGGAACCAAGGCACCATTTTTAAGATGGCAGTGAACAAATTTTAAACTCTGTTCAAAAGGTCCAAAATATTTTCGATAAATAGCAATGGGTTACAGGTATTTTAGCATCCAACTTGTTAAACTTTTTTTATCCATCTACTTTTTCCATAAACCTAGTATAACGAGCGTGTTATGTTTTCTTCTCAAGGAGCTTAGTGATTACACTTGAAAGAAAACAGAAAAAAAATTGTTTTCAAAGAAGAAAAAAAGAATTTGCAAAAGAATGTAAAAAATGTAACAAAGTTTTAAATGCAGGCCCCTAAATCTCCCTTGGGAAATTAAGACAAACTATACAAACTGATGCCTAAAGTAGCCCCTAAGGTAAAGGGAAGTTTGGCCACTTAACAAGATTGGGAAAACAGAAAGTAAAGTTTTAGGTATCTTTAAGGATACAGATTTATAAAAAAAAACAAAAAAAAAAAACAAAAAAAAACCCAAACTGCTATTCAGAGGACTACATGTGATTTAATAGCCAGGAACTGAATTGTAGACAGGAAGATGAAAGTAGAAGGACATGAGCCCAAACCTGTAAATTAGGGGTCAAATTATGCTTAAGAACTCAAAATTTCAGCTGGGCGGTGGTGGCGCACGCCTTTAATACCAGCACTTGGAAGGAAGAGGCAGGCGGATCTCTGTGAGTTCAAGGCCAGCCTGGTCTACAAGAGCTAATTCCAGGACAGGCTCCAAAGCAACAGAGAAACCCTGTCTCGAAAAACCAAGAAAGAATTCAGAATTTCTCTTGTGAACAAGGAAAAGATCCATATTTTGACAGGCCAGATGTAAATACTAGGGTAAAAAGGTTAATTCTGACTATGACAGACTCATGGCCAAGAAGCAAACTCTGACAGGAGAATGAAGGTACTTAAAACAGTTCCGATGATGCTAGTGACTAAAATCAGTACAGAGATCCCATAAACACACAGAGACCACACAGATCAGTACAGAGATCCCATAAACACACATGGAGATTGTACAAATCAGTACAGAGATCCCATAAACACACATGGAGACCGTACAGATCAGTACAGAGATCCCATAAACACACATGGAGACTGTACAAATCAGTACAGAGATCCCATAAACACACGGAGACCGTACAGATCAGTACAGAGATCCCATAAACACACATGGAGACTGTACAAATCAGTACAGAGAACTCATAAACACACGGAGACCGTACAGATCAGTACAGAGATCCCATAAAGACACACGAGATCCCATAAACACACATGGAGACCATACAAATCAGTACAGAGATCCCATAAACACACGGAGACCGTACAGATCAGTACAGAGATCTCATAAACACACATGGAGACCATACAAATCAGTACAGAGATCCCATAAACACACATAAAGGCAGCACAAATCAGTACAGAGATCCCATAAACACACGGAGAAAGCACAAATCAGTAAAATTTGGAGGATGTTTAGAAATGAGGAAGCAGAAACCTAAGATGACTCAAAGCTCTTTGTGTTAGTATCCAGGAACACTTTGGTCCTGCCCCTTGGGAACCTGGCACCCCATGGCAAGTAGTTCCCTGACTATACATACACTGGCGCAAAAGTCCCTTTAAGAGGCAAGTTCTGTGAACTTCCAATCTCTCTATTCCTGCAGAAGCAAGTAGCTCTCCACCTCTCTTCTGCCTCCCTCTTTGCCTCTGTTTCTCTCTCTGTCTTTGTGACTCTCCCTTCCCTCCTTTCTCTCCACCCTCCCTTATAGCCTCTTAAAGCTTGATAGCATCTTTTTCATTGCTTATTATGTAACTTTCTTTCAATAAACTCCACACTCAAGCTCTCTCTGCATAGTGTTCTGTCACTCACCCACTGTGATCCTCACCCAACTGCCAAGGTCC
The DNA here is from genome assembly GCA_001685075.1 of Bramus lutescens. Taxonomy (NCBI): domain Eukaryota; kingdom Metazoa; phylum Chordata; class Mammalia; order Rodentia; family Cricetidae; genus Bramus; species Bramus lutescens. The sequence continues at coordinate 100,747 of LOEQ01001798.1, forward strand.
CAACTCACACCGTATCTTAACAACGGTGCTGAAAAGTCAGCAGGCTCTCCCTTGCAGCTGAGGGGTGCTGGGGATCCTGGAACCCTTCTATCTGGTCAGTTTTCCCACTCAGGATCACTGGAATTCTAGACCTAGCAGGGGCAAAATCAGCAGTAACAGTACGCCCTTGACTTTGCCTGACATAATTTTGTTTTCCTTCTCCCATCACCAGACTGAAAGCTCTAAAACAGCAACGGCTTTGTTCAGTGCCTGACACAGAAGATTCTTAAATACTTAATGCATGAAGGAATAAATCAAAATAAAGTCTTTTTACTTAAATTGTTAGAACATTAATACTAGCATAACATTACTTTTTCAAACAAAGCTTTAAAGTCGGATAGTGGTGGCACATGCCTTTAATCCCAGCACCCAGGAGAAAGAGGCAGATGGATCTCTGAGTTTGAGGCCAACCTGGTCTAACATAGCAGGTTCGGGACAACCAAGAGTACACAGAGAAACCCTGTCTCAAACAAACAAACAAAACCAAAACAACAACAACCCTCCCACACCTTTAAATATTGCCTAATTCTGGCTGTTGGTCATTTTTGCCTACCAACAACCACAGTCTTAAACTTAGAACCTCAGTATCTACTTACTAGACAGGGGTGAGTGACTTTGATTGCAAGTGTCAGCTACTAGAATTTCATGTTCCTCAGAGTTATGTGGTGCAGGAGCTAAAGCCTTGGAAATTTTTCTTAATTCTGAGAAAAAAAAGAAAAAGTTAAATAATAAACAATGAAAAAGATGCTATCAAGCTTTATTCTGATAAGTCAATATGAATTGGCCTTCAGTGCATTACAACCATTATCCTATTGACACAATTCTCATAATTCTTACATTTCACTGAGAAACAAAGCACAGGCTAGGATAGTGGGAGAGGGCTGGAATAGTTAGCTTCTTCTGACTGAAGTCACCTAGGTAGTGACAGTTCAGACACTTTCCTTCTATGGGATAAAGCACTACGTTTACTGAAAATGTTACTGGGTCGTCTTTCTTTACAATCTGTCCTGAAAGGAAACTCTAAGGTGTGCTTTTATAAGTACTTACTTCAAAGACAAAAGGACAAGGTAAAAGAATGGAGGTGTACTTTAATTATAACTTGAAAACTAAAAAGTGTTAGAAACTGTTAAGTAAATATGATAAAGAGAATAACACTAAGTCATTAAATTATCTCTTATTATTCTTATTTTCTAAGTTAAAAAAAGAAATAGAGTAAGATTAAAACTAGGTTTTAAAGTATTTATATTATATGCCTGTTTTCTACAATTAGGAAATAAGACAGAAGACTTACAGATAAAAATGACTACTAATAAAATCACTGCAGCCATTTTCTATACATTCAAATGAATAGATCTCTATATATTCAAATGAATAGATCATGATTCATATTCTGCCCAAACTTAAAGATCAATAAATGCTCACTTAAGACACAGGGTCTTATATTTTAACTTAACTCCAATTAGATGAAGGATTTAAAAACATTTCTTTTGTTTTCCACTAGATGGTGATGAAAACTCACAATTTGAAAAAACTGCCAAGTCTTATATTTTTCAAATAAAGATGCAACTAATTTAAAAAAATTTTTAATTTCTATTAAAAAATTTCATACAATATATTTTGATCATAGACTCTCTCCACCCAAATCTTCCCTACCAATTCAACTTCATATTCTTGCTCTCAAAAATAAAACCAGGAAAAAACAATTTCTAAAACCCCATCAAAAGCAAGTAAATTAAAAAATTGTGCGCGCGTGCGCACACACACACGCAATGAAACGAAACAACCCATGGAATGAGTTTGTTTTGTGTTGGCTAACTACTCCTGGGCACGAGGCCTGCCTGGAATGTGGTCGATAAACCTAGTGACACTTCCTCTTCCAGTAAGTTATCGACTGCAAATAGCTTCTTAGTTAGGGATAGGCCTTTGTGCCCACTTCCCATTCTCAGTGCTGGAAGCTGGTCTGGTTTAAACCTCTGCAGGTCTTGTGTACACTGTCACAGTCTCTGTGAGTTCATGTGTGTCAGCCCTGTTATGTCTGGAAGAAGCTGTTTCCTGGAGTCATCTACCACCTCTGACTCTTTCCAATCTTTCTGCCTCTTCTTTTGCACACATCCCTGAGCCTCCATGATACAGATTTGATAAAGACATCCATTTAGGGTCAAGTGCTTCAAACTCTTTCATTCTCTGTATGTTTTCAGTTGTACATCTTTGTTAATTACCATCTATTGCAAGAAGCTTCTGTGATAGGGACTGCAGAATGTGCTGCTCTATAAGTACGGCACTGTCAGCGGGAGTAATTTTATTGCTATATGCCTTTGGCAGAACAACAGTAGTAGGTTCTCCCCATAAGTCCATAACCTATCTAGTTCCAGGTTCTTGTCCATATTAGTAGCATCAGGCAGGGGTTCCATCTCATTAAGTGGGCCCTAAATCCAATCAAAAAGTGGCTGATTACTTCCATAACATTTGTGCCAGTATTGTGCCAGTATTGTTTTGTAGGCAGATAGATGTCTGCTGTAGATTGCAGGCTTTGTACTTGGGTGAAACTGAATGTTTTTCTCCTCTTCTAGTACATAAAACCTTCCAGAATCATGAATGCTAGCTAGTCAAGAGGGGTAAAGTTTCTAGCTGGGCACCAACTCAATTTCCTATTCAATAACATAAATAAGTTGTGTCTTCAGCAAGAGGGCCTTACCATCAGGTTATGGAGAGTAGCCAATAGCCTTGGAAATAGCCTGTGATGTTTGTGAGGTGGTGGTCTATGAGACCCCTTTGGCCAACAATTCAAATAGATTGAACCCATTTCTGGCACTGGAAGTTTTACTTGGTGGCTTAAGATGTCTAGTTGGGACACTGTCTCCCCAGATATATGGTGACTCTATTTAAATTCCTTCCACATACGTATATATTTTAGGAAACGGCTACAGTAGCAGGTTTCCATGTGGTTTTCAAAGGGCCTTTAGTGTTGTCCTGTACCCTACCTCTCATCACCCTCTCCACTTAATTCTAGTCTACTTTTCCGGGTCTTTTTACACGACCGGTACACTTTTACTTTCAGTGCAAGTGTAATAAGACTTATTTACACTTTCAAAGAACAAAGATCTAATTAATTTTTAAGATTTATCTATTTTACACACAGTTATGTGTATGTGTGTCTTGCCTGCGTATAGCACATGCCCACAGACGTCAGAATCAGATCCCTGGCACTTGAGTTATGGATGGGTGTAAGCCACCATGCAGGTGCTGGAAATTAACCCAGGTCCTATGCAAGCACAAGTTACAAGTACTCTTAACCACTAAGCCATCTCTCCAGAATCCTAGATTCATTTATTTTTTTACTTTATGTATATGGGTATTTTGTCTGCATGTCTATCTGTGTATCACATATGTGCCTGATGCCTGTGGAGACCAGGTAAGGGAAATGGGTCTCATGGAACTAGAATTAAAGATGGCTGTGTTATACTATGTTTTTTTTTTTTTGGTAACTGAATCTGAGTTCTTTAAATGAGCAGCCATTGCTCTTATCTGCTAAGCCACCTCTCCAGGCACACAGATCTACTTACTTTTTAAAGCATAAAGTATTCACTTTATACAAATATCTCTAAAACTTAACAGGCCTCCTTTTTCAAAACATTTAAAATATTCTGGATTAAGAATTGGTCTTTGTTCTTAAGTTTAAATGGGCAATTAAAAAACAATCACAATGTCATGTCACATAAGCTACAAGTATAAGACCATTTGATAAAGTAATTTTTGAAGCATTTAGCCGAAATAGTAAACTGGGATGGAATTAGAAATAGTTTCCATAAGCCAGGTATGATAGAGCATGCCTTTAATCCCCAACCCTTGGGAGACAGAGACG
>LOEQ01001798.1:108612-146182 GCA_001685075.1 Bramus lutescens
CACACACACACACACACACACACACACACTTTCTTTTGCTTCTGGTCCCAGGAGGTGAAGCTGGGATCAACACTGTAATTCTAAACAAGCTTAGAAAACATGTCAAAAATTTCATCTTGCTAAAAGATAAATACTCTTGGAAAACAATGAATTTGCACCAAAACTGTTTAAACAATGGTTGAAGACATCAAACAAACAATTTACTTTTAGAGGCAATAAAACAAATCCTCTGAAATTCTGTGTAGACTCCTTGATCAAAGAAAGCCCCTCCTACACTGTTTTGACTAAGGATGTCCTAAATAAAACACTTGTACTTTGAATTTGTCTATGTGACAAGTCTTTATTGTAGTACTTTTTTTTTTTCAAAAAAAATCAAGATCAAGATTAGGGGCTGGAGAGATGGCTCAGTGGTTAGGAGCACTGGCTGCTCTTCCAAAGGTCCTGAGTTCAATTCCCAGTAACCACATGGTGGCTCACAACCATCTGTGATGAGATCTGATGTCTTCTTCTGGCCTGCAGGCATACATTCAGACAGAATACTGAGAATACTGTATACATAATAAATAAATAAATAAATCTTTAAAAAAAGGTCAAGATTAGAATTAATATTTCTTTTTAAAAATATTTATTTAGTGTATGTATATATGTGTGTGTCAAGTGTCTGCATGGGTATCACATGCACACAGGAACCTGTGGAGGTCAGAAAAGAGCACTGGATCTCCTGGAAGTGAAGTTACAGGCAACTGTGAGCAGCTATAACAGTGCTGGGAACTGAACCTGGATCCTCTGCAAGAGCAGTAAGCAGTCTTAACCCAAGCCCTCTCTCCAGATCAAAACTAATATTTCTATCAAGCAAATGGCAACTTAGTTTCTATATACTTAACACACTTTAGGCTTTTAGGCAAACACCCACTTAATTCTGCATACTCTCTAAACACTTAGTGTCTTATCTATTGGCATTTAAAGATGCAAATAACAAGGCTAGTACTTTCAAAGCTAATGTATCATATGCTACATGTGATATATCATGTTGCAAATAAAAATGTCAAAAATAACCTATATGAAATCTTTGGAAGCAAGAAATATTCAGATTTATTTTTAATGAAAATAAACAGCACAGACTATAACACATGCAGTAGAGTCTGAGGCATCATTAGCAATAAATACCTTGATACAGTCACTGCAAAACATGTGACTATTCACATAGAGTAAGATAAACAGACTACACATAGCACTCTGGCAGTTGAAATAAACAAAGGATGTCAACATGTGAAATAAACACAAACAACTTTGGGGCTCAGACATCTTTTCATCACAGAAGATGAGTGCTTGCATTTTCACACACTCATTATAGACTTAAGTCTTTTCTAGTCTTGAGTTTTTGGAGGTGCCTATTTGTTTGTTTGATTCTTGGTTTTTCAAGGTAGGGTTTCTCTGTGTTGCCTTGGCTGTCCTGGGACTTCTAGACCAGGCTGGCCTTGAACTCAGAGATTCACCTACTTCTGCCTCCTAGGATCAAAGCTGTGCACTGCCACTGCCCAGATTAGATGTCTATTTAAATGTAACAGGATATTAAGAATTCTGTAACATGGTGCTAGAGAAATGGTTCAGCAGTTAAGAGCACTGACTACTCTTCCAAAGGACCCAAGTTCAATTCCCATCACACACATGGCAACTCACAACTATCTGTAATTCCAGATTCAGGGGACCTGACATCTTCATAGACATACATGTAGGCAAAACACTAATGTTCATTAAAAAAAAAATTCTGTAACACCACACACTGCAGGGATTACCCGAATATAACAGTTTTTAAAAAGAAACACACACACACACACACACACACACACACACATATACACAGAAGGCAGCCATATTAGTATGCCTGCTGTGTCAGTTAACTTGTGGTTCTTGAAACCACAATATCAAAGGCACCTTTGATTGTAGTGAGTCCCAAGACTCCATTTCAAAACTTACATATAAAGCCAAAACAACAAAAACTCCAAAACAATATAATTTTACATAAGTATCTAAGGGTTTCCATTGCTGTGATAAAACACCATGATCAAGGACAGGTGGAGGTGGAACATGCCTTTAATCCCAGAACTCAGGAAGGAGACAAAGGCAGGTGGACTTCTGTGAGCTCGAGGCCATCCTGATCTACAGAGGTAGTTCCAAGACAGCTAAAGCTACACAGAGAAACCCTGTCTTGAAAAACCCAAACCAAACAAACCAAAAACCAAACCAAAACCCAAACGAACACCTATCATGATCAAAAGCAACTTGGGAGGAAAGGGTCTATTTCAGGTTACATGTCCTGATCACCGTGTACCATGAAGGGAAATCAAAACAGGAACTAAAGGCATGAAAATGGAGGCAAGAACTGAAGCAGAGACATGGAAGAACACCGCCTACTGGCTTGCTCTTCATGGCCTGCTCAGCCTGCTTTCTTTTACCACCCAGGACGACCTGCCTAAGTGTAGCACCAAATATAATAGGCTGAGGTCTCCCACAACAATTAATCAAGAAAATGCCCCATAGGCTTGTATACAGCCCAATCTGGTAGGGAAACTATCTCAACCAAAGTTTCTTCTTCCCAAATAACTCCACCTGTGTCAAGCTGACATGAAACCAGCCAGTACAGTGGGAACGAGAGGTAAGCCATATCACTACTTTGAATTTTGTCAGACCACATTAGAAAAAAAGTATGTTTCTACATTTTGAGATAGTGCTGCACAGTAGAAAAAAACCAAGGTTTTTAATTCTGAAGATATAGGTTTGGTTAGTGTTCGTACTACTCACTAGTGATGAAACTATAGGTAAGTCATTTGACTTTGTGAGCTTTGCTTCTCTCATCTGTAAAATATGGATAATAAACTACTCTGTAGAAACACAGTATAGATTAGGAATGACAGAACAGACAGATTAGAACAGCAGGGGAAAATGGGAGAATAAAAAGTTATTTTCATTCCTACAGAGAAAGGAAGAGGGAACAAAAATAGAAGAGGGAAGTTGTTTTATATGCCTAAGAATTCTGCAAGAGGAAGTATTTATGAAGCTTCTACAACACTGGAAAAAGAAGCAAATAATTTTAAATATTTATTTGAAATAAAAAGTAATTAAATAATTTTTCTACTATTTATGTTATTTGATGTTCTAAATGTTTTAAGATGTTGATAGATATTCCCCTAAAACATAAACAAAATGCAGTGATTTTCTTTGAAGTTCTTATTGTACAGCACTTCTTAATTTTAAAAAATGAGATTTGTGACTATACTTTTAGTTTGTACAACTAAGTATGATAAAAGCAAGAAGAGTAGGAGAATGCTCTCGCTGCAGCTGAGAGAAAATACTCACTCAGTTTTCTGCTGCAGTTGCTCAGAAAGCTTTTTGTTTTCTTCCTGAAGAGTATTCTTTTCATTCACTTATTAACATGGAAGAGAAAGCAGATTGATGTCCATGTCAGTTCTTAAAATGGCAACATTTATGAAGAAATTAGGACTTTATTCCTTTTCCTTTTTTAAAAATAAGGTTTTACTCTGTAGCCCAGGCTGTTTTGAAACTCAGTATATGGGCCAGGATAGCCTCAAAAACAAAACAAAACAAAAAACCCCAAAACAGCAAAAACAAAATCACAGAAATTCTGCCTCAACTTCTTAAAAGGGATTGCTGACATCTGGCCACAAATGACGATTTCAAATCCTAAATCATAATGTTATGCAAGGTCAGTACTACTGTGCAAAACTAGTTTGCTCCTGGGTAGTGATTACTGCATTTCATATCATGCCAATTCTATGTAAATGATTGATAATTTTATATAATGCGTATGAGTAAAGGAATATTAAGGAGTAAAGTCTAATTAATCACACTGAGGACAAGAAAAAATTCCATATGAGTTATTCAGTCCTATTTTCAAATATTATTTTAGACACCTTGAAATAAATTTAATTACAAAAATAGTATTTCCTAGTGTTCCCAAGGTCTGGGTTTGACATTGAGTATTACAAATAATAATGCTCAATATTAGTAAAATACTTATAAGCACATTTGTAAAATTAATCTTTCTTTATACGTTTTTGTAAATAATTTAAACATGTTCTACTGTAAGATGTACCTTATGGAATCTATCTCTATTATATCTTTCTGTCCTTGTTTAATTTATAAGGCAGAAAAATAACTACAGGATGCACCTTCCATAGGAGACAACCCCAGGTTCCTATCAGGACCTGCATGGGTCTGCATGAGACAGAATATTAGAGCTGAAAGGAGACACAAGCCCCCACTCCACTTGCAAATGAAAATTTAGTTTCCTCTAAGGGAGTCTCATGGGGAAACAAGCTTTAAGAGTCTAAGCACACCCAGCAGTAGACAAATGACATCTCTGGGGGGTTCCTTGTCTCACAATGTCATGTTAGGGCTCTTCCTTTTTTCCTTAATAATTTTGTTAATTGATTCTATTTATCTGTTTTTTTCTTCTCTCATTTTACCCTACATATAGATTCTTTGCATACATACAATGGTTTCCAGTTTAGTGTTTTCAAGGGATTCGAGAGTGTGCTCTTGGGCTCTTTTCCCTCTGCTTGTTTTTCCTACTCCAATATGTTAGTTTTGTTTCACGTTATTACATTTTATTATCACAGAAGTCTGTTTTCTAATGAGAGAGGAAAGGGGGTGGATCGGGATCAAAGGAGGTGAGGAGGATCTGGGGGAAGTAGAAGAGGGGAAAGTGTAATCAGGATATATTATGCTAGAAAAAAATTTTTTTCAATGAAAGGAAGAACAAAATATCCTTTTACCTACAATAAAACTTACCACAATCCATGTGAAATCGCACTATAGCACAACATTTTTTTTCTTCACATATACTAACAATATACAAAGGGAAGTCGTGGGACAATACGTATAAAATTCAGCCTTTCAATTCTTAACTTTGCAGTAGGTTTTTTATTTTTTGGTTTTTTGAGACAGGGTTTCTCTGTGTTGCTTTGGAGCCTGTTCTGCAACTAGCTCTTGCAGAGCAGGCTGGCCTCAAACTCACATAGATCCACCTGCCTCTCCCTCCTGAGTGCTGGGATTAAAGGCATGTACCACCACCTGGCTTGCAGTAGGTCTTAAATACTATGCCAGATGTCAATTTTACCATTCCCATCATCAATGCTGTTGCTTTTATTTAGAAATAGACTGGACTGACTGGCCCTTTCATACAATGGGCTAACAATTTTTTCAAGAATTCTTGGAGAATTTGTCCAGTAAATTTTACTTTTTAATATTAAATAATGATTTAATAAATGGTTGCTGGGGAGATGGCCCCATATTAAAATGCTTGCTGTACAAACATGAGAACCTGAGATCACATCTCCAGCATCCACATAAAACCACGGTATGGTAGCACATGTCTGTAACCTTAGTACTAGGAATGTGGAGCAAGGAGGGCAAGGACAGGAAGATTTCCCAGGGATTGCTGGCCAGCCAGTCTAGCCAAGACTGTGAACTCCAGGCTCAGAGAGAGGGCTCTCACTGAACTCAAAAGCTAAAGTGAAAAGCAGAAGGGGACACACAACACTGACCTCTGTCCTCCACATGTGTACTTAGGCATATGAACCTGCATTCCCATATGCAAGCACAAACCACATTTATTCACAGAAAGATAAATGAACTGAACAAATGATTATCTCATATAGAGTATTACTGTGCAAAAAGAAAGACTGAGCATAATTAGTGATGAATGTCTTTTAAAACTAGACTAAAAAAAAATCAGGATTTCTGGTTAGTGTTAACTGTCACCTTGATAAAATCTCAAATTTGCCTCTATGCATGCCTGTGAGGGAGTAGATGGATTAAGCTGACTGAGTGGGGCCTTTCCCCAAGCAGGGACTCTCGAACTGTGTAAGTGGAGAAAGGCCTGAATACTAGCATGCATGACTATGGGTGCAATATGATTAGTTACGGGAAGCTCTTGCCACTGTGACTTCCGTGCTGTGATGGACTAGAATTGTAAGCCAAGATAAAATAAGTCCTTTCCCTTAAGTTTCTTTTGTTATAGAGTAATAAGAACAGAAACACATCCCAGTAATAAGAACAGAAACTAAGACAGGATTATGTTTTAGAATTACCAGGAAACTGCGTATGGTGGCTCAAATCTATTAACTTCAGAACTTGAGAGATTGAGGCAGGAAGATTGCCACGACTTCAAGATCAGCCTAGGCTGAAGAATGAGAACCTATCTCAGAAAACCAATCCAAATAAAACTAAGAAAATCAGCTAGCATTTTTCAGAGACAAATAACAGAAAGACCAAAATGTTGATATGTGGTACAGCATATAGCAAAATGAAAACAAAGCACAGACAAGATGACTTCTGAAGATAATTAAAAGAAACGAGCACCTTGAGCCAGGCAAGTTAAAATATTATCTATAATTCCAATATTGAAGAAGCTGAGGTAGGAGGATTATAAACTCAAGCACAGAAGACTAGTGTGGGCTACAATGGAAGACCCAATCTTGAAAAGAGAGGAGAGAGGGGAAGAAGGGGAGGGGAAGGGAGGGAAAAGGAAAGGAAAAGATTATCGGAACTAATGGAGGAGGCATAGAGACAAACAGACCATTACGTAGAAACAGTAGGATGTGGCAGCTCTGTTTTCCTTTAGGGGTGACCAAAGTTAAAAAAAAAAAGACTTTAATAGACAAGAGCTAAGAATTTAACAAAACACTACAATCAATGTGTAGAAAGAGGAAAACTGAAAATAATATATTCAATAGCATATATACATGAAAATCAAGATAGTACTCACATTTGTGAGCATACTACATTGTTGTATTTAACTCTACTACGCATCTAACTGCATTCAATCAAGATAAAAGAAACAAATATAGACATGCCCAGAAATGTTTCTTGCAAAACTTGGTGAGATTTTAAAGGACAATATAAACAGTACATATATAACTCATTGTATATATAAATACATATCTATATATTTCTTACCAAACCAATAAGATTACATCTATAAAATACACCAAAAGTTTTAATATGTAAGCAATTAATATAATTATAACCAATACCCTAGTAAGTTTTAACAACAGGACAGTATACTTAAAGTATGCAGTAAAAAATGAAAGGGAACTCACTAAGCTCTGTAATAAGCTTAAGATTCTGCTGTCGGATATTTTCAAACTCCTGCTGCTTTTTGTGCATATGTTCTTCAGTTACTGCACAGCGATCACACAATCCTGCTCTTAACCTGTGAAAAGAAACAAAAGTATTTTTCATCTACTAACACATATTTCCTTATACAAAATGAGTATCCTTTTTCACAGATTTGGGACTCCGGTGTTTCAGATTTTAGTTTCTTGGCTTTGTAGTATTTGTAAAAATTTTGGAATGTTGGCATGACATAGAAAAGTTCTGGGATTTCAAAGCATTCTGAATTCTGGAATTTTAAAAAATTTATTTTTATTTCCTAATTTTATGTACACATGTGTGCCTGTACAGGTGCTCCAGGAGGCTGAGGTGTCAGGTCCCCCAGGAGCTAGAGCTGCAGGGGGTTGTGAGTGGTCGGACACAAATGTTAGGAATCAAATTCAGGTGCCAACTCAGCTCTCTAGCTACAGATGTGGGATTAAGGATGGCCAAACTATAAAAGCATTTGAAGAGTTCTGTACTTTATAAAGATCTAAAGAATTGAATTGGTGATCACAGCGACAACCAACTATTTAATACTAACCCTTTAATACATGCGTATCTAGCCTGAAACCATGCTATGGTGATATTGGCAGAATAAATTCCCATACCATATTGTTGCCTATACACTGCGGTTCTGGATGAAATTATCATTTTAATTATTACCCAAAGTCTTTTTTTCTTTTCTTTCCTTTGTACCCTCAAAAAACTTTTATTTATTTATTTATTTTAAGATGGTTTCACCTTGTAGACCTGGCTGGTGACCAGGCTGATCTCACACTCAAAGACCCTGCCTCAGTCTCCCCAGTGCTGGAATTAAAGGCTATGCTACCACACCTGGCTAAAAATTATTTGTATTTTGATTTTGAGATAGGTTGTAGCCCAAACCGGTCTTGAATTGATGTGGGAGTCCCCTCTGTGTGCTGTGATTACCATTAATGAATAAAGAAACTGTCTTGGCCTATTGATAGGGCACATCTTAGGTAGGTGGGGAAGACAGAACTGAATGCTGGGAGGAAGGAGGCAGAGTCAGAGAGACACCATGGAGCTGCCAGAGATAGACATGCTGAAACTTTGCTGGTATGCCACGACCTTGTGGCGATACACAGATTAATGGATATGGGTTAAATTAAGATGTAAGAGTTAGCCAATAANCTAATGGGCCAAGCAGTGATTTAATTAATACAGTTTCTGTGTGGTTATTTCAGGGCTAAGCTAGCTGGGAGGCCAGGATGAACAAGCGGGCCCTCCTCCAACATTGAATTTCTAATCCTCTTCCTGTAGCCTCCAAAATTGAGGGAACCCGTCTCTTTTTCTTGGGTAGTGGGTGGAAATGTATGTCTGTTACGTGTGCATGTGTATCCGTGTATCGGGGTGCACATGGAACCCCAAGTGACACTGGTGCACTCTTTGACTGCTCTCCATCTTATATATTGAGACAGAGTTTCTCACTGAACCTGCAGCTCACTGGTCTGGCTAGCCAGCTTGCTCCGGGATTACAGGAAGACCATTAGGAATGTTGAGTTCTGGGGACCCATATTCCAGGCCAAATGCTTTAGGCATTGGGCCATTTCACTAGCCACAAGAAACTTTTTTCTTAAGAAAGTTAACCTTGATTTTATCTACTGCAGTAAAAAGTAAACCCTGCTCAAGTACTAAGTAGTCAAACGATATTTTTACCAACCCTGCATCTGCTTTGCTCAGTGTGGCACAAGACAGATATAACGAATGCTTGACATTTATTTTATTTTATGTAAATATGAAAGATCAGTTAATACAAAGGGAAAAGTCACCTTACATTTCCTTTCAACACTCAAAGAAATCAGTATTATTAGAAAACAATGGCAATATATTGTTATATAAAAAGATCACAAAATATCTTCTAATAAACTTTTAAGTACTGAAGAGAAAAGTACATATACAAAAACAAGTGTGCAGGGGGATAGAAATATATTCTAAAATGTTAAAAATGTTAACTTGTAGGCAATGATGAGAATTCTTTCTTAGTTTTTATACACACACAAAATCAAAGTTTCTCCAATCTTACCACTTATAAAATTGGAAAAACGTAGTTAAAAATGAAATATCCTACAGATCAATACTTAAGGAATATATTTTAAAAGAACTTCACCTCCATAACTTAAACACAAGGAGCATCCAAATATCTACAGAAGTCACAGCACAGTAGTGTACGCCATAATTTTAAAGTAAGTGAAGAAAGAGAAACTAAAACTATATTACTTAACAAACAAAAACCTAGGCATTTTTATATAAAAGTGATGGTCTTATCAACAATATTGACTTGAGTAGAGGATCTCACATGACTCATTAACAGAATTATAATTTACACATTGAAGAACAGAGTTGGTTTCCTACCTTAGATGAAATATATTCTGTAGATAGCCCTCAGGGTGACCAGGGGCTTTGAAGTCTTAATATATATAGAATATCATACAGGATGATAAAGTAAACATCTACATCTATCTACCTTTTTTTTCCTTCCAGAATCCCACAAGTACAGTAAACATACATGTATATATTTTAACCCACATGGACAGGGAGAATGGAAAAAAACAGATAAGCAAAGTGAAAGCAAGGCAGCTGGTAGACAAAAATGGATGAGGAGTGTGAACAATCCCTAAACAAATGATGGGAAAGCCTAGAATTGCATTATAAATAAGGCATAAAAAGCTACATGTGGTAGTTTCAATTTTCTTGTTATATTCAGAAATTAAAACTGAGTTCCTTGGGTAGGTGAGATGGGTCAGTAGTTGAGCGTACTTGCTGTCAAGCCCGACAACCTGAATTCTACTCTGGGGCCTATATGGTGAAGGGAGGAAGCCTATTTTCTCAGGTTCCCCTCTGACCTCCATACAGGTATCCACACATACACACATACCAAAAAGAAATGTAATAGTCTTTTAAACTGAGCTCCTCAGTCATACCCAAGTACTCCATAACTACAAGAATCTAATGCTGCAACATGGGATGGTACAGATAAGACTGGATTGATTTAAAGCCTGTTTTAAGAGATTACCATACCAGGCATCATGGTGCAAGTCTTTTGTCCCAGCACTTGGGAGGCAAAGGCAGAAGAGTTATTTTAAGTTTGAGACCAGCATGGTCTCTACATAGTGAGTTCCAGGTCAGGGCTATGTAGAGAGAGCCTGCCTAAAAAAAAAAAATACATAAATAAAAGAGAATAATTACATCAACACATTCTTAACTATATTCTGTGTTGTCAAGTGATTCACTCAATATATCCCTAGAAGCAAAGTGGAGATCTATACAGTATAAGACTATCTGCTTTGGGTATTCATTTTATTCAATAAAGTTTCAATGAACACTACCGTAATTAATTCAGTGACCAATATAATGTTATTTCTTTTGCATAACTTAGTTTACTAGGAAATAGCAGACAATAAAAAGTATACAGCAAAGTGATTTGATTCACATTGTGACAGAAGCAGTATAGAAGGGCATAAAGAAAACCTCGTTTCAGAACTTAGAGAAAGTATTCTGAAGAACATGATGCTTGAATTCTGAGAATCAGCAAGACAAACTGTGATTTGTCTCAAACACTTGGTCCAGTATTTGAGCAAGTTAAAATCAAAACTTTTCTAGTTATGAGTCACTATTCCTTTTAACTACAACTGAAATGTTTGTTTCCTATCACTACCAAAAGGATTTTTATTTATTTTTTTTTTTTTGGTGGTTTTTCCAGACAGGGTTTCTCTGTAGCTTTGGAGCCTGTCCCGGAACTCACTCTTGTAGATCAGGCTGGCCTCGAACTCAGAGATCCACCTATTTCTGCCTCCCGAGTGCTGGGATTAAAGGCGTGCGCGCCACCACTGCCCAGCTTTGATTGTATTTCTCTGATGGCTAAAAATACTGAATACTTTTTTCTTCCAATTCTGTATTGAAAACTATCCATTCACTTCACACTTTACATCTGTTTATCAATTATTTGTTCTCTTGGTATTTGAGTACTCCGTATAGTATGGATATTAATCCCATGTCTCTTCACTCTACTAATTATTTCTTTTGCTGTGTAGAAACTTTCTAATTTCATGTAATCCCTTTTGTCAATTCTTATTATATCTCAAGTTATTCTAAAGAAAGTTGGGCTCATTTATTTTCTCTAAATTTCCTCAGTGGTGCAGCTTCTGCAAAACATCTCCAATACTGACTACTAAGGGACCGAGTCCAAGCCAGAGTCAAGCCCACCTTTAGGATTAGAGACTGGGAAGAGAGAAGGGAGCTTGAAGCACTAAGGAGAAGAAACGGGGATGAGGCTAGAGGCTTAGGTACATAAAAGGTGGAGCAGCAGGACTTGTTTGTAGCCCAGATGGCCAGTGCTTTAAAAATTAGAACTCCTCATCATCTCATTTGTTTTTATGCATTGGGTAATTTTTAAAATGCAAACACTGTTTTGAAGAGATGGCTTTGAGGTTAAGAGCAATGGATGTTCTTCCAGAGGTCCTGAGTTCAATTCCCAGCAACCACATGGTGGCTCACAACCATCCAGAACGAGATATGGTACCTTCTTCTGGCGTGAAGGCACACATGCAGGCAGAACACTGGATACATAATAAATCTTAAGAAAAAGATATAAACATTAAGGAATGAGCTGGGCAGTGATGGCACACACCTTTAATCCCAGCACTTGGGAGGCTGAGTCAGGTAGATTTCTGTGAGTTTGAGGCCAGTTTGGCCTACAAAGTGAGTTTGAGGACAGCCCACCAACCAACCAACAAATATCAAAAAAAAAAAACTAAGAAATGAGAATCAGATGCTCATTTTTCCAGCAGCCCTTGTGCTGCCTTGGCTCTGTGGTCACCAGGACTGCAAGATGGCATCATTTATGCCTCTGAAGAAAAACTCATGGAAATTAAACTTGGATATTAATGCTGGATTTCACTCCCCACAGGTTCTATTGGAGCCTTCCAGAGATTATGAATAATGCTACAAATACATTATGCATGGAAAGACAACATTGTAGATCTTAACATGGTGCTGGCAGCCTGTTTTTCAGTTACTACATTTCTTACAAAGAATTCAAACATGGGCAGTAATGCAAGTACCACTGAAGAGGGGTCAGTATGGAAGGCACTGCACACCTAATGAACTGGTAAGAACTGGCTCATGTAATTTTAAAAAAGGAATGGAAATCATTCCATCTTAAGAATCTTAACCCTAATCCTACTAGCAAGCATCAAAACTAATGCTTAGAAATGTTCACAAAGCTTAGTTGGTGGAACATCACCAGAAAGCCTCGATCAGTCCGAAATTCCACATAAACTGGGTGCAGTGGTACACACCTGTAATCTCAGCACTCGGGAGGTAGAAATAGGAGGTTCAGAAGTTGAAAGCCATCCTGAGCTATATAACAAGTTTCAGAGCAGCATGTAATATGTGAGACTCTGTCTTGAAGAAGGGGGNGGGGAGAGAAAACACATTTTCATAAAATAGATGTTACTTTTAACACCCTCAACAAAATATCGATTTTTATACTTTAAGGCTTGTTCTAGGAAGCTGAAAAGATAGCTGTGATTTAAAACATCTGCTGCTCTTGCAGAGGACTGGAGTTTAGTTCCTTGCAGCACCAGGCATGTCACAACTGCCTATTTCCCTCTCCAGTGGCTCTGACAACCTCCTGGTCTTCACAAGCACCCTCAGACCATGTGCACATACAAACATGAAGACATACATATACACATAAATGAAAGCTTAAAGAATAGAAAAATTAATAACTTGCTCTACATATTCTTATATGTGACATAGAAGAGAAATTTAAAGACAAAACTTTACTAAAAGTACATTTAAAGATAGTATTCAGCAGCAATTAAAAAAGAACCTTCTAAAAAGAATAGGCTACAAGAATAGGCTATATAATAAGCAATGTTGAAGATTTCACATTTCAGATCAGTTTTGGCAATGTGAGTCTTGAGATGTAATACTCTTGAGATGTAATTAATTTACACTGACATTCATAAAACTAAGGCCCACGAAGTATCACAAAACCATAGAAACTATGGGCAATAAAGAAAGTTTCAGATTTGATCTATTTCATGTTAACTATGAAATCCTAGAAAAGCTTCTCTCTTCTTTGCCGGCTATTTTCTTCTATGGAAAACAGACTTATCATGTGTCTTATGGTGTTAATTTGAAAACCAACTGCCAGATGCCTGAGTATAAAGTTAATCCAAGATGCATACAGACTCTCACTGAAAATGAACCATGACCTGGGCACAAAAACCACTAAAGACTGTAATCAAAATATTGAGAAGGTTGAGGCAGAAGGAATGAGTTAGAAGACAGCCTAAAAATATCTGTCTCAAAGATAAAACAGCAGATAGGCAGACAACATTTTAAGTGAAAAACAGCAATGAAGCATGATTCAAATGAAATCAATGATCAGAATGGTCAGAGGTTAGACATCTTACAATAAAGTAGTCTAGTTCTAAAGAAATCACAGAATTAACAACTAGACATCTTAATTGAATAATTTATAAAACACTTCCAAACGAAGTAGATGTACTGACACTTCTCAAAAAGGCTGTAGGATAGGAAAACTCTATGTACACAAAGTATAAGCCAGGTATAGTGGGCACAGACCCTTAATATCAAAATATGGGAGGCAGAGGCAGGCAGATATCTTTTGAGTTCGAGGCTGGCATGGTATACATAGTTAGCTTCAAGACAGTCAGAGTTTACATTGTGGGACACTGTTTCAAAAACACCAATGAGTAAACAAATAAATAAAAAGAAGTAAAAGTTACAAAAGCTAACTAAACTGGAAGACCAATTAAATACAAAGTGAAATATGTTTGAAGACATTGGAAAGGATCTGCAAAAGGGCTTAGATAAAGAATGTGAGGAAGAAAGAGTCAATTGTACAGAGCCAATTCGAGCAAAACAAACAAAACCATATTCTAAAATTGTTTCCTCCACACCCATTTCATTCAAGTTTTATCTCAATATCACTGCCTCAGAAAGGCTACCCTTTGAAAATCTTAAGTATCCTTCCTATAGTCACTCAAATATACCATGTAACTACATTTTCTTCCTACACTATGTCTATGAAATTCTCTTTAAAGATTCACTAAAGTTGGAATTAAGATTCGGATATGTGATTCCCAAAGCATGTAGATCTTTTCCACACACTACTGCCTATTCAAGTAAGTGGATATCCTTACAACTAGAGATGACACTCAATTCTGGTCTGCATTGTGCAGAATTTTCCATTATTTTTGGAATGATAAGATGGTCCAGCAGGTAAAGGCTTTTGCTGCCAAGTATAACATAAATTTGATTCCTGGGACCCCACAGTTGTTCTCTGGCCTCTACATGCACATCAAGGCACGTGCACATATACACACAAAATATATAAATTAAGAAATCACTCCACCACTTAAAAAAAAAGATGCGAGTTCAAATCAGTTAGCCCTTTTTGTAACATATATGAAAATGGAAAGCACTCAATTCTGGAAGCGTTTTTATTCCTGGGTATTGATTTAATCTCAGTGAAAAAAAGGTCTATGTATGAATAATAATATGTATGTCTGAATATTAACTCAAGAATATTCAGAAAGAATCCCTACAATGGTGAAAAGTGAGAAACTATAAAAGAAAAATCAGAGTAGAAAAGAAGACAGAAATAGAATTTATTAGTTTCAATATACTTGGAAATAAAAGAAAATGGAAGCATTGAATGATTAGAACATTGATACCCTTAAGTTCCCCTTATATCTAACATTAAAGATACCATTTATAGATTAAGCTATGACTGATAAAAATAATGAGAAAAAATACACAAAACCTGGGAGTATATCCTCATTGTCAGAAAGGCCTTATTCAATGATGACATAAAACTAAAGGTGGGGGGAGTCACTTTCAATTCCAGAATGGACTCCCATTGAGAGGAAAATAAATCTTATTCAAGTACCAAACTTACCTATCTTCTAAAATTTTAATGGTTTCCTGAAGGACTTTCTGCTGATCTCTCAGCTGTTGATTTTTGGCAAAGAATTCTTCCAGTCTTTGTGCATCTCTAAATTTAAGAAATAAATAAAGATTCCACAGAAAATTAAAAGGATAGTTCTGACTGTAATTCCGAAGTTTGTGCTATGCTGTGCTAAGGAAGACAGTTCAGAGAGTAAAGTGGTCGCTCCCATCCCCAGCAACCCAGGAGGCAGAGACAGGAGAACCTCTGGGGCTTGCTGGCCAGACAGCCTAGCAAAATCAGTGAGATCCTGTCTAAAAACTTAAGGAGAAAAGCAAATGAAAACATCCAACATTGGCCTCTGGTTTCCATACACATGTGAATACACATATGTTCACACACATTACCTTAAAAGAAAAAAAAAGCTAAATGGGTGATTAGGGTAGAAGTATGTTATTTTTTTTCCTTAGTAAAATAAAGATTTTTTTTTCCATTAAGCAACGGCAGATTTCTAAGATTATCAGATTGACTAATTGACCATTATGAAAATTATTTCTTTTGTTATGAAATAGATATAAGGTAGATAAACACAAAATCCTTGTTCCACTATGCAAGGACCTAGCTTACTTTGGAGAAGGCAAAAAACAAACAAACAAACAAAACTACCCTTTACTTTCCTAGTTACTAGGAAATTGAATACTCATTTTTGCTTTTTTTTTTTTTTTCCAAGACAGGGTTGGTTTCTCTATAGCTTTGGAGCCTGTTGTGAAACTAGCTTTTGTGGACCAGGCTGGCCTTGAACTCACAAGGATCTGCCTGCCTCTGCCTCTCAAGTGCTGGGATTAAAGGCATGCACCACCACTTCCCAGCCTCATTTTTGCTTCTAAACCGGCGAACCCCAATTTACCTGAAATCCACAGACATTAAAGAAGGTGCTAAAGAGACCAAATAACTGGGAGCTACAAATTAAAGTAAAACATTGCTATTACACACTGACTAACAAGCCGTGTTCCTATTCTTTATATTCAGAAGTATTATAAGTAATTTTGAGAAACTCATCGTCAACACTAATTTACATATTCAATAAGCATCTTTATGGGGCTGTTCAGCTATGGGTGAAAAATAATATTCTGTAAAAAGTACATTTATGTTGGGTGGTGTTGGTGCACACCTTTAATCCCAGCACTCAAAGGCAGAAGCAGGCAGATCTCTGTGAGTTTGAGGCCAGCCTGGTTTACAGAGCAAGTTCCAGGACAGGCTCCAAAGTTACACAGGAAAACCCTGTCTCAAAAAACAAAAACAACAAAAAAGACAAAAACAAACAAACAAAAAACCAAATCTATGTTTACAATAAGCAAATCTAGAACAATTCTAAGACTGTGTAATTCAATTTGCTGGGTAATTACTTTGATTCAAGAGAAAATAAAATGCTACTTTATAACTTAATCATTTAAAATAGTAATATTTTAGAAAATAAAATTAACAGGTTTATTGGAAGGATCCACATAAAAAAACTAAGTTCTTTCAAAAACATGTAGCAAAAGTAATTTAAAATTCATAATCAAGGAGTAAGCAAAATAATTTCTGGGTTTTAGTACTGTTTCTTAAAAATGATCAATATTTGACTCTTTAAAGTCATTTGAATCAGCAGTTGTTAATTTAGAATTTACAACATTAGTAACTATCACTGACCCATGAAGCAACAAAAACGATTTCAACCTATCAGAAAAAGC
This sequence comes from Bramus lutescens, assembly GCA_001685075.1. Taxonomy (NCBI): domain Eukaryota; kingdom Metazoa; phylum Chordata; class Mammalia; order Rodentia; family Cricetidae; genus Bramus; species Bramus lutescens. The sequence continues at coordinate 125,467 of LOEQ01001798.1, forward strand.
CAAACACTGAAGCTGAAGAGATGGCTCAGTGGTTAAATGCACTGGCTGCTCTTCTAGGACTCAGGATCAATTCCTAGCAGCAAAATGACTGCTCACAACCATCTTGTAACTCTAGTTTCAAGATCTAAGACTGTCTTCTGAACCTCATGTGCACCAAGCACACATATGGTGCATAGGCATACATGAAGGCAAAATATCCAAACATACAAATAATGATAATAACAATAAAATTCTTTTTTAAGGACTGGAGAGATGGCTCAGTGGTTAAGAGCTTTGCCTGCTCTTTCAAAGGTCCTGAGTTCAACTCCCAGCAACCTCATGTGCTCACAACCATCTGTAATGAGATTTGGTGCCCTCTTCTGGCCTGCAGGGATACATGAACACTGAATACATGATAAATAAATAAATCTTTGAAAAAAAAAACACCTCTTTTTTAAAAAGTAAAAGTGAACAAGAACTCCCAGAGTGTTGAGAGTATTGTACAAGGGTGATGTGGGGATTCCCCTGTATGCTGTGATTACCATTAATGAATAAAGAAAGCTGGCTTGAGCCTATAGCAGAGCAGGGCTAGGCAGGGAAAACTAAACAATGCTGGGAAAAAGAAGGTGGAGGTAAGCCACAGCTACGTGGCGATACACAGTGTAATGGAGATGGGTTAGTTTAGGATATGAGTTAGCAAGAAATATGCTTAAGCTATTGGCAAAACAGTATTGCAAATAATATAGTTTCTGTGTGATTATTTCGAGGTTGAGCAGTCAGGAACAAGCAGCCTCCTACAATACAAGGGGAACTGTGGAATGATGCCAGTACATAGTCATCTAGATATTTTATTTGGTTTCCATTAAATCACCGTATGATATTATTGACAGTATTCATAATCTGTTGAAAATGTTTACAAAAGACATCAACACAAATACTAAAACTCAAGTAACTCAAAGCAATTTTAGTGTCAAAAAAGTATATTCTTAAATAAAAGATATTTCCATTATATTTCAAGTGGATATAAAAATAAATTTTACCTATTAAGGAAATAACTGTATTTTGGTCTCATCCAATAAAATGCAATTTTATCATTTCACTTTGAAATAAAATTTTTGAGGTAACAAACACAATTCTTCATATACATATAAACATATAATGAGTAAATATAAGGCCCTATTATTGGTATTAAAGCATACTTAAAAGCTAGACAGTTTATGAAGCTCTATAACCCACAGAAATAAAATTGTGCCACAGAAGGAATAGCATGCTCCAGGAACTGCATTAGTAATGACTCTTTACTGGCTACTGTAGAGTTGGTGACAAACTGTAGCAACATTTTCAGTTGCCTACTCAATAGCCATTTTCTCAGTTTATTTCTTGCTAAGATTAGTCTTAGTTTCTTCAATATTTAATAGTTTGGGGGATAGAAGTTGATCTTTTCTAATGTTTCATTTTGAAAACAACCTCAGATTTACAAATAATTTATATAGAAAATCACAACCAATAGTCAAAATAAAATTAACATTAATAAAAACAATGGTAAGTGGTAAATAATTAACAAACGCCATTTAAATTTTACCAAATGTTCCTTTAACATAATTTCTCTAGTCCAGGATCCTACAATATATTTCTCACATCTCTTCCAATCTGGAAGTCTCTGTCATGCTGACATCATTGCAAAGTACTATAAAGTTATTGTTAACTATGTTGACTATGCTTCCAAGCATAAAACTGTTTTGCTAAGAATATGAGAGAATATTGCACCCTAAACTGCACCATATCAAGAGACCCTTTAGACAAATACATCTCATTATTATTGATGTTAACTCAGATCATTTGATTTGTTAAGTCTGCTGGGTTTCTCAGTTGTAATGAACCCCTGCCTGTGAATCTGGTATCTTGTAGGAAGACACTTTGAGGAATTTATGAAATTTGCAAATACAGTTTCTATTTTAAAACTCACATATTCTATTTTATAGGTGAGTGTTTTGCCTACATAAATGTTATGTGTACCACTTGTGTGCCTGATCCCCAGAAAAGTCAGAAGAGGCTGTCAGATCCCTTGGAACTGGAGTTACAGGCTATTGTGAGCAGTGAGTGCTCTTAATCATTAAGCCATATTTCTACCTAAAAATACTGTTTCTTATATTTTTTAAGGCTCAATTGGTGGTTATTACCTTTTACAATTAGTGCTGTAAAGCTTCCCAAATAATGATTTTTCTATGTCTACTATTCTTTCTACATTTACTAATTGGAATTCCACTAATAAAGAGTTATTCCTTTGGGGTGGAGAAATGGCTCAGTGGTTGCGAGCACTGGCTGGTCTTCCAGAGGACCAGAGTTCAGTTCCCAGCACCCATATAGCAGCTCAACAGGATGATCTAACATCCTTACACAGACATACATGTAAGCAAAAAACCAGTGTATACAAAATAAATCAATTTAAAAAAGACTTGGAATCAAAACCAAACTTAAAAGTTACCCTTTATTTTAAAAGAAATATAATTTGTGGTGGTTTGAATGTAAGCTCATAGCGAGTGGCACTATTAGGAGGTATGGCCTTGTTGGAGTAGGTGTGGTATTGTTGGAGGAAGTGTGTTTCAGTTCACTTCCTGCTGTCTGAGGATTAATATTTAGAATTCTCAGCACCTTCTCCAGCCCATGTCTGTCTGTATGCTGCCATGTTCCACCATGATGATGATAGACTAAACCTATGAAACTGTAAGCTATGCTTTCCTTTATAAGAGTTGCCATGGTCATGGTGCCTCTTCCTAGCAACAGAAACTGTAACTAAGACAAACTTATCATTATTTATCTGTATAAGTTGTCTTAAATTTACTCTTGTTTTTTCACTTTGCCTCTTTAATTTTTTTGTGACAAGATTTGATGTAGCCCAGGCTGTCCTCACACTTACTATGAGGTAGAGATTAACAACTGCCTCCATCTCCAAGTGTTGATACTATAAATAAGTATCACCATGCCTGGTTTTTATTTGGTACTAGGAATCAACCTCAGGGCTCTGCCCATGCTATATAGTCTACCATGTGAGTTACATGACCATTCTTTTATTATCTTTTAATGCACTACCGTTTTCACTACATCCTTCTTTTCTGTTATCACAAAATGTTCCAGCTCATCTTGTATGCTATAAGCCTCAAGTAACTGTTACCATTTCTTCAAAGAACATAGATTCCTTTAAAAATTATTAATTAACTGATGTGTATGAGGACTTTGCCTACATATATGTCTGTGCATGACTTATATATCTGGTGTTCTGAAGCCAAAAAGGACATTAGATCCCCTGGGACTGAAATTACAGATGGTTGTGAGTCACCATGTGGGTGTTGGGAATCAAACCAGGTCTTCTGGAAGAGCAACCAAGTGGTCTTAAACATCAAGCTGACTCCCTAGCCTACACAGACTGTTTTACTGGAAGACACTGCTTAGAAATCAAGATCTGAGGTAGACACAGGTGTCACTGCTTTTAGGCCCTTTCAAGAGATCAATCATAGAACCTAAACATATGTTCTCACCTGTATTAACAAAAACATCAACTTCTACACTATTTATCTATCAAAATATTCTATTAAGTGCCTACTGATAATTCCAACTCCCTACCAAACAGTGCATTTCATTCAATTCTCCCCCTTTTTGGGTTTTTAACTACTTTCTTCTAAAAGTGACAATCCTAGCACTTGTTATCAACAATGTAGTTACTTATTCGATACATTCTAGAATATGGATAAAGTGGTACCAAATCCATTCGATCTAAACCAGTCATGTTAATTTCTGTGTAGTTATTTAGGAAATGATGGCAAAATTATGGTAAGTTAGAGCAAGTCAGCTGAATGTTCTGGCAAATGTTGATAATGAATACAAAGAGATACAAGTTCTCCAAGAGATGACTACAGTGACATGGTCACTGTGCCATTTTTCAAGACTAAGGGGGAAAGGGAAACAAACACTTGTAGAAAAGAAAGAAAAGAATAATCCAAGTCTTTCAGTGATTTTTCTGAGTGATTTCAGTGATTTCTGATTAGGTAGCATCTTTTTAAGGGCCCTGTACAAGAAAGAACATAATTTCCTTAATAGGAAAGTAATTTCTGGTTGACTGCTAGAAAGAAAATACTTATTCAGTGAGCAATACATTCTAAATACCTACTCTGAAATTTAAAACAACATCCTTAAAAAGGAACACATGGGCCAGGCATCATGGTGTACACATAATCTTAGCACTCAGGAGGCAGATGTAGAAGCAGGTAGATTTTTGAATTTTTGAATTCGAGGCTAGCATGGTCTACACAGATTTCAAAGCCAGCTACAAATATATACAGTATGTGTTTATATGCACATATATATGTGTGTGTACACATACACACAAAACACACATACACCTACAAGAGTGAATCATTTGCCAGTATGTTTGCATGTGCACCAATATAGTATCTGGTATCTATGGAAGTCAGAAGAGGACATATATCTCCTGCATATGGAGGTAAGGTTGTATACCACCACGTTTGTTAGGAATTGAATCCTGGGTCCTCTACAAGAAAAAGTACTCTTAACTGTTGCAGGAATCAATTCAGAAATTAGCTTTTGGAGGACCAGCCCTGTAGCCCTTTGGGTGAGGTGCTAAGTGTCCACTGATAAGCTGTAACAGGTCATTGTCCTCATGCTGCACTTCTGCTTAAAGACTGTTTACGTTCGTATATGAAGCCCTAGTCTTTCAGAAACACAGGTTATTCCCAAATTATAGATTAATAGTAACCTATGATTGTCACACTTTTAGTTATGTTAATCAGGTTCTCTAGATGCACAGAGAAGTACTATGCACAGATAGATAATCTCCAAACACTTCAAAGAACTGTAAAATACGGTATTTAAATAACTCAGGATTCTGTTGATATGAGACACAATTGCTCCTGGCAGCACAGATCTATTCCAGAGAGAATGTTGGATACCAAATACACTCCACTTGGAGCTTGTTTTCTTCTTGGCAAAACTGGCCTTTGAACAAAGAATTGCCCTTGCAGTATGCACGCTGTCCAAACTGGACAAGCAGGATACAAGCAAAAACAACTGCTGAACCATGCCAAGACAGAGTAGGACAGTCTTTCAAAATCTCCTGATTCTGAAAATGGTCCATCAGATACTCTTAGGCCTTAGCCAAAGTTGGTTGCCCTAATGTTAAAAATGAGACTTTGGGTGACTGTCCAGTTAGCCAGCTGTTTGTCATTTATTGTACCTTCTGAAAGTTGCTTGCTTGCACTTCCTGCTTACTCAGGTAATATTTTTCTTCTCAGGTTTTTGATGGGGTTGAAGCCTAGACAGTCACAGCTACTTTCCTCTCAAAATTTAACTAAGACATTTTAGGTAAAAGACTCCTTAGGATAGGACAACTATTGAAATAATCTGCTATTTGCTAATTACCTTAGACTGGACATTTAGCATGTGTTTCTTGCTTGATGTTGTCATGTGGGTTGTAGTTCTATTTTTGTACATGATTTTTGCCTTTTATTTCTCCTGGGTAATACTTGATTATTTATTCTTATTGTATATAGTTTTGTATTATGTTTAGAACCCTCTTATTTAGACAAAAGAGGAAACTGTTGTAGGAATCCATTTAGCCAATTAGCTTTTAAGGAAGTGGCCTTTTGAATGTGGCCTGAGGTGCTATGTGTCCACTGAGAAGCTGCAAGAGAAGCGTGCTCATTCTCTTGCTCTGGCTCTTGCTTAGTATGAGGGGAGACCCAGGATGGTGGAGAGACAATGAGGGATCAGCGACGCCGTCTGCCTTTTTTCTGTATTTGTGAGTTCATCCCTTCCCAATACAAACCTTTAATAAATCAGTTTTATTTACCTCAGTGTGATTACACAATACTTAACCACTAAGGCTTAGTGACTAAGCCATCTCTCCAGTCCCATGTTTAAAGTTTTTGTATTCTTCCCATTTCTGAATCTATCTCTGCTATCAAATATTATTTTCTAGGGGTGAAGGAAAAGTTCTTTTTTTTAATAAATATAAATGGTGAGCAATAGTCTGCAAATATTAGAAACAGGAGATAAGGAATATATAGGTATAGTCCACTAAGATACAAACTCAGATCACTGGATTCAGAGTCCAGAGCATTAACCATTACACTATGGGAGCTAGTGCATATAGGTATATACTGTAAAGCCCTTGTCATAATGACATTGTTTTTTGTGATATTTATTGACATTCTATTCTGCTATTTACTTCAAATTCTCAAATGTGCAAACTCTAAATAGCCAAGGTAAAATTTGAAAATCACATATGATGAAGTTTAATAATCAAAGCAATTCAGGGGGCCTTCCGGTTATTCTAAACTTCTTAGAAGTAGTATCAGAATACCCATTTCACTAGCATTCATTCATTGATATTAAGTATTCATTCACATTCATACACACGCTCTGTGTGTATGCGTGTGTGTGTGTGTCTTTAAAAATAAAATCTCATGTAGTTCACATGTACTTCTAACTCCTGCTCTTCCTGCCTCTACCTCCCAAGTACTAAGATTCTAGGTGCATCTTCAGGCTCAGGACCATTATTGTTTTTAAGACAAGTTCTCAGGCTATCTAAATGAGATTGGTCTAGAACTCCTGATTCTCCTACATCATCACCCAAGTGCTGAGACTACAGAAATACTCCTCTCTGGTTAAGACTGGATTTTTATGTAGTTTAGGTTGGCCTCAAACTTACTATGTAGCAGAAGCTATTTTTGAATTCATAATCTGCCTATCTCTACTCTCAAGTGCTAAGATTATAGATGTCTGTCACCATATCTGGCTTCCATTTCTTACAAGTTTAAAAATCTCACAATTATTCTTCTCCCCTCCTTATAATACTTTGAATTCTAGGAATTAATATGCCAGAGAAAAGAATGACAAACAATTCTCATTTCACTAAGTATTCTATGAAAAGATGATTTTATATTATAGAATATAGTAAAATATACATATGAATATTTACTAAGCCTGTACTTAGTAACCAGTTCTTTTTTCACTTTAAACATAATAAAAAAAAATCACAATTAATTAGCCCAAAGTTAATTTCTTTATAAGACATGAACTTTTTCAAAAAACAAAACTGACAATTAATATCAACTACTAATTAATAAATAAGATATAGGCATTACATACTGATACTTACAAAATTCGTTCCTTTTTCAGTTTGGTTACTTTTATTTGTAAACCTGCAAGGTAACAAAGAAAAAAAAGCATAGTATTTTGTTACACATTGCACCAATTCTAAAGCAGTTATCTAAGTTCCTTTATGAGGCAAATGCTACACTATTAAGCCAATTTAAACTGGCTTCTGAATAATGATCCAGGACTCATTTGATGTACAGTGTATTCCCCTTACTTGTACCCTCGGGCTACAAAAATAAATCTGCAACATTATTGCTTTTAGTCTATTAAATGACAGCCAAGTAGATAAAAAGTGAGCTATTTCCTTTCTAATAGTGAGGGCAAACATATAATTAGCATTTTACTACAAACGCAGGTCTGTGCCCTGACACAGCATATGTATTCGCTAACAGAAATAGTGCTTATGAAGGCTCAAGTCTCTGGGGATTAAACTAGATTGTGGCAGGAAGTTCTGGATTACAAACAAAATTGCTTACAGATGGTATTTAAAGAATGGAATTAGAATTTTTAACTCTAGACACATTCTTTTCAATTTTACTTAAGTCTGATATAAAACAAAATGGCAAGAGAAAATATTCATAAATACGGTATTTCTAATTTTCATGGCAGTAACCAATAAAAGAAAATCACCAAATAAGCACAAAACATTGTCTACAATACTACTAGCAACTTAATATAAATGCAAAACAAAAGAATTAATTGCTAATTATAAAAATGATAGTGTTGAGCATTGATAAAGGGCAGTAAAACTATACAATCATACTTTTCTGGAGATACTGGAAACCAGTACAGTCTTTGGAAAACAATTTAGCAGTATATCCAAAGCTATTCACATCAGTATTTGAATTCTTGGGTTTTAACCTATATAGAAACTCATAATAACAAGAGTATTCAATGTAAAAATATTTAGAAATGTCTTTACAAAATATATATAAAGTACCACTTGCTGGAATAATAACCTGTTTAACAAACCACACTATCTCAATTATAATAGACTGATGTGGGAGTCCCCTCTGTGTGCTGCTTTTCTAGGTTAATGAATAAAGAAACTGCCTTGACTTGTTTATAGAGCAGAACTAAGGTAGGCGGGGGAAACAGAACTGAATGCTGGGAGAAAGAAAGAGTCAGAGGATCTCATGGATCCTCCGCCTGAGACAGAGCAAGAGCTAATGGGCCAAGCAATGATTTAATTAATACAGTTTCTGTGTGGTTATTTTGGGGCTAAGCTAGCTGAGTGGCCACAACAAACAAGTGGCCTGGCTCTCCTTGCAACAATAGACAACCTTTACAATCCTCAAAGGCTCTTCAAACACACACTAAACTGGGCCCTGTGGTGTGTAACTATAATATTGGCACTTAGGCTAGAGCAGGAGGATCACAAGCTATAATAGTTGAATCTGTCTTTTAAGAAAAAAAAAGTCAAATTAGCTGAATTTTTCTAGTTTAATACAGCCTTTCTCTTTATCCTCTACAATTTGATTAACATAAGAGAGTAAAAGGACTATTTACTTTGATTCCTAATTAAGTTCTTACCATTCTGTAATTTCTTCAATTAGAAATATTATACTTTAAAAATAAATTGCCTAGAAATTGTAAATATTTTCTAAGAATTTCATTTCCTTTCTCTTTTTAAAAGTTGGGTCTCCCAGGCTGGAGAAATGGCTCAGGTGGTTAAGAAACTGGCTGGTCTTTAGAACCAGGGTTTGATTCCCAGTACCCACATGGTGGCTTACAAACCACTGCAACTCCAGTTCCAGGGAATCTGAAGCTGTCTTCTGACCACATGGACATCAGGTATGCATATGATACACATGGATACATGAAGGCAAAACACTAATACATGTAAAATATATCTTGGAAAAAATTAAAATCTTGGGGGCTAGAGGGGCGGCTCAGTGTTTTAAAAGCACTGGTTGCTCTTCCAGAGAATGAAGGTCCCAATCCCAGCACAACATGGCTGTTCCTAACCACCTATAATGCCAGTCTTGAGGGAGGTGACATGCTCTTCTAGCTTTGAAGGGCAGCAGCACAGACATACATAAAGGCAAAACAATCATATACAAAAAAATAGTTAAAAATTTGAAATAAATCAGCATCTCTCTATACTACTCAGGCTGGCCTCAAACTCACTATGTAGCCTAGGCTGGGTCTCAAACTCACAATCCTCCTATCTCAGCCTGCTAAATGCTGAAAATTTAGATGTGTGGCCACCACGTTCAGCTAAGATTTTCTTGTATGGGACAGAATTAGCCCTGAAGAAATAGTTATTAGTTGAATGATTTCTGAATAATAAAAGATTATTTATTTACTAGCTGCCTTTCATAGTTCATGAACAATAGTAACTTACACACTTACACCAATATGATGTGTCTAAAAACACTAATGCACTTAATTCTAAGAACAATTACTGTGAAGTGTCTGTAATTACTACAATCTTGGCTAACGTAACTTAGAGAGGGAGAATGTTTTAAATGTCCCCGTTAATCCTTTTCAAGACAGACACTGACAGGGAAGTCTATTCTACTCTCCTTATTGCCTCTAGTGCTGCCAGGAAACCCAAATAAGCAAATTGAAGGCTCTGAAGAATTTGGGGGCTAGAATTACAGTTTTGCTTTCTCTTGAGTTTGGCCTCTAGGAACTGTTTAATGAATATGACACATTTTAACCTTGGTTCTACAGCCTATCGTTCAATAAATAAAATATTATTAATAAGGGAGTGTAAAAAGTCATAGACATTACAGTACCTTTAGTTGAGCAGCTATACATTAGAAACAATCAAATGTTCTTCAACTTAGTAACATCTAACAATAAAACCCTACTTCAGAGACAGAGAATGGCAACTTTGAGGCCACCTTGTGCTACACACCAAGACTCTCTCTGAAGCAATTAACTATCGATACATGCACAATTTGGATAGATCTCAAAGGGGATTGTGCTGAGTAAAACTTATCAATTTCAAAAGGTTATTTTTTATGATTCTACTTATGCAACATTCTTGAAATGAAAAAATTAGAGATGAAAATGAGAATATTAATGGAATAAACTGGAGAGGAAGGATGGAACGAAAGAGGTAAGTGGCATAGAATCTTTAGTGGCACACACAATCTACACATTACTAAACTGTACAGAACTAAACACACAAGTCTAGGTTTCACACATACACAAGTGTACATACAGAATTTGTGTGATCTGAATAAGGCTAGTAAATTATACCAATAAAAATTTCTTGGATATGATAATATATAATATATATAAAGTGTAACCAGTATAGTGGCATACATCCATAATCCCAGCATTAGAAGGTTGAGTTTAGAGGACTTCATGAGTTTAAGGCCAACCTGGGTTATAGAGTGACTTTCAAAGGAAGCAAATAAAACTATACAATATACTACCAGTGGGAAAACCTAGGTAAAGGGTATGCGGGATCTCTGCACTCTTTCTTAAAAATTACATGTGACTTAAAATAATAAGAAAAAAGCGATTTGCTTTTAAAAGATTTGCAAAACAATAAAAAGGGAAAGCTTGTATTATAACTGGTAAAAGTAAACTTGTGTGCTTTTATTTAAAATAATAATAATAATAGCAATCCTTCACAGCTACTGAATTCCTAACCCTGAATTTCCTTCTCTTTGGGTAATGACGACAAACTCAAGAGCCTTGGAAGCACTCAACAAAGCATCATTCTTGCAGAATGAAGAACTTATGCCCCATAAAATAGAGACTGGAGTAAGCAGTTTTTGTCTCTTCTTCTCAAAATGTGGGGATTTTTATTTGCTGACATATTTTCTTGTTTTCAATTTTGGCTGACTTCTAAAACTCAGGTCTGCTTTTGCAAGTGAAAAAGAGCCAAATATGAAGTGGATGCTTGCCATGAAATAGAGTCTTTATTTTTTAGACAAGAAACAAATGTAAAATCCATATAAACTTCAAAAGAAAATTCTTGGGAAATACGGAAAGACCTCTCTTTTATCTTATAAGCATTCAACACCTGTGAGGCATTTGTTCTGTCATGTGGATCAGCTCTGAAACACATTTATGTGTACGTGTTTTTAAATTTTAGCATTTGCTATTCATCAAGTCAATTAGGTATCTACAATTAGAACCCCTATAAAGTGAGCTTTAATCCTGCTCCACACCCATCAGAAGGAATGAGGCTATACAACAATGCAGCTCCTGTATGAACAGGTAGTCTGTTCAACAAAGTATTTGGAATCCTAACACTAGCAACCTGAGAACCTATTGAGGAAACAGTGCTCAAAAGACTAAGTACTATAGGACATCAATTAATCATATACCTATTCATTCTATGAATTTTGGAGGAAACCAAACAATCAAGGGCAAGTATATGTTGTTATATTACACTAAACAAGTTTAAGAGGTCATAAATGAGACAAGAGTTCAATTTGTGATGTATAAGCAAAAATCAATGCTACTAATTCCTGTTTTAGTTTTTTTATCCAGATAAAAACCACATGTAATGACTACTGTCACTTCAGTTACTTATGTTATTTAAATAGAAATGATTAAACTAGTACCACTTTTCTTAATAACAGCTTAATAGATCAAATAATTTGATTTTATCCCCCCAAATCCTATTTCTCTAACTATATAATCAATTATTTCTATTCTAAAATGAAAACATAATCTTTTGTTTTTTTTTTCAAGACAGGCTTTCTCTGTGTAGCTTTGGAGCCTGTCCTAGAACTCGCTCTGCAGACCAGCCTGGCCTCAAACTCACTTGTCTCTGCCTCCTGAGTGCTGGGATTAAAGGCATGCGCCACTACTGCCTGGCTTTGAAAACTTATACTTATAAAATCAGTTGTACTTAACGTATATGTACTTTAATATTTAATTATCTCAAAATAAACTAATTGCTGTGAATTTCACTGACTTTATAGCAGGTATGAATGCAAGTAATAAAATAATATGTGAGAGCTACTTAGAGAGCTCTTAATGAATAGGCCCTTGTTCTATGAACCAAAACTGTTGATTCTGTAGTCATAATGTAATTTTTTGACGAAACATTTTCAAGTAAGCAGAACAATAAACAACCAAAATCAGACTCAAGGTGTAGTTGTGCTGTCATGGTAGAGCCTCCAACTGGTTCCATTTTCTTTAATCAGTTGCAATTATGTCTCCTAAATCACCCAGTTTTCTATGAAAATGACTTATGAGACAAAGAAATTATATTAACTGAGATGTGATAGAAGAAGCTAGTGTGAACAGAGAACACTATAAAATAAGAAAAAGAAATATTCTAAATTCTACTTTGTTACCTGTGCTTTTAATAAACCTGATACTGAGACTTAAAAAAAATCCTACCCAAATATACTCTTAGGACTTTTAAAATTTAAAGGATTCTGAAACTTTTATTTAAATATGAAAATTCTATTAGAACCTGTTAGTCTGAATTCAAAGCATAGAGTCATCTATTCTCAATAACAATTTAGACACTAGAATGAACAATGAAGGATACAATTATGCTAAAAAGAATAAAAATTTAGTGACAAATATCGCTAGGATAAACCCCTGAAAAGAATGCAGCTTGTAAATTGCTGATTTTCCGCATAAGAGACCACTTATTCTTTCTTAGTTTTAAAAGAAATGCATGTAGCTTATTATATCATGATCAGTGAACAGAGTTTTGTATATGGCATATCATCGATATTGTTTTATTATGTTTTGGTCAAAGGAATCAAACAAGAAATCCCAAATGCTATATACAGCAGGGTATACAGAAGCATGTAATTTCTTATGGGTATATTTCCTTTGCTGTCTATGTAAAAATTATGCATCTCAAGTACTGTTTACTTTTCCTATTATTTCTCCTTTGTCTTTTACTGACATGAAGCTTTAAAACGTAGTGAGTCAATTTTGATTCCTGTATATACTTCAAAACCTGTGATGTCCAGACACGTCTATATTTGATGTCTTGCAAACAGATTCTTGTATTGGTTTTTCTAAGTAGATCCCCCACCTTTTTTAAGTAAGCATCCCCTAGGCAAGTCTTTGATGTTATTACATAGTCCAATTTTATGTGGAACTATACCACATTGACAAATGAGTAATAATAAAAAAGTCCTCTTTTGTTTAGGAAATATCTAGTAACCCAAACTAAATTTTTAAATAACATCAATTTTCTACAAATAGTGTTTCGCATGCTAAGCATCGTGGCACATGTCTGTGATCCCAAGTCTAGGAGGCTGAGGCAGGAAGAATTTGAGTCTGAGGCCTGCCTTGGTTACATAGCAATTTCTAGACCAGCTGGGCGCCATAGTGAAACTCTGTCCTATATGAACAAAAACCACACCTCCAAGAATCCATAAGCAGGAAACAAGCCTGCTTCTTATCCCCTATCCTCTTAATGTTTTTATAGCACACACATTCCTGGGACTATGAAGCCTATTAAAGAACAGCAACAAGGACTGCACAACATAAAAGAATTATCTACTATAAAACAAAGGTCAGCTATCTACTATGTAGTATTTGTCAGATTTAATAACAATTATGCTGCTTTGCTCAAAGAATATATCATTTATTTTCTTAATGCTGCTTCATAAAATAGAGGTCTTCTGAAGACCCTGTTTATGGAAGAACAAAAAGAAGAAACCTGTCAAAATAGATTTCCCTATTAAATTAAGACAGAAAATAAAACTTTAAATGGTATGTTAGTCAGTTTTCTAGCACTATAACTAGCATTATAATTAGATACTTGGCTAGGCAGTGGTGGCGCATGCCTTTAATCACAGCACTTGGGAGGCAGAGGCGGGCGGATCTGAGTTTGAGGCCAGCCTGATCCACAGAGTGTCAGGACAGCCGAGGCGACAGAGAAACCTTGTCTCAAAACAAACTTACTTCAAATTAGAAAGAGCAAAGATTAGACTGGCAAGATGGATCAACAAGTACAGATGCTTGCTGTCAAGTTTCATGACCTGAGTTCAATCCCTTGAATTCATATGGTGGAAGGAGAAAACCATCTCCCAAACATGTCCTCTGACTTCAACTCATCTGTCTGTCTTATATGTAAATATCTCCAAGACACGGATAGGAAAAAGGCTAACCACTGCAGGGCATGACTGTAATACCTTTAATACTAGCACTTCAGGAAGTAGGGGCAGGAGGAGCAGGAATTCAAAGTCACCCCAACCATACAGCAAGGTCAAGGTCGATTTGAGCTTAGTGATTCCTGTTCTAACTGCCCAGCCCCCAACAAACCAACAACCTCAGAAAATAACAAGGTATATAAATAAACCACAGACAAAGAAATACAAATTAAACTTAAACAGCCCTTCGGAGAGAGGCAGGGGGATCTGTTTATGCCTAGGATACATAATCATATACTACCTCAAAATTTTTATAAAGGAAAAATTCTATTTGATACAACATGGCAATAAAATGCTTAGGTAACAAAGGACTCATACACTAAAAATCATAAAATCTTCCTGGAAAAAAAAAATTCTAGAAGGCACTAATACATGTAGCCTCAGTTACATAGGGAATTTGAGCCAGGGCTAGATCCTATAAAAGAAAAGAATAGGGCTTGTCATTGGTAGTGCACTCCTTTAATTCCAGCACTTAGGAAGCATTGGCAGGCAGATCTCTGAGTTCAAGGCCAGTCTGATCTACAAAGCGAGTTCCAGGACAGCCAGGGCTGTTATGCAGCAAAACTGTCTTGAGGTTTGCTGCTGGGTAGGACAACCTGAGTTTGATGTCCATGGGACAGACACTTCTCCCTATAAATTAATAAATGTTTTATAAATAAAGTAATCAATATTTGAGACTTTTTGCTAAAAGTTTTTTTCCAGTATCCCACTGGCATGCAACAGACATTCACTGAACATGGTTGCTCTCTCAGAATGATGGTGATAATGAATATATATTGGTTATTATATGCCAGGCATCTTCCAAACACTCCATACACATTCAGTTATGTAACACAATCAGAGATCATCTTCACATACACGAGGCATCTGAAACAGTACAAAGTTAAATAACTTGTACAGTTACCATCTCTACTCAAATCAAATAAAGGAAATGGCTTTTTGATACTTGTAGTTAAATCTATAACTTATAGGCTTCTCCACTGTAACTCATGCCTCTGTCTCAATACAGCACCTCTTGAATCCACTCACAATCAACAGAAGTAGAGTACTCAAAAGCCAATCCTATCTGGGTGTGTTGGTCCACACCTTTAAGCCTACCACTTGAGAGGCAGACATAGGATGATCCCCAAATTCAAGGCTAATATGGTCTACAGAATGAGTTCCGTAGACAGCCAGGGATACACAGAGAAACCCTGTCTTGAACCACCTCCCCAAAAGAGCTATCCTAAAAATAAAGTTGGTGAGACTCTCCTCAGCATGTACATGCTGCTAACCTGAACATATCTGCTTTTTACCTACATGCTGAACAGACCCCCCCATCACATTACCACTTAGAAATAAACCAGCTAATAATTCTTTGGGGGGGGGAATCAAGGTCTCATTTTCAATTTTTCTAAAGTCTTCTCAGGAAACTCTGTCTTTCTCATCCTCCCATTACCTTTTTTACCTGGACGTACCCAACTGTAAAGCCTGATCTGAAAGAAAATCATAAGCACATACTGGTTTTTCCCTTATCTTCCAAATACAATACACTACATTAAAATTCTATCACACAGCAAATACTCAATATATTCTGAGATTAATATCTCTATGTACACTGGGACTTATAGGTTCCTTTAATAGTTCAGAATCTACTGAGGCTGTTATAAGGTTAAATTAAACTCAGAACTGATTGGGGGCTCACACTTCAGCGTCACTGCAGTGCAATGTTAAAGGTGTGGGGCACTGTAATACAGAGCACATGGCTGCAGGGGACAATCAGGAAAGACTCACAGGGCTGGGAGTGTAAAAATGGGAAAGCACTCACTTGGCATACGTGAGGCCTTGGCTCCCTCCTCAGCATCACCACAAAAAAACCACCTAATTTGTAATAGGGAACTTTTCTCATATATAAGGAAACTCTATCATACATTAAAGATCTGAGAAAAACCTTAAACTTCTGATCCTCTTGCCTCTCCCTCTGAAGGACTTGGATTATAGGTGTGTGCCATATCATTTGGTGTATGTGGTACTGAAAGATCTACCTGAGTATACAAGCCAGGCAAACATTCCATCAACAGAGCTACATCCCTAGTCTCCAAGGTATCTTTAATACAAATATTTATATGCTCATCCTAATCACAACTACTTTATCTTCTGTACATTCACTGCACTCCATATAAGTCTCCTGAGCTCTTACTTCACTGCACTGTACATGACTGTTTCCATGACCATCTGGCAGCCTATAGCAGCTGCGAAAGGAAGCTGCCATTCACGTTTGTATGAGAGTTCAGTAGCAAACAGCTCCTGAAAGGTTTGTCATTTACTTAAATGGCACTTTTATGTCTAAAGATAATCCTGTAAATAACAGTAAAAAAAAAGATAAAAGATTATATAACACTTAAGATCTCAATGAAATCAGAATTCAAATCTAAGTCTTCAGTCAATAAATTCTACTGGGTTTTTTTTTTTTAGCATATTTCCACAAGTAACAAATGACAAGTCTATAAAAACTATGGTCAAATCATAAAGCATTACAACAGTAAATGCCCTTTAAAGGTGGAACATTTGCTCCTAAATAACATTATTTCTATGTAAAAATATATAAAATAATCAAAGCTAGTTTCTATTACTATAGCTTCAAGCACTTGAGGAAAGACTTTACCTTGTACTTCCTTATCATGAGATTCTTTTAGTTTTGTCCAGAGCTCCTTGAAGTCACTGGACACATCTGAAGAGTTAGGGCTTCCACAGTTGCTTCCCGAAATGCTCATCTTCTTACCAGGCTTCACACTTCTGTTTGTGGATGTTTCCCCCGACCTTTCTCGTTACCTTACATAGGTGTGAGGTTGTCTCTGAAGTGTTCAAATACCTGAAATGACAAATTACAATGTGTCATCTTTTGCATATCTGCTTATGTAATTTGAAATCAGGATGAAAGTCGAAGTCCAGTAGACTTTACAATTTTTTAAGTTTTCCTTATCTATTTACAAGCAATCATTTGGAGAATTTGGGAAGAGAGAGAAAAGAAGATAATGGTGAGAGCAGGGTGTGGCTGAGAGGCAAGGGCAGGTGGAGATCTGAGTTCAAAGCCAGCCTGGTCTATGCAGTGTCAGGGCTACATAGTGTGAAACCCTGTACCATTAAAAAAGAGAGAGGGGGGAGGGGGAGGGGAGGAGGAAGAGGAGGAGGAAGAAGAAGAAGAAGAGGAAGAGGAAGAGAAAAAAGATAGCAAGAAAACTATGATTTCAATTTTTGGTTTTCACACAGGATAAATCTCGGCTGGTTTCAAGTTTTCCATCTAAGAAGGAATTATGTTGAAGTTAAAGGGCTCTAATAATATTGAAATGTTTACAATCGTTCAGTCAGTACTCATTTACCCTTATAAAATGTACTGGCCAGCTGTGCTGGCTTATGCTTACAATTGCAGTACTCCGGAGGTGTGTGTGGGGGAATCCCAAATTCAGGTCAGCCTGGGCTATATAACAAGACCCTATCTTTAAAAGAAGAAAAGAGAGAAAAGGGAATGGGGGCTGCAAGATGAATCAGCAAGTAAAACACCACCAAGCCTGACAACCCGAGTATGATCCCTGGAAGGTGAAGGAAGGAAAGAACTGACTCCAACAAGGTGGCTTCTGACCTCCACTGTCCTGTGGCATGGGCATATGTCCACTCACATAGTAAATAAATAAATGCAGTAATGGTGAATATGCAAGGAATGAGAATGTAGGTAAGAAGTGCTTGCTGAGCATAGAGAAGGCCCTGAGTTCAATCCCTAGCACCGAAAAAAATTACTGCTTTAACTTTTGGAGACATGTGCAGTGCAACACTATAATGAACCAGGTAAGAAAACATCCTGAAATATTCCCAATTTTATAATCTCTTACATACACGCATGTTATAAAACCAGGAAGATGGCTGACATATTAAGGCATGGGAGGATCTATATANGAAACACATATAGCAAAGCTCTAAGAATAATCTTTCTATTTAGAAGTACAAAACTATTAGGGTAATGGTACTTTGTGACTCTTACATAGTGCCAACCAAACGATTAACTTTACAACTTATGCAGCCCCTAAAAAGAAGTAACAGACTATTCAGGAACTCAAGTGGTTTAATAAATATTTTAAACTGTGCTCTTACCTGAAACCATTAATTAGCTATCATTACAAAAGTAACCTACTGGGCATGGTGACTCATGCCTGAATCTCAGCACTGGGAAGGCTGAGGGGAGAAGTCTGCTCCAAGTTCCAGGCTGTCCTTCTCAAGAAAAATAATGGGGGGAAGCAGAGGAGATAGGAGGAAGGGAGCACAACACAGGAGGACCTGGAGATGCAGCTCAGGGGTAAGTGTGCATCAAGCACTCACAAGGCTCTAGGCTCCAATCCTAGACAGAGGCAGGAGGATCAGGAATTCAAGGCCATCTCTCTGCTCTCCAGCTACACAGAGTTTGAGGCAGGCCTGGGATGCATAGACTCCGTACAAAAACAACTTCCGGATAGAGAACCGGCTGTGTTTAAAGAGCACTGGCTGCTTTTTCAGAGAACCCAAGTTCAAGTCCTAGCACCCAACAACAGCTCACAACCTTTCGTAACTCCAGTCCCAGGGAATCTGACACCTTCTTCCAGTCTCCAGGGACACCAGGCATGCATGACATCCATGCACATAAAATAAAAATGAGTCTCAGAAACAAAAACTAAACCAAAACTTTCAGAGGAGCAATAATGCATTCAACCTGATTAACACTGCATAACGACGTTTGAAGAAAGCCATTCCTTTGGCTGGAAGTGGTGGTCACACCTTTAATCCCAGCACTCAAGAGGTAGAGGCATATTACTGCGTTCCAGGCAAACGTGGTCTAAAAAGTTCCAAGACAGCCACGGCTACCCAGATACAATCTGTCTTGAAAAACAAAAACAAACAAACAAACAAACAAAAACTCCATTACTTTGAATTCTAACCTAAAATTAAAAAAGAAAAAAGATCTGTGAGTTCCAGGACAGCCAGGGCTACCCAGAGAAACCCTGTCTGGAAAAACCACCACAACAAAACAAAACGATGTGCGCAAGCACTTGGTCGCCTGCACAGCACTACAGAAATAACACACATTTACTAAGGGCTACAAAGTTGCAGTAGCTTTCTAAAGAGTCAGAATAAATGAACATATATAGATTTCAAATAATCTTATTAATTTTTTGGGGAGCACCAAGTTATAGTTAAATTGCATGAATGCAATAATGATACAGTCATTCAAACTTTTTAGAAAATTTTATTTCTTATAGTGCTAGGAACAGAATCCTGAGCTTCATGCATGCTAGGTGAGGATTCTACCACTGAGATTTTCAGCTCCATTTTCCTTTTTCCACTAAGGTTTTGTCTGTTTACAGGAATAGTATGGAATAAACTAATGTTCTCTGAAATTGGCTTGAAAATGGGTGTGGGTGGAGAGATGAAACAAGAACACATTAGTCTGGCAATTACTGAAGCTGAATGATAATGCTATTGTGTCTTGTGAATATTCATTTCATATTAATTTTTTAAAGTGAGATGAGGAGTGTTAAGACAATTTTGCTTCATGAGCCTGTGTTTAGCTTAGCCATAAAAAATACATTATGGCCAATAAGAGAATAAACTTAGTTACATATAGCAGCATATGGGTTATACTTTTAATAATAATTCCAGTGAGTGAATTATCAGAACTCTACAAAGAGGTACAATTATTAACTCCAGTACAGACAGGGTGGGCTATTTCAGGGTTAGGATTTGAGCTCAAAACTATACTTCTCTGTAGTGATAAATAAAGCATGGCAGGTGGTAGCTCACACCTTTAATCCCAGCACTTGGGAGGCAGANAGGCGGAGTTAGAGGCCAGCCTGGTCTACAAGAGCTAGCTCCAGGGCAGCCAGGGCTACTCAGAGAAACCCTGCCGAAAACGAAGGGAGGAGGGTGGAAGGAGGGAAGAAAGGAAGAAGGAAAGAAAAAAACAAAGTTTAAAGGTTTAATAACTTTAATGGGAAGCTTAAAAGTAAGTTAACATTAGTGTAAACTAAGTATTCTTTAGGAAATGCTTCAATGACAGGCAGTTAGAGTAATGCAGTGCTTTTGTTGTTTTGAAACAGGGTCTATTTAGCCCTGGCTGACCTAGAAGGCCTAGACAGACCAGGCTGGCTTCGAACTCATATGGAGACCAGTTCGCATCTGCGTGCGCTGCCACCACAGTCGCTCAGCTACATAAAACATTAATACCAAGTTTGCAAATTTCGGTTCACTACTTCCTTCCCGTCTACCCGCTCGCCCAGCACTTTGGAGCCCATCTTTTGGCTCTAAACCGTTATTCGCTGCGCACCGCGCCCTTGTCCCCTCCACACTCCGGTCTCGAGCTCTCTGCGGACACAAAGGCTAGGTGTGTCCTCGGCATCGCGAGCCTGCACACCGAAGATGCTCGGCAAGGCCAGGCGGCCACGCCACACAAGGGAAAC
>LOEQ01001798.1:164605-178174 GCA_001685075.1 Bramus lutescens
AGGAAGAGGTCATGTGTCTTGCCCAGTGTGTGTGTGTGTGTGTGTGTGTGTGTGTGTGTGGTGTAGGCCAGAGGAAGAGGTCATGTGTCTTGCCCAGTTTAATCATTCTATCTTATCCCTTTGAGACAGGGTCTCTCACTGAACTTGGAGCTAGACTGGTGGCTAGCAAGCCTGTCTCTGTCCTGAACAGTGCTTGGGTTATAGACACATGCGTGGTGTGCCTGGGGTCTGATGTGGGTGCTGAGATCTGCATCATGGTCCTCATGCATAGCAAGTGCTCGTACCTACTGAGCTGTCTCCAGCTTCAAGATAGGGTTCATAAACGTTGTTCACTCACAACCACCTTTAACTGAGAAATATTTTCACAAGCTCGGGTACCTAGAAATATTAGTAGGTACGCCAACCAAATATTTACTGGCACTAGATCATAAACAAATTCACTTTAAAATAATTTTTGATATATATAATTTTATCATTTATTAAAGAGAGAAAATTTGTACTCTAAGGAAGTAGATGTGCTTGTTTGTTTTTACATAAAGAGTTAATCTTGGCTGAATAATCTTGCAAAATGTAGAACATTAGAAACATTTTTTCATGGTTGAATCACGTTTGATTTTATAATGGTTGATGAGAACACTGCTTCACATAAATATTGTAAAGGAAAACAACAGACATACATAGTATAGAATGGCTAAAGCCAGTTTAGACCGTCGCATACTACACTTCATAACATACAGTGGTCTCTACTCTGAGCCCAGGATGGAGCAGAAAGCGTTCATTACTGGTGTGTGCTATGACAGAAAGTATTCAGGAAAGGTGTGTGTGCTGTATGTTTAGAGACAAAGCTGCAGTGAGGTTGCATGGCAAAATGCCTGCCAGAAATACCTCAGACTCATTACACATTTGATTCTGAATTGATTTTAATCACTGAAGTTTCAGAGAACTTTCACTGTTAGCAGGTTTTTGTTTTGTTTTGTTTTATCTTGTTTCTGTGGTTTTATTTCCTGTGACTGGACACATTTACTTATGCAACGCCATCTGGGACTAGGACTCAACAATTTTAGAAGCTGGAGTTAGATTTTCTCTTTCTCCTCATCCATCCTTCCATCTGCCTGTCTATGACTAAACATGGCTATCTGTAGGACAACGTAGAAGTGGAGGTATACTATAAAGAATTCCTTTGACTTGGTACCATGAAAAAGTGTTAATTGTCTGAAGAAACCCTTACAGGTGGTAAGGTTATTTCCTAGAGGAAGAGTCAGAGGCTATTTTAGAGTCTGTAGGCTACATTGTCTTTGTTGCAACTATTAGAAGCAGATTTAGCCAGGCCGATTTTATAATCCTAGCAACTAGGAGGCCCAGGCATGAGGATGGCAAATTCAAGGCTGGCCTGGACTATATAGTATGATCCTTCCAAAAAAACCAAACAACAAAAGCAAACCAAAACAAATAAACCAACTCAAACCAAAAACAGACATAGTAGGTGATGAGGAGTGTCCTCCACCTTAATTCACCAACCCGTTAGAGGTGTGCTTTAGGCTTGTCTCCTCGTCAGCTCTAGAGCTTGTCAAGTTGACAGTGCTAATCTATATCTCAGAGCCCACCCACCTTAAGAGAAAGGGGTGTTGAGAAAGGTCTCAACATTTGCAATAGAGATTGTTTGGACATGGTCAAGTGTCTCCTGTATTATTTGTGTTGTAAGCCTGGTCCCCGCAGTGAAGGGTGAGAAGTGGGGATTAGGGGGTTCTACCATTAGAAGGGAAAACTAGTTGCTGTGGGACTTGGGGGTCTCTCTGGCTTCTGTCCTGCCGCTTGGTGACTCTCTCCCGTGTGCTCTTGATGTCACAGTGACATGCCCAGTTCTGCTTTTACCAGAGCCCTAGTTAACATTGGAGCCATACTCCTGGACTTCCAGAGCTACGAGCTAAATAAACATCTCAGATTTACCGTGCATTTAGTTCAGGGATTTTATTATAGTGACCGAAAATTAATACAGAGACCAAGATTAAGATCTTTTTTTGTTTTGGGGGATTTTTTTTACTAAACATGGCGGCTGTTGTTTAAGTGCCATTTCATAAATGCAACAATGTGATTGACAAGTAGATTTATTAACCTATGGTGGCATTGGAATTCCAATTAGTAGTTTGTTACCCAGTTAATCTTAATAGGTGGAATTTGAGTCATAGGAATGTTTTTTTTTTGCTTCATTTTCTTCCCTGTTTCTCACCTAGAAATATCTTTCATATTGAAACGTGGCCACTCAATGTCTATTTCTTTCTTCTGTATACAATGGAATACCTATCAAAGCTCAGTTTTCAGAAGAACAGAGTATAGTTTGTAATATTCACTAAGTTTTTAAATTACTGACATATCTTTTGTACCAAAACTTAATTTACTAAATCCACAGAGTAATTATAATAAGTAACATTGAATTTTATTTTGAAAGCTTTTTAATTCAGATGTTTACTTTTTATTCTAACCTGGCTGTCCCGAGGGAAAGTTCTCTATCTGGAAATTTCATGCTACATATTGTTTACCATAATAACAAAATATAACCAAAATACATTTCTACTTTGTAAGTCAAACCAAAACAACTAGTAATGCTAAGCTACTGTATATATCTGGCAATCTTTTAAACTGATGCAAAGTTAATGGAAAATGGGGTTAACGTTCATGGATCATAAAACGAGGAAGGCAATCAAACAATACAAGTACTAACTTGCATGCACAGGAAAAGTATGCACAAACATTTGTACCTGCCAATTTTCCCAAGTAGACATTTGCAACACACTGCTCAATAGTTAGTTGAACTTGATCACCATAAAATTAAGTGCATGCTTTACCTGAACAAGCTCCAATCAAGAGCTTGCTTTAACTACTCTTAGGTTATAAATGGGTTAGTTGGGTATTCATCATCATACGATGAATTTGACAGACCCATTTCAATATCTATTCGGTACAAGATGCTGTTGTAAATCTTCAGAGTAACTGAATAATTAAAACATGTGAGGGCAAAAGCAGATGAGGCTATAAGGAAGTATTTTACAGGGGAATGTTTTTTTTTTTTAAATGCAAGCGAATTTAATGTCGGGTTCTCCAAAAACTGCTACTGAGATGTGGGTGCAAGTATCAGTGATTTGTAAGAAATATGTTTCTTCTGCAGCAATATGGCACCTGGGGAGGCAGGACCAGGGGAACAAGGCGGTAGAGCATCAACACCGGAACTGCAGGGGCTCTGTAGTGCAGGCGCTCTGTAGTGCAGGGAACAAGGCGGCTAGAGATCTCAGCATCAATACCATTACTCCAGGGCTCCGTAGTACAGGGAACAAGGCAGGTAGAGGTCTCAGCATCAATACTAAACTCCAGGGGCTCCTCAGTACAGGGAACAAGGCAGGTAGAGATCTCAGCATCAATACTAGAACTCCAGGGGCTCCGTAGTACAGGGAACAAGGCAGGTAGAGGTCTCAGCATCAATACTAAACTCCAGGGGCTCCTCAGTACAGGGAACAAGGCAGGTAGAGATCTCAGCATCAATACTAGAACTCCAGGGGCTCCGTAGTACAGGGAACAAGGCAGGTAGAGGTCTCAGCATCAATACTAGAATTCCAGGGGCTCTGCAGCATACATCACAGTGAGCTTATTTTACCTGGAGCAAAGGAACTGGATTTTCATATTCCACAACCTGCCTTGGTTAATTGAAAGATTGAAAACGTCCAGGCATTTTCAGCACTCACACCTGAAGTGACCTTAACAACCCAAGGTTAATTTTTTGAAGCAGGTTGCAGGTCCAGGAACATTAAGAATAATGCCAAGATAGAGTTACAAGAACAGATTTACCTTACCACCTGAAGCAATGGCAAATGAAAAATATATGAAACCGTGGCTTCTCTTGCACATTGGTCAATAAAGAACAGAGAGTAACAAACAAATCCAGCAAGTACTCAGCTTACTATCTGGACAGCTTTCAAGCCACGTCAAGGATAGGTAGTATAGTTGAGCTTAGTGCTCTACAGAGAATGACATTTTGGATAAAAATATGCCCCTCCAAACTCATTTTAGCTAAATAAAGCCAAGAGGATCAGAGGTAAAAGAGAAAAAAAAAATCCCAGTGCTAACACTAATCTGGACTGGCCCTCCTACCATCAGGCAAAATAGGTTTTTTATCTGCCAGTTTACTGATGTAACCTGTTAACCACTCAATTTATCTTTAATATAAATGATATATGTGAAGCAGAAGTTGATAGGATTGGAAGGAGATTAGTACAAATCTATAACTGTCCCATCTCTCAATGATTGATAGACCTACCCCGAGTATGAAAAGGGTCCACAAAGCTTATCGTTGTCAACTACCAGATATGGTTGAACTTGTAGGTCATTCTGCTTTGCAACAACAGAATGCACATTCTTTTCAAATACACCAGGAGCATTTATAAAGTTACATTCTCTTCTGAATCATAAGTAAAAATATTTATGTGCTTGTGTGTGTGCGTGTGTGCCAGAACAGATATCACGTGTATAGCTGAACAAAACATGATCTTTTGAAGAATTTGTGATCACAATAATGTTGTTTCAATTTTTTGAACTATCTAAAATATTTAACAAATATTCTGAGTTTTACGTAGGAAATGCAAAAGTTAAGAAGCGGAACTCTGTATGATAGTGCACACCTACAATCTAAGGACTCATCATGTTCTGGGCTAGCCTTGGCTATATGGTGAGTTCCAAGACAGTCAGGGACACATAACAATACTCTTATTTCAATAAAGAGAAACACCTGCCTAGCTGTTTTTCTGTATAGAATTCTAAAAAGTTCTGAGGTCTGTGAAGATTTATTTTGTTTGTGCTAGTTCATAATGTCTCAGTTCTAGAAATGACAATCTAACTAGGAGAAAAATCTTTCACACACGACTCAAGTGATTTCATTCTAAATGAGGAATCCGGTCTCTGTTGACACAAATTTGGAGATGTGACAGTCATGCCAGTGTAAGTGGCTGCCCCAGGTGCAGTATCCTTAATACTAGGTAAATAGTATATGAATCAAAACTTAATAAAGTAGCTTCATATAAAAATAGCAATGTTAGCTGGTAGTGGTGGCACACACCTTCAGTCTCAGCACTTGGGAGGCAGAGACAGGAGGATCTCTGAGTTCCAGGCCGGCCTGATCTACACAGCAAGTTTCAGAACAACGAAGCTACATGAGATCTTGTCTCAATAAACTCACTAACTAAAAACAGCAACACTGTAAAGCTGTGACGAAATTGTGGTTAAAGTTGTGACGGTTAAGCTCCATTGCAAACATGACTAGGTCGAGCACCACCCTGGAATACGTCTCTGGGTATGTGCTTGTGTGGCATCATCGCATGGACGGGGCTCCTGCACCAGCGCACACTCTCTGTGCTTCCACCGTAAACACAGTGAGACCAGCTGCCTCAGCCTCTGCTGCCCAGCTTCTCTGCGTGGTGGGCAGTTCCCTTAAACTTTGAGTCAGAATGAACCCTTCCTTCCGCTTGTCACAGCAAAAATCCAATAAGTAGTGGGAGGTGTTAGCCAACAGGCCACCCCCGTTTTCATCAGAGTCCAGCGTGGCTCCTGGCGTGCCGCTTGCCCGCCCTCTGCTCCATCTCGATTAGTTTTGTGGATGGCTCGCTCTCTTCACTTTGATTTGCATGGGAAATTTGTAAAGTTTTTCTTATCTCTCTTGGAAGCTTTCAGATGTTTTTCACTTAAAAATTTTAATGTGGTGTTTCACCGCGTAGTCCAGGCTGGCTTCAAACTTTCAGTCTCCTGCCTCAGCTCTTGGATGCAGGGTTGCTGGCATTTGCCACCATCCCAGCCCTTTATTATATCTGTATATAGCAACTAATTTACACAAAACATTATCACACTGGAATTATTAGAGATGAGGAAATTGCTATGGAGATTTGAGGGGATAGGAGGATTGGTCCTTGTTCTGAATTCATATTGAACCATTCCGTCATACTACCCTAAAAACGAAGCCTGTATGATCTCCCTGCAGTGATGCCACATTCATTGTTTTCGCTACTTTTGTTTTAAGCTAAAACATTTATTATTATTATTATTATTATTATTATTTTGGTTTTCTTTTTGTTTTATTTTGTTTTGTTTTTTTGAGATAGGATTTCTCTGTAGCTTTGGAGCCTGTCCTAGAACTAGCTCTTGTAGACCAGGCTGGCCTTGAACTCAGAGAGGTACGCTTGTTTAATTAACTTTTAAATGCTCTGTAATAGCTGGGCACTGATGGCGAATGCCTTTAATCCCACCACTTGGGAGGCAGAAGCAGGAGGATCTCTGTGAATTCAAGGCCAGTCTGGTTTACAAAGTGAGTTCCAGGACAACCAGAGCTACACAGAGGACCCTGTCTTGGAAAAAAAACAAAACAAAACAAAACAAAAACCACCACCAACAAAAAAATCCCTCTGTAATAATGTACTTTTCTTTTATACCATTCAGTAGGAAGAATAGGATTTTATAATTATCCTGGCCCCATTGCAAAAATCTCGTGAACTTATCAGAAGTCATTTATTTTGAATTATTATTTCCTTAATGTATTTGATTTCAGAATACCCTTTAACATTTTAAAATTATATATGTACATATATGTCTATATAATTTATATGGGGTAGATGCCTGTGGGAGTCAGTTGAACGGAGTTGGAGGGGTTGGTTCTCTCCTTCCATTGTGCAGGTTCTAGGGACCTGATTCAGGTCACAGAGTGTGTGACAGACACCTTTACCCACTGCCCTGCCTTGGCAGCATCCCCTTTTAAAATAGCTGTATATTAGATACTTGTTGCTGTGACTAAATACTAGACAAAAAGCAACCTGTGGGAGGAAGGGTTGATCTTACCAGGTTGTAGTCCATCAAGAGGGAAGACACAGTGGGAATCAGCTCCGTGGTGGCAGCAGCTGGGACAGCTCACCTTGGCAGCACGGGGAAATAGCCAGCAGGAATTGGGACCACAAGACCCCCCTCCCAGTGGCTGGTTTCCTCCAATGATATACCACCATCTGAAAGTTCTACAGCCTTCCGGAGCAATGCTCCTGGCTGGAGACTAGGTGTCTAATCGCATGAGCCTGTGAGGACGTTTCGCCATTCTAACTACAGTAATACATTTACTGATCCCTACCGGAAAGTGTGTGCAGCACCCTGCAGGATACGAGGTGGAGAAAGAGCAGCTCTGTCGCCGCTCATGGTGTTGAGGAAAGCACTATCATCCCAGGGAGTTAGTGCATGTGACCAAGACACCCAAAGCCGTCTCTTATCACCACATAAAGTATCTTCCCAGGTGAGCGGCCGTGTATGTGTGTCTCCTTTCTGTGTAATATGCATTGTATGAACTTGAAATAAAATTTCTGTAGTAACAAATGAGTTAGTTAGCTTGGGTCATTTGAGGGAGGGGAGTTTATTCTGAGTTAAGAGGCGTGTAGGGATGGGGGTAATTCAGCCTGGCCAAAGAGGAAATTAGAGCCAGGAACCAGGCAGCCCCATTACAGCTCTCCATTGGGAACACTGCTCATTAATTTCTGCATAGGTGTCAGAGTCTACTTCATTCTTTCTCTTTGCAAATATCAGCTAAAATATCTTAGTCCTTGGAGATTTAGATAGTATCGTCGTGAGTCATTTTACAGATCAGTGCAGTTCTGCTGGTCTCAGTGAGGTAACTACAGACACCAGAGTGAGGATGCAGTGGGGTAATGGGGTGGTGGAATGTCAGGGTGATGCTCTCATGGTCACCTCTAACTTTGAGTTCCTATTTCTACACAGTAGACTTTGGTGACAGCTTGGGAGGTTGTATCGCAGTGTTGTAATTGATGCTGATTACTGGATTACAGACAACCCTGAAAATTTACCTTTGTTCTTCATTCAAATAAATCCTCATGCTGCACACTTATAATCCCAGCACTTAGGAGGCAGATGGCAGAAAGATCTTTGTGAGTTTGTGGCCAGCCTGGTCTACATAGTGACTACCAGGACAGCCAAGGCTACATGGTGGGATCCTGTCTCAAAAAAAAAAAAAAATACTTCCACTTGCAGACATGTCCTGTTCTCATGTGGGTAGCACTCCGGTCCAGAGGTTTTGAAAAGTGGCTCTATCACCTGGTTTGTTTCCTGGACTTCGGACAGTTGTTCCTTGGGTCTTACATTCTGTCTTGACTTAAATAGGGAAGTGTCCCGTTCATAACGCAGCTGGGATGGCTAAGTCAGAAATTGATTTTCCACAGTTTTGGAAGCTAGAAAATGAGATTAAAGAATTGCCTGGGTTGTCTGCTGGGGGCCTTGAGGAAGGCTATGTTCAGACCTCGGTGTTGCAAGCCTTCCTTGAAGGTGGCTGTGTTTGCCCTTTCCACATCCTCTGCCCTGTGTGTGCCTGCGTCTAAATTCCCTCATCTTAAAACCCCAGTCATACTTGATTAGGGACCATTCTAATGTCTTTATTTAATCATTTTCTTCTTAAATTGCCTCTCTGCAAATATAGATTCATTCTGAAACACCAAGGATTAGAACTCCAACCTAAGAATTTGGGGGAGGGACACCATTAAACCCATTGTGCTTTGCATTCTTGTTCATGTGATTTTTATCCTTTACTGCTTTTGTTTCCCGGTGTTTATGGTAGGGAAGTCCTCCCCGAGGCACTTAGATTAGAGAGGGGTCTTGATTTGAAACACCTGGGAGGGAAAAGCAGCCTGATGGTAGAGAAGGGAAATACCTGTGCTACGGGAGTCATGACCAGTGTTGTTAGTGCCGAGAAAGCCTTGTTGCCTGGAAACGAGGAGAGGGCATTTTCCAAGTAGTGGCATGTCATTGCTTCTGACTTGGAAGGCATTGGCATTATATATGTCTCCCTAGGTATGGCTGTCGAATTTCCAATTTAAGAAGGCCTAAGTTCGTAGTACATAGCTTAACTGTGTACTAATTGTGTGGTATTGGGCAAGTTACAGGGCTTCTGAGCCTAGTTCCTACATTTATGAAAAGAGAGACTATTACAAGGGACCAGGTGAAGGTGGTGTGTGTCTTTAATCTCAGCACTTGAGAGGCAGAGGCAAGCAGATCTCTGTGTTTGAGGGCAGCCTGGTCTACAAAGTGAGTTCCAGGAAAGCCAGGGCTACACAGAGAAACTCTGGTTCTTTTTTTTGTGGGGGAGCAGGGGTACAACTTAACATCTCCAGAAAAGTTTTGCAAGCAATGTACCATTAACTGTTAAGTGTAGACATTCTTTACTTTATTCTTAGTTCTGTCCAGTATGAAGGAGGGCCAGGACTCCAGTCTCTGGAGTCTTGAAGAAAGGATTAGATGTGAGGTTCCAACTCAGGACAGATGCTCAGAAGAGAGGCAGAGAAAAGTGATTGATTGGTCATCTAGTTAGTGTCCAAGGCCTCTGCAGCTGAGAGGAGCAAACCTTGAGGAGCTCAAAAGGCCTGGGTGAGCGCTCAAACCAACAGCCTGCTCTTGACAAAAGAAGGCTGAGGACAGAGGGAGGGGGGAGGGAGGGAGGGAGGGCTGCTGAGCTACCTGTGACTAAGCCATTGCTCTCTCTATAAACCTTTGGCTGTGGGCCTTTGCTTACCTATTTACATTCCATCTCTACTACTAGAGACTATCTCAATGTATAGTCAAGTTCATTATTGAAATTATGGTTATTTCTAATACTTTCAGAAGTAGTTTCAAACCATTTTGTCTAGGTTATTTCATATTAATTGTATTGTTATTAGTTTTATTTACTTACTTTTTTTTTCTGAGTCAGGGTCTTGCTGTGTAGCCCTGGTTGTCTTGGAACTCACTCTGTCTCCCAAGTGCTGGGATTTAAGGCATTGTTTCTATGATTTTCAATTTGTCTTTCTCTTTTAAAACCATCTGTGGAAATTCAGCAATCTACAAGTGCTCATAGTTTGACACACAGGAATGCAGTGTGATGTGCTGAAACCCAGTGGCAAACAAAGGCATTCTCCTTATTCTTTCCGTTGGAAAGCCCTGGCTTCTCCTCAGCTCACTTATGTGGGGCATGGCTTTCCTGATTATTTCCAGGGTGAATAATCACAGCAGAATCTCCCAGTGGATTGGAAAATGCCTTTCATTGCCAGTTGCCACCACAGACCCCTGCCAACCTTAAAACTCACCTCTTGCACTAACTTTTAAAACTGGGAGCAACAGCCCTTCCCACAGTGCCTGCTTTTATTACCAGGTCACCTTGACACTTGGGCTTTCATTGAGATGTTTTAAAGTACAGAAAACTGCCTGAAACCATGTTCACTCGCCCTAGCCATTAGTAAAATGCAAATTAGTACCACAGTGAGCTATTAACTGACATTAGAACAGCTAAAACTAAAAAGTAAGGACACCACCATACCTGACAGTGATGCAGAGAAACTAGATCTCACACATTCCTGGATGGAAGGTAAAATGGTCTAGCTACTTCAGAAAACAGTTTGGCATTTTTTGTAAAAGCTAAACACAGGCTTACTATATATATACTATATATATATTATATATAAAATCAACATCTACCTATCTCTATTTATATCTATCTATCTATCATCTATCTAATTAGCAGTTGTACTCTTGGGTATTTACCCATAGCAATAGTTACATTCAGACAAAAACCTTTGTGAAAGTGTTCACAGCAGTTATTTATAATAGTTTCAAACTGTAAACTCCAAACTGTCTTACAGTGTTTTAATGCTAAGCAAACACTAATATATTTATAACAGGGAATACTATCTAGCAATAAAAAGGAATGTGCTATTGATGCATGAAGTAACTTGGATGTATGTTGAGGGCATTAGGCTGTGTTTTTGTTGGTCGCCCTGGCACACACTTTTGATCCCAGCATTCAGGAGGCAGAGGCAGGTGAATCTCTGAGTTTAAAGCCAGCCTGGTCTACATAGTGAATTCAAGAACAGCCAGGACTATACAAAGAAACCTTGTCTCAAAAACAAAAGTAAAAAAAAAAATCTTGTCTTAGAACATTTTGTGTTATTATAATGAAATACCTGAAGCTAAGTAACTTTATAAGAAAAAAAGTTTATTTAGTTCACAACTCTAGAGATTCAGGGGTCCATATGTGGTGCGGGACAATTCTATATTCTGTCAATTATGTTTTAAATAAACGCTGATAGGTCAGTAGCCAGGCAGGAAGTATAGGTGGGATAACCAGACAAGAAGTAGAGGTGGGACAATGAGAACAGGAGTATTCTGGGAAGAAGGAAGCTCTTTCCTCAGTCTTGTGCAGACACCGAAGAAGCAGGATGTGACCTGCCCCACTGAAAAAGGTACCGAGCCATGTAGCTAACAGAGATAAGAATAATGGGTTAATATAAGTTACAAGAGTTAATAAGAAGCCTGAGCTAATGGGTCAATCAGTTTATCATTCTTTGGGGCCAAATGGCTGTGGGACCTGGTGGGAGGACAGAAACCAGGCAGGNAAGTTACAAGAGTTAATAAGAAGCCTGAGCTAATGGGTCAATCAGTTTATCATTCTTTGGGGCCAAATGGCTGTGGGACCTGGTGGGAGGACAGAAACCAGGCAGGACAGAAAAACTCAGGCAATACATAAACATGTGTCTTTTTTTTTTTTTTGCTGGCAGAGTCTGAGGTGGCACAAGGCCACACATGGTAAGAGTCAACAACTATACATGTCTGTTTCCTCTGGCTCTGCTTCTTTTTATGAAGTCACCAGTATTCAAACAGGGAGTTTCAGCTTTGATAACTATCTACTCCTGACCTTCTCCTGACATCCTAAGAAGGCCCCAAAATGTGAGCCTATTTCCACCTTGTCTGAAAGTCAGAGAGTTTGAGGTTGCTCAAAATCGTTGACAACAACCAGGGCTACACATCCTGACCCAGGATGTGGTTACTTGGATCTTTTGACATGAAGATGGCCCCTACAGGTAAATCCAATCTACCCTGACAGATGGTCAGGATATTCAAGCATATTTCTGCTCCCTCTTTTGAAACTGGAGGTTTAATCTGGGGAGTGGCTGCCTTCAGGATAGTTGGTCTAGGGTAACTTCACTGCCTGAACAACAGAATGCTAAGGACTTGATGTCTCAAAGTGTTGAAGCAATTAACTGTTCTAGTTGTCCTTTCTATCATGTTAAAGAGTCTTTTGTTGCCTTTTTCTCCCTTTTGTATTGGGTATAAAAGTGTATGGAAAATTAAACGGGGATGATTTCAGTATTCACAGGAATGCCCTCCCAGTACTATTCTGTTTCTGTTTTATTATTTTTACTGGTGTCTTCGTATTCTTTACTTACTTTCCTGATCCCCATACCCCTACCCTGGAAAGTGGTATTTCTGTCGAAGCTGGTCACTGACAACATTCATACCTCTAAACAACATAATTGGATTGTTTCTACCCTTTTATTTCATTTACTCACTTATTTTCTTGTTTGTTTGGTTACTTGGTTGGTTTTGTGAGGCAGGGTCTCTCTGTGTAGCCTTGGCTGTCCTAGAACTCATTATGTAGACCAGATTGGCCTTGAACTCACAGAGATCTGCTTGCCTGACTCCCTGGTTGCTGGGATTAAAGGTGTACATTTGGCTTGTTTCTACCCTTTTAATAATTCAGCTAATTAAACTGCAGCCTGAGGGTTGCAAGAAGGAGCTGCTTGTTTGTCCCAGCCACCCAGAACTGAAGTAACCACACAGAAACCATATTAATTAAAATGCTGCTTGGCCCATTAGCTCTAGCTTCTTATTGGTTAACTCTTATATTAATTTAACCCATTTCTATTAATCTGTATATCTCCATGTGATAGTGGCTTACCAGCAAAGTTTCAGCATGTCTGACTCTGGCAGCAGCTCCATAGTGTTTCTCTGACTCTGCCTTTATCCTCCCAGCATTCAGCTTAGTTTTTTCCACTTAGTTCTGTTCTGCCCGTGCCATAGGCTCAAAGTACTTCTTTATTCATTAACCAATAAAAGCAACACATAGACAGAAGGACCTCCCACACCATTTCCACTTTTCTGTTTAAATAAAAAGGAAGGCTTTAACTTTAACATAGTAAAATTACATNTTCATTAACCAATAAAAGCAACACATAGACAGAAGGACCTCCCACACCATTTCCACTTTTCTGTTTAAATAAAAAGGAAGGCTTTAACTTTAACATAGTAAAATTACATATAACAAACCAGCTATCAAACAAGAATTACAATTACAATATTTATATCTACTTTATCTTTGATCATAACTAAGGAAAACTATAACTTTAAATTCTTCAACACTATCAAAGACTCCAGAAGGATATAATATTACTTAAATAAACAGGAAGTTCATTGTAAGCAACTTCCAAAATTATAGAATTGACAGAGGCATCTTGCTACCCGGATAGTCACCCAAAGTTCTTCTGTATCATTGGAGCATCCATCTTCAGCCTACAAGCCCATAGTATCTGGCAGACTTTTCCATGAACCAGGAAATTTTAAAGACAGTTCAGCCTATATTGGCAGTGTGTCCATCGTTTTCTTCTGTGTCCTGCAGAATGTCTCGCAGACTCATGAAGCAGGAACCCCAAAGGATCATCTCACCTTTAGGCAAGTTCAGCAGTC
>LOEQ01001798.1:182138-195075 GCA_001685075.1 Bramus lutescens
TTTGGAAGAGCAGGCAATGCTCTTAACCACTGAGCCATCTCTCCAGACCCCTCATTGTAGTTTTGATTTGCATTCAGAAGCCAAGCTCACAGATGCTTCTTGAAGGAATAACAAATAACGTGCTCCAGCCAGAAGAGAACTCACACAGCAGCAGAGGAGCCGAGGTTCAGAGAGAGACTGGCCACCTCACTGCTGGAGTTTTGTAAACATGAACTATGAGAAAATCATCCTGTGAGAGACTCAGTTTTACAGGAGATGGGGGTGGGGTGGAGAAGCTGCGACTCCTACAAGGGGGTCACACAGCTAGCATAATGCCCTGTTGTCCAGAAATGAGACTCAAGAAGCTAAACAAGAAGCTTCATTCCATGAACTCATATTTTCCCCCCACAGTTCTTGTGTCTATGAGTTCTAGAATGTATAAGAAGAAAAACATTACTGTGTTCTGTCCTTGGAGAAAACAGGGCACCAGAAGCTCTTCTGGAGATAAGTTGTGCCTGTCTTCTTCCTTGGGACTGCACTGTGCAGGGTGGCTGTCGTTCCTGGCATGGCATATGAGCAGGAGGAAATGCTAAGCAGCAAATGTCGGTGCGTCCGAACTAAAGAAACGAAGATGAAAAGAAAAATGATGTTGAGTTAACAAAATTGCTTAGTAGAGAGCAAAATGTTCTCTGTCTTTGGGGTTAATTCTAAACACGTGATTTTTCTGGGCCTGTGAAAGATCACCTGATCTGTTCTTTAAACGGCTTGTAAGCTAGAGTGTAATCTTTGTCAATTATAGGTCATTACAAAAAAGCACAGCTAATCACAGTTGTTTCAAAAATATGTCCCTTCTCCTAACAAAGCAGTGACCTAGCCAAAGCTTGGATAAACTGGCATTTCCTAGCTCCCAGCATCATTCCTCAGCACAAAGCCCCTGTGCTCCTCTCAGGTGTCTGTGCTTTCTGAAGCAGCTCTCTTCCCAAAGCTTGGGCTTTCCCTGCTCTTTGTTTGGAAATGAGTTCATTATTCACGCAAGGGCCATCAGTGCTGGAGCTCCCCTCTCTCTGCAGATCTCCCATTCATTGCTCTTTCCCTTTAAGGCCTCATTGCAGCCACAGATGCAAGCAGATCAGCTTTCGTCCCACTGTGTTGACATTTTTAATTAGTATTTCCTGAGATGTCAACATGCGGCTTCTTTCTCAAGGTCTTAAAGGGCAAAGTTTGGATCTAGAATTAGCAGTTGGTGTTGATTTCCTTTTTCCTGAACTCACTGCCATGTAAGGTACCCAGATTCACCCCCATCCCTGCAAAGCCCTAGCTGAAAGTTGTGTGAAATAAAACTCCCTGAAGTGTAGGCAAACTGAGTAAACCTCAGAAGCTTATCAAAGCTTATCTTTCCCCAACCAGCGAGCATGCTAAGGCGACACTGGCATCCTGAAGGCGGCAAGGATCTGTGTTGGGCATCAGGTGACTGATGTCGTCTTCTCGGGTTTCAGTCCTTATTTTCTTACTCCCCAGACAGAGGACAGAGAGGGTGTGGGCTCGGGGTCACTGAGCAAGCCTCAGCTGAGAGAAGAAGCAGGGCTGGGGAACAGAACTACTTCAAGACTTCGTTTTTCCTCATTGCAAGAGCTTGGAACTGATATTAGTCATTTTCCTGGCTGCGCAACATGAAATAGACAAAAGTTTGCTGTTGTCATTTGTGTCTCAAAGACTTACAAAAAGTCTCTTTGCTGTGATTTACTGTGCTGATGTATACTTAGTAAAATATACTACGGATTTTAGGTATACAATATTTTCATGGCTAAGAGATTTTAGATTTTCATTTTCCCATTATGAAATGAAAAAGAAGTGTATATGAAAACACTGACTGATCAGCAGAGAATACCTTATCTAGTTGTAATTATGTTCAACAAAATTGTGCTCAGCACTCTGCTGATTAAGAGGAGGATATAACATATTCATAGCACGTATTTTCCAAACAACAAAGGCACATAATTGTGAGGCATCTCCTGTAAGAGTTCTTGTGCAGGACTGGGGTGTAACACAGTGGCAGAGCATTTGCCTGGTGTGCATGAGGCCCTGGATTCAATCCTCAGAACCACAAGGCAAACAAGGACCAAAGCAAACACACAGAAGCTGGAAGTATTAAGGCTCCATTGTATCTTCTTCTCACTGTCTCTCCAGGGTCTTACTGTGCACTCCTGCGTGGCCTGAAACTTTCTTTGTCGATGAAACTGGCCTCAGTCTCAGAGATCTGTTTGCCTCTGTCTCTAGAGTGGTGGGATTAAAAGCATGTGCCACTACACCTGACTGCAACTTCTTTTGGGGTCAGGTGTGGTGGCCCACACCTTTAACCCCGCAGTCAGGAGGCAGAGGCATGAGGATCTCTGAGTTAGAGGCCAGCCTGGTCTTTAGAACGAGTTCCAGGAAAACCAGAGCTACACAGAGAAACCCTATCTCGGAAAACAAATTTCTTTGGATTGAGCAACTTATGGGGAGCTCATCTCAGAAGAAAACTGATTCTCCTTCTCTCAGCAGCCATTGACTGCCAGTACCTTTTTATCTAGGGGTGGAGCCTTGTGAAATTTTCCGTTTGTCAGCGTTGGCATGTCAACTGCTTGTATAGGCAAAGGTATCGTTGAGGTTTCATGGATGCACCTTCCCTGTCAAATATTGCAAAACTGTGGTCCCTCTAGTGCTTACCCTGAGCACGAATATACACATAGTAGGGTGTGTTCACGCAGTGCTGAATTGACAAAGAAAAAGAGGGCAGGAGTTTAGGGGTTGAAACGGAGGAGTTGGAGCTATGAGTCTCAGAAACCCAGGACAAATGGCTAACATATCAAAGTGGATGCTCGCCAGCTCTCCCAGCATCCCTCAGTACTTGTGCCCCCTCCCAGCAATTCTCACCCCACCCCCTACTCGAAACATCTCCCTCCCAGGGGCCAGGCTTCCTCTTCCCTTTCTCCCAACCTGATCCCTGTGTAATTCAGCCATTTTGACTACATCAGTGTTTTGGCTCCTCTCTTGCTCAGCCTACCGCTCTCTCCTCTCGTGGTCCTGATTAGTCTGCAGGCCACGTTCAGCCTGGACTCTTCCCTCTGCCCGCCGTCTCCCTTACAGCTAGAGTAAGTCTCCACACTTGAGGAGCTGTCGCGTCCTCCTTCTTTTTTATTTTTTCGATCATGGAGGAAGGAGAGAGAGAGGCGTGGAAATGATGGAATGTGATATGAAATTCTCAAAAAAAAAAAAGAAAGTAAGAAAAGAATTAAAAACAAATCAGTTACTTCTTTGGGCCTGTCAGACAACAGCAGGTAAAAGCACTGAGAAACCTGAGTGTTTTCGTTGATCCTCGATCCTTATAACCCAATAAAAGAAGATGGAGAGATCCAACTACACAGTTTCCCTCTGATCTCTACCTGTGTATCATATCTTGGCCTGCTTACCCACCATTAGACACACACTTGCCCACCCACCTCCAACTCCAGCAGCAACAAATAAAATGAATAAAAGCATGTCTTCGATCTAAAACTATTTGATGGGAATTAGTAATTTGTGTAAAGCTGATTTTACTGTCTATTTTAGAATTGATAGTTCTATAGGAAAATTTAAACTAGAGTTTGGTATTCATATTAGACACTAATTATTCTGTATGATAGCTCGGTCTGTGGAGAGAACCATATAGAGGTGAACATAGCCAGGCTCGACAGGCACAATAGTTTGCTGTCCGTTCCTCTGTACAGTGCCAGCAGCTTCAGCTGACCACTGTACTGGGCCAAAGAGATTCCACACCGGATCTGCTGTCTGAGCCTTTCACAGATCCCTGCTACATTCATTAGGGCCATGAGCCCTTCAGAATTCTGTAGTCCCATGTATTGAGGTGTAAGAGGGACACCATTTCATATTCACTTGGCAGGAATGGTTGTCTCTGGTTTGGAGGTGATGGTGAGTTTGGTGATAGCCTGCACTGCCTTTATCTGCCTGATATTGATGCCTTCCAGTGCCAGTGGGACCAGGGCCGTGGCACCCCTGCGAACTATGCCTTGAGAAAACACAATGCCTCTTTGGTTCTTCATCTACAGCAAAGCCAGGAAGACCCTACAGGAGTTTGTCAGCATAGGCTGTAGGTCTTCATTATGTGTTGTGGTTTGAATGAGAATGCCCCTCCCCCACACTTATATATTTTATATATTTGAATGCTTGACCTGCAGTTGGTAGAATTGTTTGGGAAGGATTAGGGAATGTGGCCTTGTTGGAGGTGTGTCACAGGGGGTGGGCATTGAGGTTTCTGAAAGCCAAGATATTCCCAGTTCTCTCTTTGCCTGCCCAAGCCATTCCCTGGGCACCACTTGGCCAGTTTGAGAGTAAATCCTTCAGCAAACTGCTCCATGCTAAAATCAGTCTCTCTGATTGAGCTGAGTTTACAGAGTCCCTCCAAGGCCCCAGATGCATACACTGTGCCGATACAGGTCCTTGAGCAGTGGAACACTGTAGTGAATGACACCTGATTGACTTGGCTAACTACCTGCATCAGAGCCTCCACAGGACCTGAACGCAGGTCCTCATTCTTGCTGGAGAGTTCTTTACCTATTGGTCCATCTTCAAGTCTCACTTATGTTAATTTTATTTCTACTTGGTGAGTCTCCTTGCTTTATTTTCAAAATGATACTGCTGTCCAGTTGCCTG
Source organism: Bramus lutescens (assembly GCA_001685075.1). Classification (NCBI taxonomy): domain Eukaryota; kingdom Metazoa; phylum Chordata; class Mammalia; order Rodentia; family Cricetidae; genus Bramus; species Bramus lutescens. Next base: position 186,807 of record LOEQ01001798.1, read on the forward strand.
GTGACCACTTCTATCGGGAGGCTTTCCTCTCCTTTCAAACTTCAGCAGTTTACTGGAAAAAGATGAGAAGACAAAAGCTCACAGCTGGCACCTGTGTCTAAGGCACTGTGTCAGGTCAACTGCTAGCACCCTCCTTTAAGATCTGCTTATTTTTATTTTCTATGTATGAGAGCTTGCCTGCATGAATACATGTGCATGGCATGTATATGGGGTACCCACAGAGGCCAGAATAGGGCATTGGATCCCCAGGAACTGGAGTTACAGATGGTTGTGAGCTAACATGTGGGTGCTAGGAATCAAACTCAGGTCCTGTGAAAGCGTATTCATTGCTCAACCACTGAGCCATCTCTCTAACCCACAATTACCAGTCATCCTACATCCAAGGAGCATCAGTTCTTGGTGAGGCTTCAATCAAGGGAAGCATGTCTAGGGCTTAGGGTTCCTCGCACAATGGCTAAGGTCTGCTGTTTGTACAGTGAAGGCAGAGCAGGTGCATTTGGGGCAGTGAGAAAGCTTTGCAACTCTAAATTTTGAACTGATTATTTCGGCAAATAATCCATCTTAGTGTGTTTTCCTTCGATGTCAGTATGTTTATTCTTTTCTATATAATATACTTTATAAACCTCTATCATAAACTTTTGAAAAAGTGTTAAATCTAATTTCACAGATGATCACTACGAACACTATAAAGGTTAATAGAATTTGACAGTCTTCTGGGTAGAATAATTATATGGTTTGGTTCCTTAATTGGCAATTAAAATACTAAGTTGATCAGAAATGTTTCCATAAATGAATAATTAGATGGAGAGTTTACAGGCACATGCCTGTCACTTCCCTTTCCTCTGGTTGCAGTAGCTAAGATTTTGATTTAAATAACTAACTTAAAGCTTTTCTCATAGATAAAGAAGAAATCGGTGCCAGGCAGTGGTGTTACACACCTTTAATCCCAGCACTGGGAGGCAGAGGCAGGTGAATCTTTGTGAGTTCGACACCAGCCTGGTTCCAAGATAGGTTCCAAAGCTACAGAGAAACCTTGTCTTGAAAAACAAAAAGAACAAAAAAAACAACAACAAAAAAAAAGAAAAGAAAAGAAAAGAAAAAAGAAATAGGTATACATCTTAAAAAAATTAAATTACCAAAAGTTGTGTGCATTAAGCAGGTTAAACAGACGACTAAAAACTAACATTAAGTGCAGGAGTGAATAGTGGACAGCCAGCGTTCTGTCTCTTAGGAATGTCCTATTCCGGGTAAGTTAGGTGTTTTGAGCTCTCTGCCAGGAAATGGAGACAGCCTTTCTTTCCACCAGCAAACTCAGTTAAACCCTTTACTCCAGGTTCTTCCAAATAGGTCATCCATTAATCTGACATGCTTGACTTTGTTTACATAGAAAAGAGAAAAGTTTTAGCTTTCAATTTACATTCTGTTTCTGCGTTGTAAGGAAGGATCCAGTTATCTTTAGCATAATCACATTGTTGGCCTTTAATGAAAACATAGAAAGAGCAAGCTTGCATTATGACTGAGAAGCCATCCAGTTCGGCTTTATGTTTCAGTTATTACAAGTTCTGATTGATGATCTCATCCATTAAAAACTTATTTTTTTAAAGACAGGATATTTATAAGCATCCCTTACAAATTAGCATTGAAACTGTCAGTTTTCTAGGTCTTTCTGTGAGTAGCGCACTATAGGTAGGTTCATGAATGTAGAAGGAGGAGCCAAGGTTCTTCCCTACCAGGTCTGTCAATACCCTTGTAGCAGGCATCAACTTTGGTTGTGAAGAGGCAGTCTAGAGTAGAAACAGACTAAGGTGTAGGGGCTTTTCAAGGGGCTCTTTGAAAGGCATGTTTCTTTCTGCTCTCACTCACCAGGGCAATATAATAAGCCTTTTTTTTTTTTGCATTTACAGAGGAAGAAAAAAACCCAAAAATGCTAAAACAAAGCAAAAGGAACAACCTTCAGAGACAGCTGTTTTGGTGATGAATGAGTCCATTGTTCTCACTCCAACTTCTATTGTTCCTGTGCTGGCTGTCTTCCAGCTGCACTTTTCACCTTTTTCTGCCCAGAGAAACTGAGATGTTTACTTTATATGAATGGGTTTCTAAGCATGGACTCTGGACTAGCATTAAGCTACACCAGGTGACATGAAAACTAACTATTCAGTTCCTACTCCACTGTGGGGTGGCAGTGCTCAGTAATTTGTTCTGATGAACCCTCCTAGTGACTCAGTTCTTGTCAACCTTGCAGAATCACTGCACTATTTAATTAAATTCCATTGTGATCACTCCTTGGATTTGGTGCTAAAGAGAGGACTTACCATTTAAGAGCACTTGTTCTTCTAGAGGACCTGAGTTTAGTTTCCAGCACCCACATGATGACTACAACCATCTATAACTCCAATTCCAGAGGATCTGATGCCTTCTTCCAACCTCCAAGGTTATCAGGCATATCCATGGCACATACACTACATGTAGACAAAATACTCACATAAATAAATACATCCTGTGAGGTCACTATCATGGCTATATTCTTTTAATGGAGGCTAAGTCTTCTGACTGGCGGCTGCTTACAATTATGATCTTTGCAGGTTACAGTAACTCGTGTTTTTACAGTTGTTTCTATTGCTGGTCTCATAAAGGATCTTGCAAATAGTGACTTTGTTAAAGTTTTTGCAGTTACTTCATTGGAATATATTTGAATTTTGACTACTATAGTCCACAGTTCCTTTTTCTTTTCTTTTCTTTTTTTGAGACAGGGTCTCTCTAGTAAATCCTGGAAGTCAATCTGTAGACCAGGCTGACTTCGAACTCACCAAGATCTTCCTGCCTCTGCTCCTGAGTTCTGAGATTAAAGGTGTCTGAGATTAAAGGTGTGCTCACCACATCTGTCCTCCTGAGTGCTGAGATTAAAGGTATGCTTACCACAGCTGGCCTACAGCTCCAGTTTCAACCTTAATTTTATTTATTCTTTGACAAGATATATATATATATACACACACACACACGTATGTATCTCTCTCTGTCTCTGCCTCTGTCCCTGTCTCTCTCTCTCTGTCTCTCTCTCTCACACACACACAGACACACACACACTCTCTCTCTCTCTCTCTCTCTCTCTCTCTGAGAGAGAGAGAGATATTTTGGCTATATCCACCCCAACTCTTTTCTCCCATTTACCCCAGGTTCCCAGCACATGTCCTTCTAAGTTCATGTCCTGTCCTTTGTTGTTGTTGTTTTGATGCCTTATGGAGTCCCAATTGAGGTTATATACATGAGTGTGGGCACACCCCGAAGAAAGGTGCTTCCTTCCCCTGCAGCCCTTGGGTGTTGAGCCTCAGGAGCCACTCTCCTGTCCATGCTGGAATTACTCACTGACTTGATCTTGTGAAAGCGCAGTCACTGTGCTGTGTCCAGAGGCCAGCCTTTCACAGCTCTCCTCCCGATCCCCTGGCTCCTATATTCTTTTTGCTCCACCTTCCACAATGTCCCTTGAGACTTGTGGAGGTTGAATAGCTGTCTCATAAGGCTGAACACTCAATTGTCACTTATTCTCAGCACTTTAACCAGTTGCATGTATCTGTAATGACTGCTGTCCATGGCAAAAGAGACAATTGCTTGACCAAGGTTGAGAACAGAACTAATCCATGGGTACAAGCACATATTTAAAAGTCAACTTGACAACATTGTTCAATAAGATGACTATAGTAGGCTCTCTTACCAGGCCCAGGGCCTATGCTCTCCCCAGTCATGGGTATCTGACCAGGTTTACAGCCTCAGACATGAATTCTCTCCTGTGGAGCAGGACTCAAGTACAGACAGAGAACAGCTGGTCACTACGACAGCAGACACAGCAGCCAGGCCACTCAAGGGACCCTGCTTTTTGAACACTTTCTCTTTCCTTATATATGAAACAGGATCGTTAGGAAGACAGAATGAGTTCATAATCTCATCACAGTGTCTAGGTCATTCCTTTGGCCTACCAAGGTTAAAATTGATTTTCATGTAGATTGCTGATTTCATATGGAGAGTCAACATAATCATAAAAGATTCAGTTGTTTGAGGTTCACTAATTAGTTGTTAAACATTAAAACCTGCTTTAAATGATCTGATCCTGAGGACCAATAAGTTAAGTAATTAAGTGATGATTGTTTTCTAATTAATAAAGTATATAGAAATGTTTGCACTTCCTTATCAGTATGGGTTGCTCCTCTTCTGTAACGGTCTGTGGGCAAATTAGTAACACTCATTGTGATGAGACAGAAAGTGATCTGAATGGTCAGAAACTCTGAATGGGTCTCACTAGTTACCTTTGTCTCTATTTGTTCTGTTCAAGGCCAGCTACACCAGGAGTGTAATCCATGCAATTGTACAAGTTCCTGAAGTCAAAACGGATTAGGCTTTATTTAGTGATTGAATTTGGAATTTTTTTGGCAATTTTTGAAAGGTAGATTTTATATTTGTTTTTATTTTCACTGGACTCTGTAAATTATGTAGATGGCTCTTGCTTCGTTTTATTTATGTTTGTTTAATGACCAAGAAAGTATAATCACTATTTAAAAACATCTGGTTCTGGAGGTTAGAGCTATCAAGGATCACTTAATTCATGCTGGTTTGCTGATGGGGTCACTAAACGCATCTCTTACATCTCAAACATGTGACTCTTAAAGACTGGAAAACTGCCACCTAGATCACTATTTCTAATCATGTAACAGCTAAGGAAATAAAGAAGGTACATTATAGTTTTTATTGAAAACACAGGCTAACTTTAGATACTAGCAGAAAGGCTGTTCTAGCTCAGCAGACAGCCAAACATGCCAGGCAACACATTAAAAAAAAAAGACAAAACTTTTTCTTCAAGAAAAGCTTTTTTAAGTGTAAAATAACGTCATAAATATTGTATGTCATTCAGCAACAGGTAAACTGTTGATGGACTCAGAAATGCCTTGAATTTGAGGAGAGCTTTGTTACACAGTGTTGAGGGTTGAGACTTGGCTATGAAAAAGGAGTATTTTCTCATTATTTCCTGAAAGAGTAATGATTCAGCATCACTACTTCCATGTTTGGCAACCACTGCACTAATCTGAGGGAAGGCCACATGAACTAAGTCAGAGCGTTTTCCTTACACAGTGAAGACACGGACTATTTCATTATGATTAGCAATATGAGCTCTACTAAGTGTCGCTACCATGACCAGTTTTTGTGGAACACAGCACAGACTACAACAGAATCCTTGGTCTATTTATACTGTATGAGATCCTGGAATGACAAATCAAGGAAACTCACTACTCAATGCAGCTGTGAGCTCATGGAATTTCAGGGCTTGTAGAGACAGATTTTGAAGGCTACTGTGTCTGGGTAATTGGGAGGCCTCTTAGACTGACAGCTGGGTAAATCATGCTGCAGACTTTGGCTTTCAAATGCTTTCTTATCACCAAAACTGTTCTCCCTGTGCCACTAAATTTGATCAGACATAGCATTCATTTTCTCCTTGGGCAAAGCAACAGCAAGTCTTTGGATGGACCATTCCTTTCTCCTAAATCACCAAAGTGGACCTCTTGAGAGATCACAAACTAATGAAATAGGCTTAGAGCATCTCCTAAAGGAGAAGGAGCTCTATCATTCATTTGACTAAAAGGGAGTGAACAATACACCTTACCAGAAATTCTTATTATTTTATAGCTGAATAGGATCCAGATGCCACAATGTTCAGACATATGTTGAGAATCTAAACAAAGCAACTAATGAAGTCTTCTGAAAAGAAGCAAAGATAGAAAACACTTACCTACTTGACTCAATTAATTCCTTCTTTAAAAACCCTGGGAAGATGCATATATTAGATTCTATATGATAAAGAGAACTCTCCTTAGAACAAAGGTTATTTAAAAACAATCTATGTATTATTTCTGTGTGTTTTTGTGTGAACATGCGTGCTGCACTGGGTTTGTGTAGGTCAGAGGACAATCTGAGAGAGCTAATTTTTCTCCTTCCATCATGTCCTGGGGGCTGGAGAGATGGCTCAGTGGTTAAGAACACCGCCTGCTCTTTCAAAGGTCCTGAGTTCAATTCCCAGCTACCATCTGTAATGGTGGCTCACAACCATCTGTAATGAGATCTGGTGCCTTTTTGAGGAAGAGACCTGGGCAGTGGTCCTCATCAACTTAGACCATGAAACCCAATGTGGACAAGTTCAACAAAGCTGCCATATATGGGCTACCCATGCCTGCTTCAGCATTGCCAGGACATAAACTTCATTTTTTTCCGTTCATCATGTCCCGGGGATGTAGCCCAGGTTGTCAAGTAAGCTTGACCCACTGTGACATCTCAGCTGTCCCAAGAACATAGCATTGGATGTACACTTCCATCAGCTCTGATGTCTGCAGCTTCAATCCTCAGCTCTTCAAAATAGAAGTAAGTCTATAATCCAAATAATTTGTTATAATAAATAACAAGTAATAAATAGCTATGACTTTTTTTTAGTGACTTAGCTCATTTATCAAGTCTCCAGCACATGAAGGAAGGATGGTGAGTCATGTGGATAATGCTCCACAGAAGCAAAAGGCAGGGAAAGGATTATGTGGACCAAGTGCTCCAAAGAGAAACAAAACAGAGCAGCTGTCACAGGAAATTCCGACATAAACTCACATTAGCTACACATCGCCAAGACCTGAACATATAAACAAGGTTAACGGTTCCTGGGTGGTGGCGCATGCTTTTAATCCTAGCACTTGGGAGGCAAAGGCAGGCAGATCTCTTGAGTTTGAGACCAGCCTGATCTTGGATGAGTTCCAAGACAGCCAGGGCTACACAAAGAAACCCTGTCTCAAAAAGCCAAATAAATAAAGTTAAAAGTGAAAAATGGGGTAGCCACTGGTGAGTTGTCCATGCTTCACCCCAGCAAACAGTTCCATCAGAGCTCACTCAGGAGGAAACATAACGCAGATATCCAGGCAAATATGAAGGTATTTGACTTTTTGGTCAAAGTATTTTTTTTTTGTAGTCAAACATGGTGGCACATGGGAGGCCAAGGCAGGAGGATTACAAGTTCAAGGCCAGCCTGGGTTACATAAGGAGACTTAAAATAAAAAGAGAAAATTTTGAAAATACTAGAGAAAACATTTTAAGATATTAGAACAGACAAAGCTTTCTTTAATAAGACTGGTAGCTCTGGAAATAAGAGCACAAGTTGTTAGTTTGTGTTATAACCAACTGAACAGCTTCTTAACAGAAGAAAATGGTCAGTAGAATGAAGAGACAGACTATAGAGTAGAAGGAAGTCTCTGCTGACTTCCACATCTGGTGGATGTGTACACTTTGCAGGGAAATAGATGGAACTGGAAATGTCACGTTAAATGAAATGAACCAAACACAGTAAGATGGTATTAAAGAAGAACAACAGCACACATAACCCAATCAATGAATGAGCAAGTAATCTGAACAGATATATCTCAAAAAACGAAAGATCAGTCAATACACAATGCTCACCACCTGCAGTCATCAGAGAAATGCAAATTGAGACTACATTAAGAGTTAAATCAGCATATCCAACACACCATTCACATGTACACATCTGCACACATACATACATGGGCTGGGGATGTAACTCAGATCAGCAGAATGCTTGCCTACCATGCACAAAGTCTTAGGTTTGATCCCCAGAACCGCGTGTAAAACCAGGCTTAAGGCACACACCTGTAACACCAGCGTGTAGGAGGGAGGTGGAAGCATGCAGATAAGAAGCTCAAGGTTATTCCTTAGCTATTCCTTAGTGAGTTCAAGGCCAGCTTGGGCTACTTGAGATTCTTTTACACACACACACACACACACACACACACACACAATGCTATCACTATGTAAGAAACCAGGAATCCTTATATATGTTGGTGTGATGTAAGTTAGTCCTGACATTATGGGAAACAGTGTGGAGGTTTCCTAAAAACTAAACATAGGCTCAGTATGCTGGCACAAATTTAAAATTCTAGCACTTAGGAGACTGAGGCAGGAGGATCAAAAATTCTAGTTAGTTTTGCTACATCGATAGACCTTGTCACAAAAGCAAACAAAGGAAAACTAAACTAAACTAAAAATAGAATTAGCATATCATCCTTTCTAGATTTTTACCTAAAGGAAATCAACTTATTCCATGACAATTGACAATAGCTAAGCTACTAAGTTAACCCAGGTATCTGTCAACAGTTGAGTGAATAAACATAAAGATACCTATCTGTCTGTCTGTCTGTCTGTCTGTCTGTCTATCTATCTATCTATCTATCTATCTATC